>CM047811.1:98693784-99275723 GCA_026214975.1 Gentiana macrophylla
ATAGAATTTCCTCAATTTGCAAACTTTCCCTTGAGAATGAGTGTTGGCAAAACCGGGAGGTACATTCACTATAGACTTCCTCGAGTGAGTCACCATTTAGGAACACATTCTTGATATCCAATTGGTGGAGGAGGCCGGTCAAGTTGAATGACAAGTGAGATCGATACCACCTGGCGGTGTTGCAGCTTTGCCCGCAGGGTGCAAAAGGTCTCTTTGTAGTAAAGTCCATATGTTTGAGTGAATCCCACGTGACTTGATCTAGCTTTGTATTTGTCAATAGTACCATGACATTGTACTTGATAGTGAGCGACCATTTCTGGTGGTTGTCTTCTTTCCGTTTGGGAGAGTGGTGAGGTCCAGCACGTATGGTTGTCAAGGGAAGCTGATCATTTCGAGTTTGCAGCATTTGCCTTCAGCTTATCATGTTGGAGAGCCTCTGTATATTCTTAGGAATAGAAGTGAGAGTCCAAGTCTGTGTAAACATAGCAAAAGAAGGTGACAAGTGATCGTAAGACACACGTAAAGTATGGATAGAGTGATTGAGTGCATGATCTCTCCACTTCCGGACTGACAATAGGCACATCATCAATGCTCGGTGGAATGAGCAGGAGGTCTGTAGGCTCGAGGGAAGTTCTTGAGGTTAGGGGAGTTTGATGAGGTCTTTGGGGCTCGATGGTCTGCTTGAGGGTTCGATAGAAGTCTTTCCAGGGCTCGATGAATTCTTTGAGGTTCGATGGTGATGAGTATCAGTGTCTATTTGAGGGGTTGGTTGAGGATTGGGTGATCTCAATCTCAATAAGGTTGCCATCACAGGCTTTGTCTCAGTGGAGTTTCTTTGTAGTAAGGGGTTTTTCAAGAATTTTACATCCATAGAATTGTAAAATCTTTTGTCGATGGAGAATAACATGTAACCTTTCTGTCTTTGGCATAGCCAAGGAAGATGCACTTATAGAGCTTTGGGATCAAGTTTGTATTTTGGGCGTGAATATAGACAAACACAGATACATCAAAAAGATCTTTGGAGGCAAGTCGACAAAGAGATGAGGAGCAAGGATGAGTTGTCAGGCGGGGTTTGAATGGGAGTCTTGAATCTAACACTCTGTTAGGTAACTTTGTTGATCGGTATGTGGCGGTTAATATGGCTTCACCCCACATATATTTAGGCACGCATGTGGTGAACATGGCGATCTGGCCATTTCGATAAGTGCTGTTCTTCCTCTCGGCAACCCAGTTTCTTTGAGTGTCTACGACTCTTTGGTGTGAATAATCCCTTATCATTCGGGGAAGGTGTTGAGATTGGACTCATAGTATTCCAAGGCATTATCTACATTTTTAGATTTTAATCTTAGTGTCAAATTAGTGGATACCATGTTATAGAACTCTTGGAAGATGGTTCCAACTTGATTTATCTTTCATCGGGAACAACCATGTGATCTGGTGTGGTCAGTCTATGAAAGTGACAAACCACCTCTTTCTGTTATACTTTTAACTTTTGAGGGTCCCCAGTACATCACTTTATGAATCGAGTGAAAGGTGTGGAAGGTAAATAAGGTATTTTAGTATACCAGATTTAGTAAGTTATAAGTGACAAATATCACGTTGAAGGTCAGCGAGGGTTACATCCTTTAAACAATTCGAGAATTAAAGACTTTAAATAGCAAAACTTGGATGACCTGGCCTATAATACCATAACATGATATTGTCAGGTTTGGTTGCGAAGTTTCTTTGGCGTTTTGATCTTCAATCTTACATCTTGATGGGTTGACCATAAGCTGTGATCTGGCGGAGGCTTTAGCTCTCCCAATCACTTCTGTGAAGAAAGATCTGGGAAAATACATTGATTGTCATTAAACAAGACTGTCAATTTAGGTCTTTAGTGAGTCTCTTGTGAGATGTCGATTCTGATCAATTTAGGAACAAATAGGACATCACGAAGGTATATCTTATCGATAAGTTTAACATTTCAAACCACATGCACATGAGATAGATCCATCTCGGTAATCTTAATATTGTGGGTTTGATGGCGAGGGGCCTAAGCCCGAGATATGAGACTCTTGTTACGATCGTATGGGATGAAGCCCGAGAATCAACAATCAAGTATCATTCTTGAGGAGGTGAGTGGAATATACTGTTTTAGCATGAGTAGCTATATCGGTGATAGAACTACCTTCCTTTTGTTGAGCAATGAAGGCTTTGAAAGCGACAAGCTGGGCATTCAGCATGGTATCTTTGTTCCGCTTCTTCAGCAGCGACATGCACCTTACGACTCTCGCTGGTTGGTTTGGAGGGTTTAAGGAATTGGAAGCTTACCGTGTAGTTTCCCGAGCAATTGTCCTTGGTGTGATTTGTGCGTTTGCGGTGGTCCCATGAACAACTTTCTGTCTACTCGGTGGGGTTCTGTAAGTATCAGTGACCTCGTGAGGCTTCACGATCACCAACATTCTTTGAGCTATCGGTGGGTGATCCATGGGGTTGCTTTGCTGACATTACTTTCCTCTGCTTTCCTCGTGTTTGACTTGACCAAACATGATTTGGTGGGAGAGGTTTAGTAGCAAGAACTCTGCCTCTAACATCATCGAGGATGAGTTCGATTACAGTGAGGAACTTGAATACCCTCTTAGCTTCTCAATGATATTCTTGTATAAAGCGGCATCCTCTACATCCTTCCATGGGTGAATTTCAACATATACAGGTGTTGCCATGCCTTGAATAGTTGGTTGAAGTATTGATTCTGAGACAGATCCACTTTTGCAATTTTGGATTTGAGCTTGAGATCATAGACCTCGGATGTATTGTCTTTTTGAGTAAAGGTCTACGCTTTATCCCAGATTTCCACTGCGATATCGTACATCAGGAAGTTCTCAGCGATCTCTTTTGTCATTGACCTCGTGAGGATGAGTCATGACTTGGTTATTTTCTGTATCCGTGCTTCAAACTTGGGGTCGATTTCAGCGAGGGGCGGTTTGGAGCGGATAAGTATCCGTCTTGCTACGGCACGAGATATACATTTTCATAGATCTTGACCCACGTGGTAGTTGTTGCCATCAAGTCGTGATTTGTAAAGAATGGTTTTGATGACGGTCTGCTTTGGTGTAAATTGAGAGCTCAAGCGAGGTGAGAAGCCCGGATAATGAAGACATTCTTGATTGGTAGTGCGAGGATTTGCGGCGGATTCGGGAGTTTAAGGCTACGATACCATGAAGAGAGTTTGAGAAAGTAATATCTTTTGAGTAAACTTCAACTTGGTTTATTCATCATAAAGTGAGTATAAATAGGTACAAGTAAGTGAGAAAGGTCACTAGTAGAGTATAAGCTAGGAGAGAGCAATTAATTCTTAGAAGTCGGCTAGTATTAATTTGCTAGAGTTTATCTATTACCTAATAAGACAAAAAGAGTTGCTTTATGACTTTATGACATATTAATTGTTTATTCAATACAATTAATATGTCTTACAATAATGTGTCTCACAATTAATATGTTACACTAATGTAGCGTAATATTTCCCACAATAAAAGTTCTATTTATTGACAATAATCTAGACACCAAGCTGCTAGTCACAATGTTCCCCGCACGTTCCACGGTTTTGAAAAGAAGAAAAGACATAGAATTTGGTGGTCTCTCTCATAAATATCCGTGTGTAAGTTTGTTTCTCACATCCAAATTCCGTAGACTTCTTACGACCAAACATACTTCCATTTATTACCATGAGAGAAGCGGTCTCTTTCACTTAAGTTCATCGCATCAGGTGTTTAAATCATCGAGTTGCAAAACAATTTGGCTACTTGCATCAGTACACATGCATTCCAAACATTCTTGGCGGAAATCCATAGGGCATGTAGATGGATTCCCCCCCTTAATCACATAAAGTGCAAAAAGGTTCTTGATCACATATCATGCATAGGCAATTCCTTCCTGTAGTAGGACTTTATGTGCTATAGTCCCATAGAAGGAAGCTATTCTAGTCGGTCCTCCCCGACTCTATTTATGCTTAAATTTCACTCTCCCATTAATGATTACGATTCTGCATCTGCCGAAAGTACCCGAAGATCTTTGTATCTTGGCCTTTTGCATCGCTTTCCAGTTGCCACATGCTACATATCTCAAATCCACTTTCTGCGAGGTGATTAAAAGCCATCTGATTCCTCTCCAAGTTGAAAGCGACTGCCTTGGCATGTAAGCTTGATTCACTTGTACTTGTGCGGCCGAACACATACCCCAAAGTGCCTCGCTTTTTTTTATTTATAAGGTCCCAAACAATTTTTCCCAACATGGAAATATTCATATTCATCAATTTTTAAGTCACAGGCCCATTCTTGCTTGCTCGGTGCAAAGTGTCTCCCCCAGCGAGTGTATGCATTTTTCTACGGTGTCATCATCCCCAAAAAAACACGCAAATATTTTCCATCTTATTTAAAGTAGTAATTGGTAGCATTGTGGTTTTGCATAATGTAATATGGTTGTGTGGCCAAATAACTCTTGATAAGGACACATTTCCACTACGCTGGATAAAGCTTTGGCCTTCAATGATTAACTTATTCCTCATCTTGTCCTCGAAGAATGAAGTGAGACACTTTCATTCTTCCATGAATAAGATGCACTTCAAGTACTTAACAAGATTATTAGTATAGGAGATTCCCGGCCGTTGAGCAATAAGCGATATGGTATTGCTCCGCGTTACTCTTGGTAAAGAATCTTGACTTGGATGCCTAATCTTACACTTGAACATACTGCTTGAGAAATCTTCAAGCACCCTCCGATCACAGGCACAGTGAGCACTAAGCTTCACCAAATAAAATAAGGTCATCGGAAAAAAGGTGTGAGAGATAGGAGGGCCACCTCACGGAGAATGTCATTGGTTTCCATTTTCCTTTATACATCTTTGTAAATTTTTGCACTCGGGATTTCCATCTGGAGGAAAAAAGTTCTCATCACAAATTCGATAACGATTTTCCTCTGATTGCCCCAACATTTCTTGAAAAGATTGGGGGGTAGTCCATCTGTCCCATGACTTTATATGTCCACCGTGTCCAAGCATCACATCAACCCATTCTTTCTCACAAATCATACATCTATTTAAAAGTTTTGATCCGTCGATTTAGGGCAAGTAATGGGAGGTGGCGATCTGAAATGATGTTCATCTTCTACATAGTATAAATTCATGTAGTAACTTCTTATCATATTATGCACTTCCACTTACATCGATTACTCAGTGATCCATGATTCTTTTTAAAGTGGCACTCTGTTTCTTTGTTTCCTTTTGATAGATGTAAGATGGTAGAAGTGTGTGTTTCTTTCCACTTCCAACAATCCACTCCAAATGGGATTTACGGTGCCAATATTTCTCTTCTTGGATCATAATATACATGTATTCTTTCTTGACTTGGTTTCCCGAGCTTTGTGAGGTAGGAATATGGGTAGTTTGATAGGGCTTCTGTATGGCCCCCTAACCTTTTATGCAAGTTCTTTTACTACTAAAATATTGCCAAAGATAGTTATGTTCGGTGACATGCCTTGACCATAAATCTCTTTGCTCTTTGCCTCAAAATCCGAGTCATTAAGTCAATTTGTATCACTAAAATCAGCCAAACTCGGAATGCTCAAACCAAGCATTTTGGAAAATCAATGGGGGGACCTCTGAACCTCTCGCTTGTTGTGTTCTAGTTGGAGAAGGAGGATGGTGGTCGAATGAGTGCTTGTTAAGTGAGTTAGGATAGCCTCGAGAGCAGAGATAGCCAGTCCAGCTTTGCACTGAGGCTTGATCAACACTTTCTTGAATATATGCCGCCTGTACAAAGGTCCTTTCTAGTAAATCTTGGACCTTGAAGCAGGACACCACAAGATCCAAGCATCGATCGTTCTTCTCATCACATGTCTACATTAATACCTCAATAGGGCGACCACCTTTTTGTCGGCTGGTCAATTACGATTAAAAGTTACCTATGAGGCACCATGTAGGTGTTCATAATCAGGAAATCCGTTCAAAGTATGTCAGGCATTCATTCATGCCCTTGAGGAATAGGGGATACATAGAAAACTATAGTCGGGACCAGCTAACGTCACTATCCTTGCCATGATTCTTTGAGGTTTAGACAATAATTCATCTTGGAAAGAATAGTCGGAGGAAAGCGTGTTGTCATTTGAAACACGGATACCCCACAAATCCTCTTGCCTCTCACATGTGCTTTTGTTGAAGTGGGAAGTCCGGAGAATACTCAAGCTTGCTCGGCTGCTCACCTACAGTTTCAAGTAGGCACAACAAGTTGGGTTTATGATACATTAATAGAGATTTTACATTTCGGAGAAGCGACTAATCTGCTCTATACAATTCAAGTTATAATCTTCGTTTAAAAGGTTATTACGGTGTAGGGGTGTCCTCTATCAATCCTTCCTACCATCAAGTGGTTCATCCACCAGCTTCCAGTAGCACACATTTACATTATCTCTTTCTACTGTTTGCTAACCATTTCTCGTCTAGTGGTTTTGCCTTTAGGTTCCCATCTCCTCTACTTTTCTACAAGTGAGCCCCTGTCATTTTTACGTAATGTGTCCCGGATTTTCCATCCATTGTATGTGGTGGTTTGTCTTTCCCACGTTGGATATATCATATAAGGGGTTGTTAGGAGTTCAGAGGAGGGCTTAGTTATGCTGCTTTGCCGTTAAGGGTCATTTAGTTGACATTGCGTGTGTTGATTCATTTGAAGAGTTCCGCTTTCTTTTCGTTGTTCCTGTTTTTAAAGTTCTGCTCAAGTTTGAGTCGATATCCATATCGATTGCTATTGTTTTATTAGAATCCTTTGTAGGCTTATCCTTAGACAATAATGACACCACAGGTTCTTAAAATTTGAGCACCATCTATCATTTGATCATTATCTTATCGAGGGCATCCCGTTTGCTCTTACTGTTTCCTTGTCGGTTCCTCTTCATATAGCACATTAAATCTTGATCCAGGAGTTCATGTCTTGCATGCATGTATCTGAGATCTACCCGTAATGCGTGTCTCGTTACATTTGTCATCTTGGTCTGTCCCCGTGCTAGGCCTCCTTCTTGATTTGTGCAATCATCCATGGACCAAATGGTTTCTCCGGTGTAGGACAAGTTGGTTTACTTGAGGTGGCCCCTGCTGCGTTTTCTTTCCCGGCTGAGGATCAGGATGGGGTTTTATACTAGGAACCTTTGTTGGGTTTGTGTCCCAATCTGCCACGTTCAAAGCAAATCTAACATGTAGGCCCTCGTACTCCACTTTGCAAGGCATTCCATTAACACCACCCGTTCAACAACATGATCGAGATTCATTTCCACACATACCCTCCATAAATTTTGCCTTACTAGTAGTCTTGGGCGTAACTACATCACACTCACTGGTTTTCAATTCTTACAGCAAGTTACTGTGACTGTTCATCCTCAAACAATTCTAAAGGCATGCACAGGGAATCGACACACACCAATATAGATAAGATTTTTAGCAGAGGCTAGAAAAATGGCCTCCGCTTTATCCTTTGTTAAGTAGTGTCCCTGAATTAACCATGGTCCCATAAACAAGGCATAGTCATAATCCTCTTTGCTGACATATCGAATCATGTAGTAGTCTTGTTCTAGATCAATAATATCCAGCTCACCTGCTCTACCCCACATACTATTTAAAAGCTATTGAAGGATCTTGAGAAGAGCAGTCCGGCCGAGCACGCTTCACTTATTACACTTTGTAGCCAAGTTCGCGATAAGTCTACATAGTCCTCCACTAGGATATCAATGTGGTCATCGTATGTATATATTCCTCTCAATTTTCCATAATAGTAATAAAATCGAGCATTATCTCCTTTCATCTTCCACCATCCCCAGTATAAAATATTTCATGTCTCTTGGTTCACGGAGGATGTCGGCCACCGCCTTTAACATCACGCCGATTGCCTGTAGTCTCGTCAATTCAATTTCTTTCCATTTATCGGGCCGTCGAAGGAGGTCCGATTCCTCGATGGTGACCTCATCCATCTGTTTCCATGGCGTAGGGGGTTCCATCTGAGAGGGGCCTAGAGATTCAAGCACGAGGCGGCCGCCGTTAAAGTTTGCTCGAGAATCGCCCAAATCTAATCTGATTTTTCTATTGTCCTAAATTTTATATATGCCTACAACACAGTTTGAAAGAGGGCATTGGGTTGTTAAGCCCATTTGACCACAATATTTGTTTATAAAGGATGTGCAAATAATTTTTGGTACATTTAACATTTCTCTACAATATACTCATTATACCTAAATTACCTCTGATTCCATTTAGCCCAATTTCCAAATCAATAACCTTAAACCCCAAATCACCCATACCCATCTCACGTAACTGAAATCACACCCAACCGGTAGCAACAAATAAGAAAAGAAATCACAATGAAGACACGCCATTTACCGGGAAAAAAAAATCCATTCCTCACCCCATAATCGGCCTTTCCATCTCAACCTGTTCCCGGAATTCCGTTCCATCTGAACTCGTTGCCTCACGAAAAACACGAATTGAACTCGTTACCAATAAAAAAGCGTAAAAATCACGGCAAACAATAGAAAAATGTGTAGTAAATACTACATTTTTTATAAATGAAGTGGAGGAGGACTTTGAAGAGAATAGGAATAATTAGATAGAACAAGTTTCAGTAATGCGTCTTGAGAAAAAGCGAGAAGAGGGGCCTTTGAAGGAGAGAAAGAATTGGAAAGAACAAGTTTCTCGATTTGTCGTGTCATCATTTCCCATGGGCCATGCTAATCTTCTCTTTATCGTTCCAATTTTATCGGTAGTCCCGGAAGGCAGACATAACAAGTTTCAATGTATGTATGTGTGTGTGTGCGGAAAAGCGATGGAAATAGGGACTTTTGGGAAGGAGAGGAAGAATTAGACATTCAAATTTTGAATCTGTGTGAAAGAGGAGGAGGGAGATTTTGAAGGAGAATAAGAAGAATTGGATATTTAAATTTTGAATATGTGTGAAAGATTGGGATTTGAGGTTGAATGAAAGAGGCATTTTAGTAAGCATTTTTTCAGATTTTTTTCTTTTTGCTTTTTGAGTTGAAAATTGGTCAAAGACTAACTAGCCAATAAATTGTTGGAAAAAGTATGTAATAGAGGTCTCCTTTGAAAGGATATTTGTGATAAGCGTTTATGCTTAACCATGACTTTGTCTAAACAAGTGAAGGGCAAAGAGTTTAAGCGAGGTGGGTGTAACAATAAAGCTGTTGCACCACCCAATTTACTGCCTACGTACTTTTTGTTGGATCAAGCCATCATAGTTTTCAGGTTAAGTGAGCATACCTTGGCCATTTGTAAAATGATCGTTTTCCTAATGATAAAATTCATTTGCATGGCGTTACGTTTCATAAGCGTATTCTATCATGTCATATAAATAGAAGCATCGGTGTGAGAAGAGAGAGAATTTACGATACACATCATGTTGTAGGAATATAGGAACCACAGTATCTGAGGTGATAATATGCTTCAACTAAAGCCTTATTAGAGATCTCAATAATGATATGAATTGGATCAATGTCAAGTATTTGAGGGTGAGGGCCTGATAATGTCGAGCGTGTCCCCAACCTTAAGGATTGATGTATACACCTTAAACCTTAAGGTCTATGATGGTTAGTGTTTGAGGCATGGAGCCCTTAAGCACAATAGGCTCACTTGCTTTCTTGAGGCCTAGAGTCGTGACCTCGTTGATTTCTCTTTTATGTAAAGAAGGTGTGTTGTCGAGTGGGGCATTAGCGTGGGAAGGCTACATGTAGTCTTTATCTACAAAATAAAGATAAAAGTGAATTTTTTCAAATACCTCGATATTAGAAGCCTTATCACTATTTATTTTTAGAATTCGATGAGCAGTGTATCTTCGTTTTGTTGAGCACTATCACTATTGTAATGGTATTTGGTATAAAGATAGGGATATAGATGTTGTTGTGTAGTGTTTTGAATTGTAATGTTGTAAAATAGAGATATGTATTATTTAAGTATTATTTTAAGGATAAAAAATAGGATTTACGATGTGAATCTCACTACAAGAAAATTTGAGCTAAATGTCACATGTTAGAGAGTTATTTTGGACTCATATCATGGTATCTTATAATCGATCTTTAGCCAAATTTTAGAAGAAAGATTTTACATTTGCACATAATAAGAAGAAGAAAGAAGCGTAAAGTTTCAAATAGGGTGGTTAATCGGCGCAGGTTTTACTGGCGCCATAGGAGGGGGCAGGGAGTTCGATCCCCCTCCACATTCCCTCCTTTGCGTAGCGAGAAAAAAAAAAATAATAATAATAATAATAAGAATAATAATAAGGTTAATTAACACATTCGTTGCATAAAAATAATTGAAAATTAATACAAATAGTGTCACGGTCAATGCATTATTACTGCATTTTATTAGATTATAATGTTAATTAAAAAATATGAGCATCTTAAAGCATTTACATCAGATTACATCTTTAAAGATTGAAACACAACTTTTTCCTAATTTATAAATTCTACCTTGGGTCAAAATCGGTGGCGTCGCGTGATGCAGGTAGAGAAGCGATAAATTTGTTTAAAGACAAATAAAAAGTTTAAGAGGCAAAACTATGTGCATAGTTTGAATATTAGTGTATTTTTAGGATCGAGGTGGGTTGTTCTTACTAAGCTTGATTGTCTGTAATCCATTGGAGTCAAATACGCCAGCATTTTACTTTCAGATTCTCTTATGTCAAACTGAATCAAAATATGAAGTTTGTAGGAACAAGCCCCAAGATTATGGGTTTGGGATGTTTTATTATTATTATTATTATTATTATTATTATTATTATTATTATTATTGAACAGCTATGCAAAGACCAGGTGGGAGACTAACTTTAAGATGTTTATATTTTTGTTTGTTTTAATATTTTAAGGTTGAAGTGGATTGAGTTTTACTTACAAGATATAGGTATATCTTGGTGGAAGTGATGATAGATGAGAGCGAGAAAGGGAGGGTGGAATAAGGATAGTTTAGTAAGGTGGGATATTGAGGAAGATGACTATAAGGATAGTGTAGTACTTTAACAAAATTGTATGTGGAATTGACCTGACATTAAATTTTTAGCCTTGGCAAATACCAAGTGCCCCAACTTTATTGCAATTTCTAGATTTTCTATTTTATCACATTGTAATGTTAATTAATTTTTTCTTATACAAGCACGAGTTTTCATGCATTTTAGCATTTAAAATATTTACTTTGTCATTGAGAAAATCAAAATAGTTGCAGCATGAAAAATAATTACATGTCATTAGTTATTTTCTTTAATCATCGTCCCGAACATAAGCAAAATAAATTCACTTTCAATAAGAAAGCCCATGATATATAAAAAACTCAACTCGTGCGTCTCATGAGGTCTTCAAGCCAAAATCATTAGAAAGCAAATCATTAGCATTACCACTGAACAAGCGAGATCACGTGAGGCCAAATGAGAAAAGTGTGATGTATGTCCTCTTGATAAGCTCTTTGTGCGGTGCACGTAGTTGAACCACCTTCAAAATTCTCTTGGCTCCACTTCTGCTGCTACTTTAGATTTCTTTTTCAAGATCTCAATCTCAACAGCTGCTTTCCATCAACTCATCCATAGTCTTGGGCTTCCTACCACCCATCACTTCTCGAATCTTAATATCAAGCCATTATAGAACAATTCTATCTTCCGGCTCTCATTAAAGTAAACAATTACGGAATATATGGCTTTGACTCGTCAAATCTTTGTGGTACTCCATCTGTGACATCTTATCTTTTTACAAGTACAAAAGCGACTATACTTTTTGCTTGCGGGGAGGTAAGTACTCCGGTAGAAAAGTGCGTGGAGCAGTTCCCAAGCTGTCATGTCACCGCTTGCACCATTCAATCATCTCAATCCACTCCTGGCGGATCCGATAACAAAGACTTAGCGGCATTACCCATTTATCCTTCCGGGAATTCTATAGTCTTGCATCGTTCTCGGTAGCACATAACAATCTTTCCGGATTCTGTGGGGTCCTTGATTCCTTTGAATGGATAGGCATGAATCTTGTTTAGAATGTTAAACAACTTAGCATTAGCATCTGAGATCACCACCATAGTCTTTCTTTGAGCGGGTGGTGCATCGATAATGTGCGGCGTAAGGTGCGATAAAGCGGTGGATAAGCACGATGGTTAACGGGGTATCCTGGGTGGATAGGCAAGGTGTTTATTACGCTCTTACGGTGCTCTGAATGTACCTTTGAAGGGATAAGCCATCGAGGCTCTGCCGATACAGAAAGCATAAAGATTTGGCCTTGCATACGGTGAAAGGTGCTGATGTCACGAGGATTGCTCGTTCTAGGCGAGGTGATTGTTGAACTCTTTGTGGTTGATGGTAAGCTAGAGGCGTGGTGGATAAATCTTTTGTTGAGGTGGGTAAACTAGTGGTAGAGGAGGATAGATAGATGCTTGAAGGATATGTCGATGTGCGTGGAAATCTTTGTTGGTGGAGAGGTATATTGATTATGGAGGTGGGTAATATGTATGTGGTGGATAGGCGGAGGGTGGTGGAGGGTAAGCTCGTGATGGTGGTGGTATGGCGGAAGTGGTAGAGATATAGGTACCTTAACATGAAAACCGAATGAAGAAATGCAGAGGCAAGGGCACATCGAGTAGAAGGCATGAATCGATCTAACGGCGTTTGATCACGAGAAGCACTTACAAAACCGGTGAAGAACCCCTATACCCACTGCACCCTCTTGAACCACTTTCTTAACTTCTTCCTCACTCTATCAAGATTTTCTGAACTCCCGGCCGTTCGGATGCGGATTAGCTCTCATTCAACCATTACTGTTCCAAAGAAAGAGGTTAGCTAGTGATTCGAGGAAAGATAAACTTATCTTTTAAAGTTTCAACTACAGCTAAGGAAAGAAAATTAATCTACGATACCAAGCTGTGATGTCACTTTCCAAAATACCGAGTCTTATTGATTTGAATGTCCGGCACGCGTATATAACTTAAATTTAATTAACCTATAACTTAAATTTAATTCCCGGAAGATAAAGCGACTACATAATTACATTACATTACTAGGGTAGAATAGAAATGCCAATGTTGATTCCATTACAACACAAAATCAAGAGTTCAAGAAATATCCTAAAAGATATTCTAAGTTATTACAACGTTTCATAAAATTCTCAGAAGTCTAGTTTATTACAAAAGTGAAATATTGATAAAACATCAAGATGTCGCGAGTCACTCCTCGAAGAACTCATATACTTAATACTTACATCACGCTTCTAAAGGGTGGAAACAACATAATAAAGGGTAAGTACAAGCGTGCTTAATAAATGGTAGATTCTTGAATCTATACAAGTCATATCTCATGAATATCAAGCAAACATAATAACATGTATGTTTCCCTCGCTCACCACACTCCAATAGTCTCACCAGTTGACTTCGACCAAATAAGACATTTGTTACACATTAATCCAGGACACTCTACATGGTGAAGGCGCACCACGAGACATTCGACACCTCATATAGCGACTATCTAGCGTGTGGAATATTACACGAGTCCACAACAATATCTAGAAAGTGTGGAGGTGTAATAGTTCCATCTTTGCGTTACAAAAATGTGTCTCACCAAGGATTAACATGTTTTAGCTTTTAGACTCATCAAATCGTATTTAAGCGATTAAACTAACCACTAAGTTTATTGCACATAAAAGGCTTATTAAGACCACTTAGACCTTAAACAAACTCTACATTATACACTCGGCTCATTGCATACAAATATTAGATTCTAATACAATACCCGCGTGGCTAAGAAATAAAGCTTATGTTGATCCCAGTATCTCCTGCAGAGAGTTTCCATAAGGTCTTGGCCGAATCCACGAGAAACCAAACTCTAACCGTCACGTTACAAGTAAGACATTGATCTCAAGTCAACATCATATAAGGGTAAGTGTAGATTGTTCCAATGCTCCGTGAGACAGTGCGGAGCCAAAGCCAGCTAGACCACGTACACTAACTTTACAATAATCCACATAAGGTTCTACTACAGGCATGCTTCAAAGCGGACTTTAAATGTGATTTTGTGCTCTGAGAGCACTTTGGCGCCCGTCAAGGAACCTCGGTAACATCTGTCCAAATATGGAGGCTTGATCGTCCGCCAAGCTTGTTGGGCTTTGCCAACAAATGACATAACTCTCTCTTCACCATTGGCGCTTGCCAAAGCTGCTCTTGGCGCCCGTCAAACTTTCACGGAGCCTATTGACCAAGCTTGGCGCCCGTAAAAGTGAAACGAGCTCTCTTCTATAATAGTCTAAAATGTTTGTGTATACCTGTAAAACCACGAGCGTTTAATAAATGGTATTGTTGTCATTTGTTGATAAGTTATTTTTAAATTTAATAAATCACAAAAAAGAGCGTCATTGACCAGAATTGTAACTCTTTTAATTAAATAGATAAATATTGGGATCCGTTATTTTAGATAAGATATTTAAGAGTTAGGATTTGAGATAATTATTGAATTACTTGAAAAAAAGATTACACGCTATAAATGTGTTGTGATGTACCAAACAAATAAAAAAAAAAGATATATAAAAGGATGGAGCAGCCGCACTTTTATTGTGCGTGAACAGAGAAGAAAAGAGGGAAGAAAAAAAAGAAAATAGAAGAAGATGGTCAGTCATGTCTGATCTGTAGTTTTAAATCGGTTTTAATGAGTGGTTTGTGGGTAAATTTAAGTTATAATATTTAATGTGTTTTAAGAGTTTTAATTATAGATTTAGGATTAGAGATTGTGCCTTTAATTATTAGGATTCTTTGGGGATTGACGGAGGATTGAAAAAAAGGAAAACCGGTGTTAGATTCGTTTGTCGGGTTGTAGATTCACGTATGATTTGGAAGTAAGATGTTGTTTGGTTCATAGTTAGAATTTCGTATTTAAGGTAAAATGTTATTCTTATCTAAAGATTTCGTTTTAGTTTAAAGATCATGTTTTATTGTGTTTGAATATTGTTTTATGATAAACTAAGAAAGTAGATATGATTATCGTATTTGGGTATTTACCAACTATGTTTTGAAAGTTATTCTCTTTTACAATTCTTTCGCATAAGTTGTTCTAAGCTTTTGGTTACTAGAATGAAGATAGGATGGTTGTTCGGTGTTTTTATGGCTTTGGTATGCTCCCCGCGGTTATATATGGTTTTAAACATGATTATATGTGCTTTATGTCTCTCTATGTGCTTTACTCACTAAATATGTACCCATAATGTGTACAAGAGCATTGAGATCAACTCATGGGTCGTATTTGGATGTATGGTTAGTTATTACCCCCGTATGTCGTTCCCAAAAAAGATGTATAACAAAATGCAGTGATCCCGCGTATCGGCGTGGGGATGTGCCGTCGTATTACCCAAAGTTGCAACATGAACATGATATGAATATATAAGACTGAAAGACAAAGACACGAGACAAGATTATGATTATCTTTAAGTCGATAAGAGACTTGAACATGATAGGCATGACACAAACAAGCTACAATTAGTTGAAAGGTAAAATATGGGTTAATAGACAACTTAAGTAAATTTGATCAACAAGTTAAACATAGTAAGTAGGTAAGTAATGTAACGAACAAGTGCGTGCGAGATGAATTAACGTAGTTAATAGAGCATGTCTTATCATTGTTCAAGTTAGTTTTAAAGTGGATGTTATTATGTTTCAAGTTATTTCTTGAAAGTAGTTTTCTTAAATGTTTCAAGTAATGGCTTTCAAGATGTTTGTGAAGCTGGATGAAATAGATTAATGTAAATGTCTACAAGCGTCCGCGTCATGAATCTCTCTTTTTTCTTATTGAGCTTGTGCGCGGGCTCACTCCTTTGTCTATAATAAGAAGATATGCAGATTAAAGGCGGGTTGAATGGGCGGAAATGAAGAATAAAGCGTCACGAATGGAGCTATGAAATTCTTTATGTATCGGTGGTTTCCTTATTATCAAAGTTGAGTTGTAATTAATGTTAATAGTTATCCATTGAATTTGTTAATGAAAGATCTTAAGTATCGATTTTAAGTCTAACTAGCACTTTACTTTTCTTCTGACTTTACGATATGGCGTGAGGGTTTATATGGCGTTTAAGGTTTCTTAAAATGTTACGTCTGCGAAACATTTTTTTAAAATAATGTTCTGGTATCAAAGCATGAGCGGTAGGATACCAAATTCTACAAGTTTATCACTACTACTTAAAAAAAAAAAAAAAACCATGTAAATAATAATGATATTGATATGAAATCCATTACTATATTTTTTTTCTTTTTCGAGAAGAATAATATTATTTTGATTAAAAAGTATGATTTGAAAGATCGTGTATAGTATAGTGTAAAAAGGAAAAACAACACACACGCACATGGAATACACTGATTATTTTCTATCGCCTTTCAGTGTAGGCTAGCTACCACTCCTACACTACTCTTTCCTCTCTATCCTTTGTCTCTCTTAAACATAAAACAGCAGTCAACCATAAAAAGATATTCAGAAATTCAGACACATAATAATACTTATGATTGAAAGAAAGAACTACAATCCCCCACTTCTTTCCCCTTTTTTTTTTTTTTTCTTTTCCGGATTTAATTTGATAAATTCCCTACTTTTGGCACCCCACTTCCATCCCCCACCCCTGGCTCTTAATTGGACAGATAATCAAGAAAAATTCTTGGAACCCACTTTCCTAATAGTAGAAAAAAGGATGGAATTTCTGGAGCCTCGTACTAAAAACCAAGGTGATGGGAGTACTAGTGGCTCAGACCACCACCATCGCCACCATGAACAACAGCTAGAACAATCTCGTACTACCCATATCCATAACCATGAAATTGCTTCACTTCAGCTTGTTTCCCAAAGTCAACAACAACCGGAGCCCGGTGGACCTGGTGGTGCATCATTTAATATGGGCTCCATGTCTTTTCTTCAAGAACCTTACCATCTCAACCTCCATCCACCACCACCCCTTCTTCTACCTCCACTGCAATCGTAATTGCAAACAACAACAACAGTAGCAATTCTTCTGTTGCCGCTGTTAAACCGGTCAAGAAACCTTCCAAAGACCGGCATACTAAAGTCGATGGCCGTGGCCGCCGCATTCGGATGCCCGCCTTATGCGCGGCAAGGGTTTTCCAGCTCACTAGGGAATTGGGCCATAAGTCCGACGGCGAAACAATTGAGTGGCTTTTACACCAAGCTGAACCAGCAATTATTGCTGCCACCGGAACCGGTACTATCCCGGCGAATTTCTCGACTCTTAATTTGTCCTTACGAAATAGTGGTACAACAATTTCGGCCCCAGTTTCCAAGTCGGCACCTTTATTTCTCCACGGCGGCAGCACACCCACCACCGCCATGTTGGGTTTCCACCACCAGCAGCTTACGACCACCGGCTTTGGACAAGACCCTGACGAGAATTTCCTGAAAAAGAGATATAGAAGACGACGGTGGTGAAACCTCTCCATCGGCGTCGGCGGCGAAACAGGTCAGAATCGGGGTTCAAGAACACGAACCAAGTTCAGAGGTTAAGTCCGGTTCATTTCAACCTTCTTCCGGTTTTATCGGCCCAAACCATGTGGGCTGTTGCCCCAGCTGCAGCTAACGTCGGCAACGCCTACTGGATGCTGCCTGTTACCGGCGCCGGCGCCGCAGCCGCAGCGGCAGTAACAACGGCTAGTATGACAGCCCATCATGACCACCAGATGTGGCAGTATAAGGCTGCTGCAACACAAGCAGCTATGCCAATGCAAAGGATTGGAGGCTACGATTTCTCCGGTGGCGGCCGGTTTACTCCGGTTCAACTTGGTTCAATGCTTTTACAGCAATCACAGCCGGTTCAGCAGCTAGGATTAAGTCCTACAGAGGCTACTAACATGGGAATGTTGGCTTCAATCAATGCATATAATGGTAGTAGTAATAATAATATATAATAATAGGGTTGTGGATTTGGGTATGAATTTGAAGCAACATCACCATCAAAACCAACAGTCTCAAGGTAGTGACAGTGGTGATGAAAACCCCAAGGATTCCCAATAATTTCATCATCATCATCATTATCATTATCATTATCTTATTCCCTCTTCAATCTTCATTATTACTATTGTCTTTTCCCTCCTTTTTGGTTGTACAATCTTAATCCCCTCTCTCTCTCTCTCTTCTTTAATATCCCCATTCCTTTTGTTAGTGTGTGTGCATTGTATATCTTTTGGTGCTTTGTTTATTGGGGGAGAGAAGAATTATTAGTTTGGTGAGAGATTTTGGATGATGATTTCTGAAGACCAACAGCATGTGGGCATATCTGGGCCAATCTGATCTCATTATATGATGAAGCTGCGTAGTGGGATGTCTTCTGAGTCTTGCCTCCACCACCACCTAAGAATCTTTGGTAGTTGGTAGTAGTGTATTGGATTTGGACCTATAAGAATATAGGGTAAAAAGGATAACCATTTTGATCACAACAAATCGAAATACAAGATGTGTTATTATACAATTTTATACAATTGATCGTTAATAAATGAGTTATTTAAACTATTTAAAGTGATCAATTGATGTACAAATGTCTAATGACATATATTATGGAGTCATATGTGACTACCCCTATTATTGGAATTGTCTTTTATTTGGGGACCATTGCTAGTTGGCCACATAGGTCTAAGTGCAAAAACTTTCTTCATACATAGTTTGTTTTGGAAGAACAAATGGGTGTGCTTTTATGGAGCAAAGTGATGAGGTTTTGGATTTGAAATTGGAAATGAAAATGGGTTGAATTCTACTTAATTTGCTTTTGTTGTTGGATTCAATTTGGTGTAAACATTTTGAGTGCCACTGATTGGTGAAGTCATCTCCCACTATCCTTCTCTTCAAAAATTGCACATATATTGAATGAAAATTTGATTGATTTGGCTATTATGAATTCTCTAGCAAGTTATGAAGCTTTTTTTTTTTTTCCCATCTAATTTTCTTTGCAGATTAACAGTGTACTTAGAATTGTGAAAAGTCCTCATTTTTAATCGTTTATAAGATTAATTATCTACATCCCATCTGTTTACGTTTTTGAACTAAATCCTCTGCAGATTAACAGTGTTGAGATTTTTAAAATGTTAATAATTATATACTTCACTGACCCCTTAAATTTTTAGAGAGAATAAAATTCAACAAGTGATGTAATTTTATGATTATTGATTAATTTGGCAATAATTTTTCAAGCATTAAAGTGTTATTACTGTTATTTCAGGAAAAATAATTGCGAAAGCTACATGTGAGAGTGAGAATAGGCCAACTTTTTTTGGTCCCATTTTTTCTTTCTTCACTGTATAGCCGTTTCATTTTCGTTACGTTAAACGTGGGACATATGTTGACACTAGCACCAGCATTCATCCACATATCTAGAGCCTCTTAACGTTTACTGCAAAGTTTAATATATATATATTTTTTTTTTCAAAGAAGAAAATACATCAAAGATGGAAATATTTTGACCTAAATACGAATTATAAGTCACAAATTTGTCATATATTATTTAAGTTTAGAATATATGAAACGTGTAAATACTAGTTTGTTTGTATTTTATAGAGACATCCAACTAGAGATATTAATTTGTATTAATTTTCGTTTAATATAATATTATTTGTACTGTATATATAAATAATGGAATAGGATATGTCAGTTTTCCTTCCACAAGTACAATAATGCGCCTTATCTGTCCAAGCCCTTAAAGATTATTTGATTCCTCCAACAAGAGGAAAAGATGGAGGAGTTGAATTATTAAAGCATTCAAGTGATAGTGAGATGAGTGATGATAAGGATACATCATCTTACCAATTTCTAATTCTCGAAGGGCCCTCCCACTCCCCACCCCCACATCCCCCTCCCTCTAATCTTACCAATTTCATAATTCCTTTTTACACTCTAGTGGTTTAAGCATATTAAGTCTTTAATCTCATATGATATGTATTAATATATGATTTACCCTAGTGCCGACCTTAGAAAAATCGGGGTCTTAGGTGGTTTGTAGGTTGAGACCTTATGTTCAGAGCCGATCTGAGACAGAAACCACTGGTGTTTTATTATTGGGCTGCGACTCAGCACAATATTTTTATCATACAAAATCTAATATTTTTAATACATAAAAATATTAGGCTGATCAAAGCCTATTAGATTTTTGTTAACATAAAAAGTTATTGGGTTGATAGAGTTGAGCCTATTAGTTTTATTTATTTATTAGAACAGTATTTGGGGTCACTGCCTGTTGGGTGGGACTAAAAGAGCCGTCTGAGCCGCCTAATGGTAGGACCGGCCATGATTAATTACCCTTTTATAGTTTTCCTCAAGATGTTTAATAGCAAGGGACAACATATATATTATAATATGAAAGTAATGTTTTACATGTTAAACGATAGGAATGTAAAGTATATATTAATATACCATATATGAGTAATTGCTTTATATGATAAACTGTAAAGGGTAAAATATATATGGGGTAAGAATTAAAAGAGGATGTGAAAATAAACAATTAAGCGAATAGGGCGTTAAGGAATCTTATTTGGTTATAAGGGCCATGAATTAGATCATAAATTCTGAAATCACCTTAATGAGAAAATTTAAAAAAAAAAGAAAATAGAAAATACTGCTGCTTTGGTCGTGCGCTTATTTGGGAAGAAATAAAGAAAATAGATGACGCCGAAACTGTTGTTGTTTTGTATTGTTTTTTTCTTTTTCTGTTGTTGTTTTGTATTATTTTTTTCTTTTTCTATAAAGTTTTTTTTTCGGTGACCATTGCATTGTGGCACGTCTGGCGCAAACAAGCGCGATAAATTGCCGCGACAGCAAAAACGCGCGATCAGTAGCCGCGCATTCGCGAGAGGCAGCGCGTCACGAAGCGTCGTGATATTATGACATTTGTGATCACAAAGACGGCGCGATCTGAGGCATCGCGATAAAGTGACTGCAGCGATCGCGAGACACCGCGATGAAATGGCATCGTATTGCGAGAACAGCGCGATTAAGTGACACCGAGATGAAGAACCACGGCGATGAAGTGATGGCTGCGATCGAGAGACACCGCGATCACGAGAGGCAGCGCGCGATCTGAGACAACCCGATGAAGTGACACCGCGCGATCTGCTTGAAACCGCGATGCGACCACCCCGATCACGAGAACACGCGATGTAGAGACACGCGATCATTGACCACCCCAGAGTCCATTAACTACCCGTCATTTGTGGCGTGATGCGGTGTGGCGCGATATATTGACCACCCCGAGATCCGTTGACCACCGAGATCACGGTGGCGGCGAGATCGAGACACACGCGTCACGATGACCACCCCGATATAGAGCGCTATAGAGACGCGCGCGATCATGAGACACCTCGATCGGCGACACTCAAATCGATGACCATCGCGATCATTGACCGCCTCAATCTATTGACCGCGCGATCACGAGACACCGCGATCAAGTGACACGCGATGCATAAACGCCCGTGATGAAGAGACGCCGTGATGCGAGACAACTTTGAAGAAGTGACACGCGATCTGAGACAACCCGATGAATTGACACCGCGATCGGTGACCACGCGCGCGTCATTGACCACCCGATCACGAGAGACACCGTGATGAAGTGACACGCAATCTGGAGATACCGTGATGGATTGACCACCGTAATGAAATGACACCGTATTGCGAGAGACGCGCGATGAAATGACATCGAGATGAAGAGACACGGCGATGAAGTGACATCGCGATCGGTGACCATCCCGTCACGAGAGACACCTCGATGAAGTGACACCGTGATGCATTGACCATCATCAATCTATTGACCACCGTGATGCGGTGCCCGCGCGATCGCGATGATACGCGATCTGAGACACCGTAATGAATTGACACGCGTGCGAGACAACTGCGATCTGCGAGACCACTGGCGATGAAGTGACCGCGGCATTGCGGATACACGCGCATTGTAGAGACATCCGAAGTGACACCACGATCGGTGGCCGCCACAGATCTGATGACCACCCAGATGCTGAGAGACATCGTGATGAAGAGACACCACGATCACGGTGACCACCCCAGATCTGAGAACCGCGGCGTCGGTGACCACCTCGAAGCGAGACACCCGATGCGGTGAAACGCGATGCAAAGACACATTCGGCGATGCGAGAGACCGCGGCGTCTGATGACCACCCGATGCAGCGACCACCTCGATATAGAGACACCACGATAAATTGACACATGGCGCCAAAGACACGCTATCAAGTGACACACGCGTTGCGAGAGACACCATGGTGCAATGACATCCGCGATATTATGACATTTGGCGATGCAAAGACACCACGATCACGAGGCGTCGCGATGAAGTGACACGCGATCACGAGACACCGTATTGACCACGCGATCTGAGAGACACGCGATGCATTGACAACCGCGATGAAATGACATCGTATTGCGGAGACAACTGCGATGAAGTGACACGCGATCACGAGAGAGACATCGCGATGAAGTGACACCGTGATCACGGAGACACCGCGATGAAGTGACACGCGATCACGAGGCAATGGCGAGGATGAAGTGACACGCTGATCACGAGACATCGTGATGAAGTGACACGCGATCACGAGACCACAATGATGAAGTGACACGCGATCTGAGAGACACGCGATGCGCGACAACCCACGATCTGAGACACGCGATCACGATGACCAGCTGCGATGCATTGACAACCGCGATCACGAGACATCGTGATCTGAGACACCACGATCTGATGACCACGCGTCATTGACCACCGTAATGCATTGACCACCACGATGCATTGACACGCGATCACGAGACACATGATGAAGCGACCGCGCGTGCGGAGACACCGTGATGCATAGACATCGCAATGAAGTGACACGCGATCACGGAGACAACTGCGATGCATTCACCACCGCGATGTAGTGACCACCCCATGGTGCAGGAGACATCACGGTGCGAGAGATGCGCGATCACGAGAGACACCACGATGCACTAACAATCGCGATCTGATGACCACCGCGATCATTGACCATCTCGATGCGATGACATTTGATTTTTGTTCATACAACTTTATTTACGAAAATCGAAATTTTCTTCATAAAATCGACCCGATCTTTGTGACATGTGAAGATGAAGTGTCATGTGATTGATGCATTGACATTTGGCGATGAAGTGACATGTGAATTAGGGTTGTAAGTAAGCCGAGCAACTTGTGAGCTACTCGCGAGAGAGTTTGACTCAATTCAGTTTTTTTAGTTCGAGTTGCTAGAATAATTAACCGAGCAAATCTCGAGTTTTAATATATAATGTCGAATACTATTAAGCTAATCAAGCCGTTAAATAATTATATTTAATAAATTGTTATAAAATATTGTTTTTTGTAATTCAAATAGTATTATTCAAGTTAAGTATTAGGCGAGTCGAGCTCGATCTTGATATATTTTATTAAAAATTAAATGAATTCTAAGAAAATAATTGAGCTTACGAGCGAGTTATATCGAGTACTTAGTGAGTCGAATTCGATCTTGTCTTTTATTGCTCGATCGAGCCTAAACTTTTAAAGTCAAGTTAAGCTCGAGCCATAGGTAGTATCGACTCGACTCGGCTCGATTACAACTAATGCGAATGACCTTACACTTATTTTACAAAGTTACCAAATTTGTGTATCAAATTGCATATAAAGTGACATCAATGTCACTGCATCAATTCTCAATTGTAAATCTTTGTGACATCGATGTCTTTGCATAATTATTCAAATCGAGAGACAAAGGCAAACTATTTACAAACTCGATTTGGGGAGAGGGGATATGATTGATGAATTCTAAAATGCGAATGAAAACAACTAAAGAATATGATTGCACACAAGCTCTCTTGATATGCAATTATAGCTCAATCAATTAATCTTGATCAATAAATTTGGATGTTAAATACCTCATCGTTCTTTGTTAATAGAACAAAAAAGGCAAATTTCGGTTTACGTGACCCGGGGAGGCATTCTTCAATCTTTCAACGAGATGAGGCAATGTCACGATGCTATCTTGTATTGATTGATCAACACACGACTCCAAATACCTCGTTGAATAAACACATTGCATTTGGAGTTTAGATGTTTCAAATTTGTCTTAGCGGACCATCGATGCTCTGTTGAGTCATTCTGAAATTTCGCCATCTCGGACTCGACAAGGTTAGCTTTGAAGAATAGGAGCAGTGCAATGCTCCGTATAATAATTGATCTCGTCTTGCTTAATCTATCAAAGCATTTATATGCGCACTTTAAAATACACTTAACTTAGCGTGAAATTGATAGGGTCACAGGCGGAGGAGGAAATTTGGGATTGGCGGTTGTGTTAATATATACTGAAAAAAAGGGTTTGAGAAAAAAAAGAAGTAATTATTGGAATGAAGGAGGAATTAAAAATGAAATTAAGGTGACTCATTTGAACTTATATTCATCAAGAGATGGATAGCCAAGAACAACATCATCCAATTTCCTGCATCACCTTAAAATCGCGACAATCGTGCCCTATTCATTCAAAAGCATAAAACCACCCAACCCCAATTTCCTTAAACTAGCCTTCTTTTTATGCAAATTATAGAAAAGCCAATGCCTCGTCATTTGATAATGGAAGTCACCACCACCAAACCACCAAAACCTTTGCCTAAACTTGTAATCATCCATATACGGCTTCTAAAACGACATCGACCTTTGAGTGCCATTCACACATTACGCAACTTGAATTTGTTATGCCCACAACTTGAATCAAAGAGTGTTCAAGAGCCAATCCTTCTACACGAGTTCTCTCCGTAAGGAATGTCGTTTTCGTCGTCGACAAGCTTTCATCACCACCACGGCTCCGTCGACATAGTTGCTTCAAGACCAACCGTGCTTTCATACACACTTAAACCACAACAATCCAATTCCCCACAGTAGAGGCGTAATTTGCATCAATTCATTATTTTTATGGATTACAAAAGGCTGCGATTAAAGATAAAAAACACACACGCACAAAAATATGCTCTCTTCAATAAATTCACGAAATCGAGAGCATTTAGCAGTCGACCGACCTTGCTTCTTCAAATCGATGCTGCACAACTAGAAACTAGCAAGCGTGGTGATTTGGGGATTATACAGAGAGCAAAAGCTAATAAGGACCGGGATCAGAATTAAAGAGAATCGGGGAAGAAGGAAGTGAGGTTGAATCGAGGTGTGGAGGTGAGAGCAATGGTGGTGGTAGAGTCGTCGTTCCTGATAACTATTCCGGGAAAAAGATTAGAAGAAATAAGGGAAAAGAGGAATGATGCGGGGTAGAAAAGGGGTAATTTAGGAATATTCTGAGAAAATGTGTCCTTATAACCAAATATCTTTTAAAAGCGTGTCTAAGTGCACAATTAAATCTTGAAACTAGTCTTATAAACAAATACCCAAATATATATATTAATATACCACAGTAAAGTAAAGTATTTATATGCTAAACCACGAGGAGTAAAGTGTCATTTCTTTTATAAAATTTTTACAAGCACGCTACGTGCGTATCACTTCTACTTCTACCTTATACGTTTACGTGCCTTTATTCGAATAAGGCGTGTAGTTGATGATCATTGAGATGACACGATAATGATGTCAGTGCGTATGTGTGATGCAAGGTTCACACACAAAAAAGAGACAATACTGATACAACAATGTAGAGATGCTTGGCGGTGTGTCGTGGTGGTGTGTCTTGGCGTGGTGATCATGGTCCGACTAGGTACGACTATCCTTGCGTACGGACGTGGTATCCACTGTGCTAACGGAAATAATATGTTCGGTGATATGGGCATATATAATTATACGTGAACTAATAAATTATGTTGTGTATGGTGTGATTGACAAGCGTATTTGAGCATACAAAAACAGAAAATAACTCGGACAATATTCCCGATAAAGGAAAACATTGTCGAATATAATTTATGTCTGATCTTTGGGTAAGAAAAACATAGGAATTCACTTCTAAAAGATTACATCCATTAACGAGTTCTAAATATAGATCTTCACACCATCAAGTAAGCGCATTGCATCAATTCACATTTCCATTCACATTACTACACATTATCACTCACCCACACCATATAATCACTTAATCGGTGTAACTGTCTATTGTATATTCAACATCGTAGGTGTAACACTTCACATACGATTGTCAACCACATGATACACCTTGTAACTATGAGTTGACATTTATGCAGGCTTATGATTCTTAATAGCACAATATATCCTGAGACACAACCAACGATAGCTATACATAGCAGGGGCAAAACCATCGCATGCACACACTTTATGGTGCACAATCAAGTATCTCCAACCCGTACTACTTTGTTTCCTTTTAATGGATATTACTTCACAATCACGCACCTGGCGTTGTTATTGTGTCATCCGAGTGTATTGGAATTAACACACAAGTTCAAGTTGCAAGTTCAAGTTGATCCAAGTTGTAAAAGTTAGTTAGGAGTTGATCCAAGTTGCAAAAGTTAGTTAGGAGATTGGTTAGAGGAACATTGGCGGTTACTAACCGACTAGGCCTATATAAAGCTCATTAGAAGTAGAATTAAGTTAAGCTTTCAATTCTGAAAAATGACTATTCTGTTTTTCCTTCTGATTGTAACTGCAAACACTGAGTTTATGGATGATCAATAGTTTTTCCTCCATTCTTTCTAGTTCATAATCTTCATCTTCATAAAATCTTCATGGTATCAGAGCGTATCACTTTGCTCGTCCATTTGTGATTTGGAGATTCTAGTTACAGTTCGATTGATTCGTGAGAAGGGCGTTCTTTGTTTGCTTGTTCTTGATCATCGACCGATTAAAGTATCGTTTCTATGGATTACGGAGCTCAAAATCAAGGCATTTTGCCAGGTAATCCGTTATACTTACATCGAATGAGAATCAACTTTGATCTTGGTTCGACCATTGTTGAACAACAAAAATTACCATCCATGGAGTCATTCCATGAAAATGGCCTTAATAACCAAGAACAAGATTGGCTTTATAGATGGAACAGTCAATACACCTGTTGTGGATTCACCAGAATTCCAAGTTTGGGCGCAATGTAACACCTTCGTAAAAACACGGATATTAAATTCTGTAATGCCTTACATAGCCCAAAGTGTGATGTATAGGAAACAACAAGGCAAATTTGGTTAGATTCTGATCAAGATTTTCTAGATTGGATGTTTTCCGTTTAGGAGATCTATTGGAACAAGTTCATGCTCTTAAGCAAGGAGATTCAGATATTACAACATATTTTACCAAACTTAAAACCTTATGGGATGAAATAGCTATCATGAGTCCATATCCAGTTTGTTCTTGTGTTCACTAGGTGTCTTTGTGATGTTGTTAAAGTGTTTCTTGGTTACCGAGAGGCAGAGAAAGTAGTCAAGTTCTTGAGAGGTTAAATTACGAGTTTTCGCATGTGTTTGCTTAAGCACGATTAATGGTTCTGTTACAGACTTGGACACGAGTTTTTGCCATGGCCTTGAAATTGGAAGATCAAAAGAATCGATATGATTTCCGGATGCAATTTGCTTTGTACAATAGGGCCTTTAATCCTAATACATGTCTTGGTTTCCAAGTGAATACAGTGCAGGTTATCAACGGACTACTGAGCGAGAACATTGACTAATGGAGGATCAATTTCAAGAAAAGTGGTGATGGTGGTCTAATGGTGTTTGAATGGTAAAAGATTGAGTGTACATTTTGTGGATATACGGGGCACTGCTGTAGACAAATGCTACAAGAAACATGGGTTCCCACCTGGCTGGAAACCTAAGAGTAGAGTGAATATGACAGAATCTGGATCAGGGGAACAGGTCATGAATTGCAGTAATCATTTGTCTAGCACACAAGATTCAGAAGGCTATACTCTCAGCAAAGATCGGTTCAATCAGATTAATAAGGTTCTTTGGATGTCAGAAGGCAAATTCCCATGAGCATGTAGCTAATCAAGCTCTTTGTTTTGACAACTAATTTTGTTCCAGCTTTGATACATCAGTCTGTCTAAATCCTCTAGTACTTTGTCTTGGATAATAGATAGTGGTGCCACAGATCATATAGTCAATAACATTGCTTATTTACGATCTCAAGGCCTATTCACAATATGTATGTTGGGCTACCAAATGGTGCCAAAGTGAAAGTTACACATATAGGCACGGTGCTTGTAAATGATCATTTAATGCTTACTGGATGTGCTTTATATACACGATTTTAATTTTAATCGATATCCTTAGCTAAACTCACTTTGCTAAGCGGCGGACCTTTTCTATGCTATCAATCCTTACCGGCAGTGTACCGGGTCAAATTGTAGTGATAGAGTGATGAGTCAGGTGTCGATCCTCAGGGAAAACTTGGTAATTCACCGTGTGATTAAACACCGAGAAACTATTATTATCTCAATCTAAGTCGCAATTTTATCATCCAACCAAACTACAAACTAACAAAGCATAAAACTAAAACAGATATATATATAAGTATATAAATATATATATATATATCAATACATATATATATAGATATAAATATATATAGGTACCAAAACAATATCTACAGGGAGGAGATAGATATTATAATTAGAGACTAGCCAAGAATATGTTATTGAATGATTATATCTTTCTAGTGGAAATTAGATGTGCTCGATCATTATTTTAAGTTAAATCAATTATACGGGCGGTGCACTCTAAACTAAACAATTCATCCTCACACGAGCATATGAAATTGTCATATGTCCAATCATTTGTCCAAGGTCATCCTCAAGCATGGGTCACTCCCGTTTGTCATTCGGCCAATTTTAAGGGATGTCAATTAAACAAGCGAATTAAGCGTAATAATCTCTCGAGTACATATTTCAATAAGAGTTTGTTTCTCCCGAAACAAATCTACCCCCGGTTTAGGAAATCGGATTCCGTTGTCACGTTTTCACTCGGCCAATTTTACCCTCCGGTCTTTCTATTAACGAGTTCATAACCTAACTACGAGGCGTCAATTCATAATCAGATTATGAATTCTTTCATATCAAGTAGCTAATTCAATACGAATATAGAAAGAGATTCATTATAACCGATTTTTTCCAATTTTAGTATAGTCATCATCCATTTCCCTAAAAAGATAATACTAATCCAATTTCATATCTTGGCTAGATACTAAGTTTAGCCTAACAACATAATAACTAAAATATAGATACTATAATTAATACATAAACATAAATACATTAGAAAAGTTACCAGGTTACAATTGAAGCATTGAGTTGTATCATCCGGAAATAGCAACTCCTTGACATCAATGAGCCTTGATACATCCTCTAAGCATTATAACGAGACTTTATACTACTGACATTATTCGGCGAGTGCCGTTCTGACTTTATTTAACTAAAAACAACAAAGCGAAACTATAGAGATATATAGAAGAGATATATGCATTGGTACCCTTCAAAATGGTTGCAATTGAGGGTATTTATAGAGTGTACCATAAGGCGGCGCGTGCGGACCACTTTGCGCGCGTGCGGCTACGATATATATTCCCTTGTCGAGAGATTTGTGGGCCCGATTTGAGATTTTTACGCAATATTCGGCCTTCTCCGTAGCGTGCGGACATACAACATATCGATGTTAAGTAAAAACCTATCTCATTGTAGACCTCAGATTGACATGATTTGATATTCGTTGGAAATCTCTTTTGAAGGCCTACAACTTTCATCAAGGACTTTTTCTCTGAAAATGCCTACAGGTTAGATCAAATGTCCGTTGAAGATGATTACTGGTAGAAACATTAAGGGCAGATTGATCTGTTCAAAGTTGTTAGATTTTGGCATAATCTTTTATCCCACAAAACTCATGATTTATGCTCCAAAGTATGTCATATTTTGGAATCTCGGTACACATTTGATTACGCAACAAACTCAACGAAACACCAAGCGTAAATCGACAAAAAAACCATCATTTTTATCGTTTTATAACTTATGCATCTAATTATAACTAACTATGATTTTTATAAGTTTTTAATGCATTTATATGAAATTATACTAAAATATCATAAATATAATAATAAAAAGTCTTATAATATGATCATATATTTTCATACATCACAACTCCCCACTTAAGCTTTTGATCGTCATAAAGCAAAATAAGCGATAATATAATTCTTCTAGATTAAATTCCTAACTTAGTAACATTATCTTTGTCAATATTATAATTATATTAATTTCATCTATCTAAGATATTAAGAAGATAAAAAAATGTATATAACTTAATAAAATAATTATAAAATATTATTTAAATGAAATTTTCATGAATTACTTTATAAGTATAAATAAAATATTTAGAACAACTTTTTAATCTCCTTTGTATGATTTATCGGAATCAATGACTAAGTCAAGTAGTTGGCAAATTGGCTTGTAAAGTTCAGGCTCAGGGTAGTTGGCTAATCGAAAAGGATAACAAAGGAAATCAAAAGAGATAGAAGCAAAGTAAATGCGTCTTACACCTTCATCTTACGATCAAAAATTTCTCAATTAGTAACACTCACGATTCTTTATTTTCAATTTTTAACTTTAATAACTTCCAAAATAGGGTTTTCTCTTTTTTTTTATTTTTTTTATTTTTATAACTAAAATATATACATAAATAATAAGAACTTAAGAACATAGGCATTGCTTTATCAAGATTGATCGGAGTAATACTCTTTCGATCGAAAATCACGAATCGGTTTCCTTAAACTCGTGATAATTCTTGATAGTTTTGATTCGACTTTTCTTTTCATCGAGTTATAGCATATACCTTCATTCCCGTGCAATAGGACATTTAGTGATAATACTGCTATTTGGACTACTATCATCGAGTGACTTTATCGATATTTTATTTTTGGGTTGTCGATCAAAAGCAGAAAAGATACCTATAATACTCTGTTCTTAGATTTTTTATTATTTTTTTCGAGAATAACCATATTTGATAATAAAGCGCCTTCGAATAACATTCATTTCAATCTCGGCATATACCAAATTTCGATGTTGTCACCGCTTATCCATAAATACATACTAAACTTGCAGGATTTTCAAAGAAATGTAGACCATTATTAAGTTAGGGTTGGTAATTTCTAGTTAATAATAATAGCTATTTCGGTGAAGTCTTGATCACTCTAGAAATTTGAGGTGGGGACAAAAATTGGAAATTATGTTGGGTAGGCTTATTTGGCTCAGTTTATCAAAGTTATGCCAAAAATCTCATCATCCCTAATCGATTCCAATTTCATACTTTGTCTTGAAAAGAAAATTATTCTAAAATTTCATTATAAGTAACTTTTGTCTAATTTCATAAAAAAATATTTCATAATATTTATCAAGATATATATACTTAAAATCTTATTAAAAATCTAAAATAGACATAATTAATATAAGAATAATATATCAAGATTACTTTACTTAATTAAAATTTATTCTATCCAAATATATTATTTTTATCAAATAATTATATATTATTGCTTATTAAACTAAGTGTGTAAGTATTTGATGTATTAAATTCAATTTATTTACTAACCAATCTCTACTCCCCACTTACGAATTGGCATCGTCCGATGGCTAATGAGTAGTAAAAATTGGATTAGAAAATAAAATGAATTGTATCATAGTAGATTATTTTAGGTGTCAAATAGAGCGGCGTTTATATAATATAAAGAAAAACATTTAAAAACATAAATTAAAAACATGCAAATATATTACAATACTAAAACACAACTTAAAACTACTAGGAGTGTTAAACTAGAAAACCATAAATTAAGTTAAACTAATTTAAACTAATTTTTAAACTAAGTTATTTTAATTTATTGTGACTTATACTAACGTGCCGTACTACTTTTATGATTTTTATTCCTTCTTTTCTACCAACATAGTTATCTAATTTTCACCACTTGACGATCCTCCCGAATATCGGTGGTAAAAGCCCAACCACGAGGAATACGAGTGGAAAATATTCATCTGTCGCTCTTTCCGGAACCCCGCCAAAGCGAACACATAACCTAGAAATCAACCATCCAAATGGTAAAGGATGATAATTCGGTCTTCTCCCGAGCGCATAAAACTCACGGTGATTTACGAATCGGCACCCCCGATCTATAATGACTCGTGTAATCGCATATAGAAGCATCAATTCATCATCACTAACTTCCGAGAAATTAATGGTTGGATAAACACGTGAATTGATGAATCGATTCCACGTTCTAAGATGGGAAACAAAGCGATCGTAGAGACATTTTGATCAATATCATAATTGTAGAACAAGAGTGGACAAGTTTCCGAATATTTTGTAATAAAACCGTCGGTGGTATCAATCTCCATTGGTACTCAAAATGACCAGGTGAAGTTTTGGACTGGTGGAATCAAGAAAATTTGATTTATGTTGGTGGAGGTGAAAGGAACAACAACTCCTCTCACTGTAACAGATTGTGTTAACGACACAGTATGAGCTTCTGACAGTACTGAATAGAATTCTCTTACCACAGTAACATTAATCCTACCTCTCGGCATACGACAAAAATAGTCCCACCCATCTATATCCATCCTCGTAAATGCCCAGTTGTCAACCTTTCTAAAATTTAAACCTCTCTCAATCAATACCGGTGATTGATTGAAATTACTTATATAAGGGTTGTGAACCGAAGCATACATAGGCTCGTAAGGGATTTGATGAAAAAATGGATTTGGAATGACAGAATTTGGTGTATGTGGAGGTGAATAATTGTTCTGGATGAGCGATCGGACATTTTAAACTTTTTATAGCAAGAGAATTAAAGGCAAAGGAAGGGAATGAGCATTTTAGGAATCTTGCATCTGTTTCCTTTTATAGACAAAGCTTGGTGAAATGGAAATATCGAGAAGATCCTGCGACCCTACTACACCGGGCGTGCGGACACCAACGACGCGTGCGGTCAAATAGTCTTTCGATCGAGAGATATTTCAATTTCTAGCTTGATCGAGAATTTATTTTACGACAATAGATTTGCATATTTCTAAAAGCGTGGGGAAAAGATCTAAAAACATCCGAAAACTACGAAAAGATAACAACATAACAACGTGCACTACCGAGAGTGCATCAAGCGTTTAACGTACAAAACAAACATAACAAAAACTAAGTCAAACCAAAAAGTAGATAGTTATACAACAAAGAAAATAAATCACTCGTCCTCATCATAGTTAAGATCAATGTCACCGGTAAGGTAAATGCTGCGATGGCGATGATCCAAATGTAGATAGTAACGAAGTAAAATCAGCTCGCTTGCGGCGTGTCGTATGAATACCATAAGCGAGCTAACTGTGTGGATCCGATCTGAAGTTGAAATGATGTCTCGATCCTCATCGTCGACATAGAAAGCCGATCCACGAAGACCAAATGAACCAAATCCTGCTTTGTCACATCTGCTCTCGAAGTCACTCCTCCCATACCCAAGGATGTCCCTGGTGTACTGTAAACATACCACCCTGTCTATGGATGACGGCGTATAGTCACGATAAATAATAGGTGGCGAAATCGGCGAGAATCCAATCGGCATAGTATATGGAGTGCTGTCGACTATGGGGTGTCTAGCGGATATCTCGGCAAATCTAGGATCAAACTCACTCATAGCATCTCGATACCCTCTCGACCAATTCTAATGTCCTCATCCCAATGTCTATTCTTCTCACGAGGCTAAAGCTATATTAGCATCGATTCTAGCCTGAGCTTGAACTAAATCTTTGAAACATAGCCTCAACTTGGCTCTCTTTTGTGGTGATGTGGTTGTCTAGGTGGTCTAGGTACTTGAGTGTGAATAGGAGGTGGAGGTTGTTGTTCTTTGACGATTAGGATTATTGTAATTTATTACTCCAGGTAGGTAAGGCTCTCGACTTAAGACCAATGGGAGGAATGTAGGGAGACACGAGTTCTATCCGAGGGTAAGGCAGGGACCACGCAAGCTCACATAAAGCGAGAAATGAGACTAGGGAGCAGGAGGCGTCCCCGCCGATAACGCAGTGCTTGCAAACTCACATGCCTTAGAAAAGATCAATTTCCCAGATTTATAGGAATATCATTAACCATGGCCCAAGCAATAACCACTTCCTCTCGACCAAATGCACAAACATCGTGGAAGGACATACATTATGGCCTAAGGCTGTTTTATTGCCCGTATGTCACTAATACAATTCCCATAAGCAAACCTATTTTCTATCCATTCAAATTGGTGGGGTCAAAGGCTTGTTGGGCTTCATAAGCTTTGGTTTGTAGAGCCATAGGATGTTTAAACCCCATACATTATGATAATCCTCCTCTTACGGTATATCGGTTAAGCCATAGAATACATTAATCATAGCAGGGTAAAAGTAACATTAACACTTCTTAGAGGATATAGGTCATCTCTCAACCGTATCGGCATCAAAAGTAGATAATCTTGAATAAAACTCGATACCATAAAGCGTTAATCTTATCTTTCCTATCCATAGCTACATCCAACCATCCTCTATCCTTGAAAATTTCTTTCACTTCTTTCCCAATCTTGAAAAATCAATCCTCGTTCTAACCAAACCTTACTTTTACTAAAGTACTCATCATGTGCCCGCTTAGCACACTGACTAGCGGTTTTCTCAAAGGTTAAACTTTTTCTCCTTTTAGTTAAAGGTCTAGTTTGAACTACCGGTACTACGATTGGTACTTGAGTCTTTTTCCTCTTAGGATTACTACTAGATGATGGCGCCATCTACGATAGTGGTATGACAAAACAACAACACAAACAAACAACACCAACAACAAGAACAAACAATTACTTAGGCTATAAAATCAAAATAAATTCAAAATAATTTCAGAAATTTAACTAAAATTTGAAATATATATATATTATTACCTTAAGAAGCTAGAATGAAAAGCTAGGTCGCCGGAATTAATGGGGGTCGCCGGAATGAGAGAAAAGAGGGCCTTGAGCTTGCCAAGCTTCAACTTTTTCCAATGGGTATCTTCTTTTATGATTAAGTTGAAGAGAGGAAGAGAGATTAACACTTATGTGATGTTTGAGTGAAGAAAATTGATGGAAAATTGTTGATTTTGAGGAGAAGAGAGGAGAATTCGAGATTTGTTCTTCAATTCGAAATGAGGGTGTGAGAAATGAGGAAAGGCGCATTTTTTAGGGTTAAGTGTGTACACATCGGCGCGTGCGGTAGTGTACGGCGCGTGCGGTCATATGGCCCCAAAAATCGGAATTTTGTCATTTTTGTGTAATGAGCTCTAATTATATCACATAAAAATCATTTGATGTTAATCTATGATTTATGTTATATAATCTAAGTTCAATACTATTTTTCTATATAAAACTTGATAAAATATAAAAACTAATATAATATTGAAATCACATATTTTTTATATAATATACCTACTTTACATGATAAAATAGGTTTATTATAAATTTTTCATAAAAATATTTTTCTTTTAAGTTTAGAAAAATAACTTTAAAAATACGTAAATTTAATTAAAATTTGAAAAATTAAAACACACCTTTGAAATTCTTAGGATTTTTGCTAACTCCCTCAATCTCAGATTCTCAAGATTGTTATCATAACGGTCCCTTAACCTTTCTCCCGGGAGTGATGCGTTTGAATTATCTCTTTGTATTCCTCGGGATTTTAGGATAACCACCTATTCGTTTCCTTCTTAATAACATTCAAACACTCATCCTGGGATATGGTTGTATTTCTTCCACATCATCAAAGACATGTTCCATTTTTCCTGATTCTACACTTCATTAAAAACCTTGCTCTTCTTTTATTGCACTCCTTGAATTTCCATTACAAAGTTCTCTTTCTCTAACTTCGATTAGCAATTCCTTATTTAATTTAGAAACTAAGGCTTCTATCTTAAACGCGACATCCTTATTTAGACCTAATCTTAAAAGTAAAATAAAAACTCTCATTCTATCTATGAAAGGCATCCAGTTCTTTTAATACTATCCGGTAAAAAAGCGAAAATACTTTAAAATGCATATTAAAAGGTGAAATTAGAAAGATAGTACTGTAATCGATGAGTTTAAAATTACGCTTCCTCAATTCGTTGGAGGGTCGATGAGTAATAATACTTCTTACGGTTGAGGTATCCGCTTGGTTTCCACGAACAATTTCACCCTGTGTCCATTGGCTATAAAAGTTGTTTTTCCATCGATTAGTTCAATGACTCAGGACTTATAGATTTTTGTTACGTCATATGGACTGTCCATCTAGATTTAAGCTTTCTGGAAACAACTTCAAGCGTGAATTATATAAAAGTACTCGATCACCTACATGGAACTCACGACTATAGATTCTCTTATCGTGAAAAGCTTTTCGCGTTCTTGTAGATTCGAGCATTTTCATAAGAATCAGTCGAAATTCTTCTAGTTACATTAATGAAGTAATCTATGATCACCGGCTGTGACTTTAGGATCAAAGTTTAGAAATTTAATAGCCCATAAAGCTCGGTGTTCTAATTCAACGAGGAGATGACAAGATTTTCCAAATACTAATTTGTAAGGAGAAACGATTAATCGGTGTTTTAAAGGTACATTTCAGATGCCCATAATGCATCATCAAGTCTTTACGCTTGATTTTACGATTCGAGTCCCTTTGTCTTTCCACGATTCTTTTAATTTCTCTATTAGACACCTCTGCACATCCCACTAGTTTGTGGATGATAGGGTGTTCCAAGTTTATGAGTTACACCATATTTCTCAATTATCTTAGTAAATGGTGGGTTACAAAAATGTGAACCTCTATCACTAATGATAGCCCTCGGAATGCCATAGCGTGTGAATATATTCTTTTAAGGAACCTTAGCACTACTCTGGTATCATTAGTAGGAGAGCTTGAAACTTTCTACCCATTTAGAAACATAATCAACCATTACTAGAATAAATCTTTTTCCAAAAGATATAGGAAAGGTCCCATGAAATCTATGCCCCATACATCAAATAGCTCACATTCTAATATCGGTTGCATAGGCATTTCATGTTTTTTCGATATATTTCCCCATTTTGACATGATTCACAAGATTTTGCATATTTATATGCATCTCTATATAGTGTAGGCCAATAGAAACCACATTGTAAAACTTTGAAAGCGCTTTTCCATCCTCCATGATGACCTCTCGCCTCACGATCATGACAAAATGATAATACACTTAAAATTTCATTATCAGGAATACATTTCCTAATTATTCCATCTGAGCATCTTCGGAAAAGATCCGGTTTATCCCAATAATAAAACTTTAAGTCGTAAAAGAACTTTTTTCAGTTGCCAAGTCCAATGAGGTGGGATGTACTTACAGGTAATGTAGTTAACAATATCCCCAAACCATGGCGAATCTTCCTTTGATGGTATTCTAGTTTTTAATAATCGCATGGTTGAAGGAGTATCTATCTTAAAGCAGTTTCTCATCCGAAACGAATCACGAATTTCTTTTCCTTTTCCTTCATCATTATCCATCCCGCTTAGATGATCTGCTACTACATTTTCACTTCCTTTTTTATCCTTAATTTCAATATCAATTCTCAAAATGAGAATCCATCTAAGAAGGCGTGGTTTGGCATCTTTCTTACTTAAAAGATACTTCAAGTGAATAGTGCAGTATAGACTATTACCTTAGAACCAACAATATATGATCGAAACTTATCTAAGGCAAATATTACGACCAGCAGATTCTTTCTCGGTAGTTGCATAATTAAGTGAAAGTGCGTTTAATGTGTGAGAAGCATAGTAGATAGCTTTGAGAATTTTGTTATACCGTTGACCTAAAAGCAGCTCCTACAACTAAATCACTTGCATCACACATAATTTCAAACGGCAAATCCCAATCACGGTGCTACTAATCTTTGGTGCGATAGTTAATTTCGCTTTTAGGGTCTTAAAGGCTTCCATACATTTATCATCAAAGTTAAAAGGTACTTCTTTTTCTAGCAAATGACTCGGGGTTTTGCTATTTTTGAGAAATGCAATAAACCTTCTATAAAATCCTGCATGTCCAAGAAATCCTCTTAACGTTTTCAAATTAATTGGTGGAGGTAATTTTTCAATTACTCGACTTTAGCTTTATCAACTTCAATTTCTGCTTGAGAGATTCTATGACCTAGTACAATTCCTTGAGATACCATCAAATGACATTTTTCCCGTTTAGAACCAAGTTGGTATCTTCACGGCGTTGTAAAACACGTCTAAGTGTGATAAGCATTTATCAAAAGAATCTCCATAAACACTAAAGTCATCCATAAAGATTTCTAAGAATTTCTCGACCATATCGAGAAAATATTGCCATCATACATCATTTGAAATGTAGCGGTGCATTACATAATCCAAACGGCATTCTTTTATAAGCAAAAGTTCCATAGGGACAAGTGAAAGTAGTTTTTTCTCTATCTCTGCTCCAATGAATATCTCGTAAATAACTTTGAATAACCATCTAAAAAGCGGTAATACTTATGTCCACTCAATCTTTCCAACATCGCACGATGAATGGAAGTGGATGATGATCCTTTTAGTATGATCATTCGGTTTCGAAAGTCAATACACATTCGATATCCTCGTAATTTCCCTTGTCGGAATCCATTCATTTTATCATTTTCTTTTACCGTGAAACCTCCTTTCTTTGGAACTACTTGAGTTGGACTTACCCATTCACTATCGATATGGGAAAGATTATTCCCATTTCTAATAGCTTAATGACCTCTTTCTTAACGATTGTTTGCAAATTTGGGTTGAGGCGGCGTTGTGGTGAATACAAGGTTTAGCTTCTTCATTCAAAATAATCTTGTGAACACAAATCTCGGGGCTAATTCCTTTGATATCCGCCTTTGTCCATCCAAAAGCTTTCTTATGTTCTCTTAACATTCTTAGTAATTGATCCTCTTGTTCTTTTGTTAAGGTTGATGAAATGATAATAGGTAATGATTATCATTTTCAAGAAAAGCATATTTCAAATTCGAAGGAAGTTGTTTCAACTCAGAGATTCCTTGGTGGATCTTCTACTTGATGGTTTTAAACTGGTCCTTCCATTTCCAATTTCAAATTTTGATGCCATGGATATTTAACAAACCCTCCTTTATCTAAATAAAGGATTACTTCTTTCATTTCAAAGATTATCATTTTCATCTTCTTTATAGATAGAAAATGCCAAACATTCTTCTAATTTATTTTCATAATCTTTAAATTTGGCATCCCACATAGTAGAATATTTATCTATAAAAGAACATGATTCTGGTTCTTTATATGGATGGTTTATAGCTTTGAAGATATTGAATGAAACTTTATCCTCATTAATTCTCAGTATTAGTTCACCTTTTTGAACATCTATCAAAGTTCTTCAGTAGCTAGAAATGGTCGACCTAGAATAATTGGTATTTGAATATCCTTCTTCCATTTCCATTATTACAAAGTCTCTTTGGGAAGTAAAATTTATCAATTTTAACCAACACGTCCTCGATTATTCCCCTTAGGATGTTTAATTGATCTATCTCGCCATCCGAAGGGTCATTTCGGTGATTCGTAAGCTCTCCTATTCCTAGTTTCTTATAATCCTCATAAGACATGAGATTGATACTTGCTCCTAGATCACACAATACTTTCTTAAGCAGAAATCCTCCAATTTCACATGGGATAGTGAAACTACCAGGATCTTTAAGTTTAGGAGGTAGTCGATCTTTGAATTATTGAGAACATTCTTCATTAAGGCATATATTCTCATATTCTTCTAATCGCTTTTTATTAGATAGGATATCTTTAAGAAACTTTCCATAGGCGGGCATGTTGACTAAAGCTTCTATAATGAGGATATTGACATGAATATGACGAAAAGTGTCAAGGAAACGAGCATATTTCTTATCGGTTTTATCTTTTAATTTGATCTTTCGGTGGATAAGGCAAAGATTCTAAATCTATAACCTTTGGTTCAAGTCATTTCTCTTTTCCTTTCTCCTTGAATCTTTGAGCATTACTTGATCGCCAAGTTTCATTATCTTGAGATTTTCCTTTAAAACATCCCCTGTATCAACTTTATCCTTCTCAGTTACTTTTAAATCTTCCTGTTTTTCTCCCTGATTTTCTCTGACATGTTCCTTAAATAGGGTTCTCAGGTCCTTATCCATAGGATCTTTCAGAATTCTAGGGACTTTTACCCATTCTTCACCTTCAATTTCAGGTTCAACATCATTCTGTTTTAAGAATTCTTCGATAATTTCTTCCTCTTCATCAGTAAATTCAAGTTCGTCCTTTTCCTTTACGATATTACCATTTAAATCATTTTCTACCTCATTGTTTCCTGCGTTTTCTGCTCTAGTATCTTCACAATATTTCCTACTTCTCGTAATCACAGCATTTACCTCTCTCGGGTTTCTTTCAGTATTACTTGGTAATCCTCCTGGAGGTCTACTGTTGTTACGTTCTCCTTCTCTACTCAAATGATCTTCCATATTCCTTAACGATGCTTCTATAGTTCTCATTCTCGTATCATGTCCACCCATAGAGCGTTTTCAACATAGTCATATCCTTAGACCGAACCTATAGAAGTTATCATAGTTTCTATATTACGAGCTTGAGTAGATACTACACCCATCATATTTTCCATTAATTTATCCCATTTATCAACTCCTTCAGGTTGGGTTGAACTTTGGGTGACCGGTATAGTTTGAGTAGTATGTTGTGGATAAGATTTGAGTAACGATTGTAGGTTACGATTTGATGTATTTCCTTGATGAACTTGATTACTATATGGATTCTTATCTTTGAATGGATATGGCGGTTGTCCTGGCTTATTAGGGTTTTCGGACCATCTAAAAGTTGGGTGCTCTCTTACGATAGCATTAAAGGAGTTTGAATACGCGTTGTTCAAATTCCTATCTTTGTTGTAAAAACTCACCTCTTCCTTGAGTATCCTACGGTTCTTCTATCCCTAATGACACATTATCATGACTTGAGTAGTCATTTGATATGATAGTTTACGGTTTTCTGATCCTACTAGCTTTGTAGGTTGTCAAATTTCCTACTCAAATTCTCCAAGTGTGCTAGAACTTCCGTGATTCGATGTGCATTCTCCCGCAAATGCTACTTTCTGGTGCTAGAACCGGTTTCCCACATTCTGTTATTTTTGGAAATCTTTTCTATAGCATCATCGTAAACTATTTGGGCTTCACTCATCATTAATGAACCACCACATGCATGATCTACATACGCACGTGAATCTTTCCTTAATTTCTGACAGAAAAGTTGGATTTGCATATCTAAGGAATAACCATGATCGGGACAAGATCTTAGCAACTTTTTAAATCTCTCCCACGCATTCCCAAGCGTTTCTTCAGATCCTTGTCTAAAGTTGGCAATTTCGACCTTTAATTCCAAATTTCTACCCGGAGTAAAATACTGCTTTAAAAACTCGGTTTGAATTTCCTCCCAACTAGTCAATGAATGATGTGGGAGTGACATAAACCAATCTCGTGCTCTTCCTTTTAAAGAAAAAGGAAACATAGACATCCTTGTTAATTCACGATGAGCACCTTGACTTTTGGCTGTATTGCACAATTCTTCGAAAAGATAGAGATGGTGATGTGGATCCTCATCATCCTCTCCTAGAATTTGGGCTCTTGCGTCAATTAGACCAAAAAGATGAGATTTTATTTCAAAATTATTTGCTCCTTCATTGGGTAAACGATTTGGATTATTAGTCCGGTTTATTCTTAAGGTCCGATCACAAATAGGTCTCGGATTTGGTGGGTTATTATTACGATTGTTCGGTTCCGATTTTGATTATTTCTATTCGGTTATTTGGTATTGGTAGATCTGATTAAGATTTTGGCCATGCCCTTGAGCATGATCTAGCCCCTTGTTCAGTGTTTTCATCACTTTGTTTTGACCATTTTAAGTATTTTGATTTGATGATGATTCTCCGTCGGGATTTCACGACCAGTATGACCTTGTTTCCTTTCTCGCTCTTAAGCGCGCTTTCGTAAGTATCTATGTCGGGCTTATAAGGAGTAAGTGGGGCCTTACTCTTTACGGTCATCAACTAACGAAAACCGAAAATAGTTGAAATCGATAAAAGTAAAGATTGGTAACTTACTTATTAGGTAAGTACCAACGAAAAAGAAAATAGAAATGGGGTAAGAAGAGTGTTGACTTATCCTCGAGACTTTTGAGTTAATATAAGTAGAAATCATTCGAACACAATGAATTAGCGTCGTTCCCCGGCAACGGCGCCAAAATAGCTGACGGACCTTTTCTATGCTATCAATCCTTACCGGCAGTGTACCGGGTCAAATTGTAGTGATAGAGTGATGAGTCAGGTGTCGATCCTCAGGGAAAACTTGGTAATTCACCGTGTGATTAAACACCGAGAAACTATTATTATCTCAATCTAAGTCGCAATTTTATCATCCAACCAAACTCTAAACTAACAAAGCATAAAACTAAAACAGATATATATAAGTATATAAATATATATATATATCAATACATATATATATAGATATAAATATATATAGGTACCAAAACAATATCTAGGGGAGGGAGATAGATATTATAATTAGAGACTAGCCAAGAATATGTTATTGAATGATTATATCTTTCTAGTGGAAATTAGATGTGCTCGATCATTATTTTAAGTTAAATCAATTATACGGAACGGTGCACTCCTAAACTAAACAATTCATCCTCACACGAGCATCTGAAATTGTCATATGTCCAATCATTTGTCCAAGGTCATCCTCAAGCATGGGTCACTCCCGTTTTGTCATTCGGCCAATTTTAAGGGATGTCAATTAAACAAAGCGAATTAAGCGTAATAATCTCTCGAGTACATATTTCAATAAGAGTTTGTTTCTCCCGAAACAAATCTACCCCGGTTTAGAAATCGGATTCCGTTGTCACGTTTTCACTCGGCCAATTTTACCCTCCGGTCTTTCTATTAACGAGTTCATAACCTAACTACGAGGCGTCAATTCATAATCAGATTATGAATTCTTTCATATCAAGTAGCTAATTCAATACGAATATAGAAAGAGATTCATTATAACCGATTTTTTCCAATTTTAGTATAGTCATCATCCATTTCCCTAAAAAGATAATACTAATCCAATTTCATATCTTGGCTAGATACTAAGTTTAGCCTAACAACATAATAACTAAAATATAGATACTATAATTAATACATAAACATAAATACATTAGAAAAGTTACCAGGTTACAATTGAAGCATTCAGAGTTGTATCATCCGGAAATAGCAACTCCTTGACATCAATGAGCCTTGATACATCCTCTAAGCATTATAACGAGACTTTATACTACAGCATTATTCCGGCAGAGTGCCGTTTCTGACTTTTATTTAACTAAAAACAACAAAACGAAACTATAGAGATATATAGAAGAGAGATATATGCATTGGTACCCTTCAAAATGGTTGCAATTGAGGGGTATTTATAGAGTGTACCATAAGGCCGGCGCGTGCCGGACCACCACCGGCGCGTGCCGGCTACACAGTATATATTCCCTTGTCAGAGATTTGTGGGCCCAGTTTCAGAGATTTTTCTGCAATATTCGGCCTTCTCCGGCGCGTGCCGGACATACAACATATCTGATGTTCGTAAAAACCTATCTCGAGCTTTAGACCTCAGATTGACATGATTTGATATTCGTTGGAAAGCTCTTTTGAAGGCCTACAACTTTCATCAAGGACTTTTTCTCTGAAAATGCCTCTAGGTTAGATCAAATGTCCGTTGAAGATGAGTTACGGTAGAAACATTAAGGACAGTTGATCTGTTCAAAGTTGTTAGATTTTGGCATAATCTTTTATCCCACAAAAACTCATGATTTATGCTCCAAAGTATGTCATATTTTGGAATCTCGGTACACATTTGATTCTGCAACAAACTCAACGAAACACCAAACGTAAATCTGACAAAAAACCATCATTTTTATCGTTTTTATAACTTATGCATCTAATTATAACTAACTATGATTTTTATAAGTTTTTAATGCATTTATATGAAATTATACTAAAATATCATAAATATAATAATAAAAAGTCTTATAATATGATCATATATTTTTCATACATCAATAACCCTGCTTTGAGTGTTGTTTTTTATCTTGATTTGTGCAAAATTCAGGACAAGAAGCATGGGAATCAGATTGGATCAGCTAGAAAGTGTAAAGGCCTTTATGTGTTACATAGTTCAAAAGAAGCTGTCAAAGATCATATAACGAGTCAAAGATCATATAACAAACTAATAGTGTTTTTCTAGATGATAGTTCTTGTATCATTGAGATGAGCAAGTCGGCATTACAGACTTGGCCATCTCATCAAACACAAGGCTTTCAGATTTACTTCATGTTGATGTTTCTTGTACTTTTCAAAAACCTTGTCATATCTGTCAATTAGCAAAGCAAACGTAAATTCTTTTCCTTTGAGTACATCTTACGTAAATGGTGTGTTTGATCTAGTACATTTTGATATATGGGGTCCTTATAAACAAAAAAGCAAGACATGGTCATGCTTATTTCCTCACTATAGTGGATGATTACTCAAGGTTTACTTGGATACATTTATTAAAAGCAAAGTCGAAGTAAGACAGTTAGTTCAATCCTTTATTCAAGATGCATTAGTTCGGTTTAACAAGCATGTTAAGGTAATAAGATCGGATAATGGTCTTTGAGTTTGACATGCCCGAATACTATGCGAGAAAAAGGTGTTATACATCGGACCTCATGTGTGGACACTCCACAACAAAATGGCATAGTAGAGAGAAAGCATCAACACATTTTGAATGTTGCATGAGCCTTGAAATTTCAGTCAAACTTACCTCTCACTTATTGGGGCTATTGTGTTATACATGCGCTTTTTTTTGATAAATTTGACTCCTCACTTTGTGATCAAACTTGAGACACCTTATTATACATTATACAATAAACAATTTGAATACACAGAACTTAAGGTTTTTGGTTCATTGGTATATGCTTGCACTCGTCTCACAATAGGTCAAAGTTTGATCCTGAGGCTGAGCAGTGTATATATATTGGAGTGCCTAAGTTTACAAAAGGTCACATATTGCTTGACAGACAAACTAGAGATATCTTTGTCTCTAGGGATGTACAATTTTATGAGAAGATATTTCCTTTACATACAAAATCTGTAGATATGAAACATGTCACTGTCCTATTGCCTGTACCATATGAAGTTCTAAATGATGAGGATATTCAGCATCCTGCAACCACTGGAGCTACAGCTCAGGATACTACACAAACTGAAGTTCCTCCTGTTCAACATGTTCAAAATGAAGCAAAAAGATCAAATAGACAGAGACATGCTCCTACATATCTTAAGGAATATGTAGTACCTACAAAGAAATCACCACATTCTATTAATAATGTGCTGAGTTATGATAAACTAGTCAACAACTATCAGAAATTTTCGTGATTAGCGAAACCAAAAATTTGTGTTAGATTCTATTGATAAACAAGGACTTTAAACATTGAAGCTCCAATGTCTGCTACATCATGGTTAAGCAGATGATATTGGAAATCTAATTGAAAACCAATGTGGAGAAGAATGCAAAAAAGTTAAAGATAGAAGAGTGAATCTTACACAAACCAGTTGAAGATCGAGAAAAGTCAGAAGAAAGATTGGAGCGAATGAAAATGGAAGTGAAACCCTTAATGAAAAATGAAATATGGTTTGTTGCCTTGTTGGTACTTTTACCTTATCCGATATCTATGGTTTGTTGCCTTGTTGGTACTTTTACCTTATCCGATATCTATCTACCGCTGGGATCTAGTGAAAGAGATAAGGTATGAGTGCATGAGATTTTGTTGGTATCACAAAAATAAAAAATAAAAAATTTTGTTTAATATGTTGCCGACATGGAGTAGAGTATATAAACTTTAGTATAATTATGTATGCAGTATAAATGGTATAGTGACTAGTGGAGTTTAATAAATAAATCAAGTATAAAAATGTATAACAAATGAATAAGAAAAAAATACGGCTAACAATTTTTCAGTTCAGTTATATTGATTCGGATAACGGTTCAGTTATATCGGTTCGGTTAATGGTTCGATTTATATTCGTTCGATTTGATTCGATTACGGTCAATTTTGGCCAAAACCAGAATCGAACCGAAAATTTCAATTTCTTCACAATCCAAACCGACACCGAACCGTGGGTAATAAGTGAACCGGGCCAACCGAACCAGAATCACTATAATTCGGTTGATTTTTTGAATTATCCGCTTTAAAGTGTCTTTCATAAAGATAGCCGACTTAAACCCACATGATCCCAAAATTCCCTTCATTTTTGGCAACCGGTCTATATGTGTTTTGCACATGAATTGCATTTTTGAGCTCTCTTTTACTCTAAAAAAACACCCCGACTGCCCCCTCATTCAAAGAACAAGAAAATTTAGTTTCAGGGTTTACGTCTAGGTCCTTTTATGTAAATCTCTTATTATTAAAAAATGTGGAGCCTCTCCATTGCTCCAGATTTGCAGTCTCCCCCATTAAAAGAGTTTTGTCCTTGAAATACAAACACCAAGAACAAACAAACAAAAAAAAAAAAAAAATATAGATAGAAGCAAAAATCCAACTTATAGCTTGTAAATTAAACAAGTAAAAAAATACCATCATTGCTCTGACGATGGAGATGCTCCACTAAAATTTTAGAAAGAACAAAAAATGACACCAAACCATGAAACAACTCTTAAACCATCAATACTCACCCGAAAACCATTTACATCAATTATTTTCAATATAAAATATACTAAACATGCGTTCTAAAAATTCTGGTGGAAAGTCCTAAACAGGATATTCTAGAAAAATAAGGTGGGGCTTTGGCGGCTCTCCTCCCATTGCCGGCGGGTTTGGGCCGAATCTGTTGTTGGCCGGGCAAGCCCAACACTAAGACGGTCGAGATGGTGATGCTTGGCGAGCGGTCGCGCAGGCGCAAAAAAATCAAGTGTCTTCAATCCGATCCAATGTTAAATTTTTTTATTTGAATTGATAAAGACCTAAAAAAAATTTACTCGAACCGATAAAGACTCAATTTTATTTTACCTGGCCTAATTCGAATCGATAATTTTTAATGAGTTATGTTTTAATAAAATAATCAGAGTCAAGATATTTATTAAACAGAGTTGTAAAAAGACTTTTATACCCTTTAACGAAGATACGAGGTATCACACCGGGCTGCTCTGCCGCTAGTCTTGAGTGGTGCTATATATGCCACCGGAGCTTTAAGATCGGTGGTGCTCTTTCGCCTCCTTTTCCCGAGCTATTTGTCCTGATTCTGGTGAAGGTGCCAGGCCTTTGATCACCGGTGGTAACTTCTCGGTGTTGCTCATGATCTGCTGCTTGCTTACTCGGGTGGAGATGTCATGCATGCATGCTATCGGGCTCCTTGTACCGTACGGTGGCAAACATGATTACAAATAAAGAATACAAAGAAAAAAAGTTAATCCATATCTCATCCCCATAATATATTGACCTATGATTTGACTTCTAATAAATTAAATTACATGATTTATTCTACATCACAATGCTCTACACATAAATCTTCACACCATCATTGCAACATTCACATAAACTTCCCCTACCGCATTTATCATAGAGTTCACATTATTTCATACTACCACTCTCCCGTGCCACACACTCACATGCACCGATAGCTTAACCAATATTAATGTGATTGCCTATGTATTTGATAGCCATATCAAGCTATCGTAGTTGACATTTAGAGTGAGCGTACCTTTATTTTATTTTATTTTTTGTTGGAAATAATGTTGGTATCTAATAGAAATTTTTGAGAGAAGAGTCCAGACATGGAACTTTTCTTGCAAGATAGTGGGCCTTTTGCGGAGGATGCAGAAATCAACTTCTATAAATAAGGGTTCCTCTCCCTCAAGTTGATGACCTCGTAAAGTCTTGAGCTAATGATGCCTTGGAAGGAGGTACGTACAGAGAAATGTTGGGCGCAAATGTTAGAGTTTGTTTTGTTTTTGTTTTTGTTTTTGTTTTTGTTTTTTAAATGGAGAAGGTTATTATATACTAATCTAGTGTGAGATGGAAAAGGATTTGATAAGTTGGATATGATGGAAAAAGGAATTTGATTGTATTGTTTGCTTGATTCTTCAAGTACATAGTGGTGGCCTATATATAGCCTCAAACAGGATAGTTCAAGTGTCTAATGAGATTTTCTAGACAATTCTTGATTATGAGTATTCACTACTTAACCTACATGCATCTAGTAGCTTTCATTCTAGCATTATCTATTCTAGAACCTTGCATACAACTAGAAGCTTATATTCTAAAAATATGTAGCAATATATAATACTCCTTCTTGCTACATATTTCAGTGACACCAATCCTTTCTCGCTATAGCTCGAACTTGTCTCTTGGTAGTGCTTTAGTGAATATGTCAGCTAACTGTTCTTTAGTCCTGCAATGCATGAGCTCTATTTCTTTATTGGCTCCAGCTTCTCTCATGAAGTAATACTTGATTCTTATGTTCTTAGTCTTGTTATGAAATACCGTGTTTTTCGCTATTTCAATTGCCAAATTACTATCACAGAGGCTCCATTATGTCATCCATGCATTTGAGCCATATAGCTTGGCATGTTGTCATTGCTGCTGCTACATATTCTGCTTATATTGTTGATAATGCTACTGTATCTTTCATTTTTGTTGCCCAATAATATTCCAAAGCCCAAAGTGAATGCATAAACTTCTTCTTTGGAAGCTTCTTCATAACTTCCTGGTTCTTTCAAGGTGAGATTGCATCTTTCATAGATCTCAGTCAAGGATTTTGTTTTACTTGGTGGTCTCTCTGGAGAAAAACCTTCATCTTGTGATGTTTCTTTAAAGAGGGCCGGCCCTATGGGGTTTGGGGCTCTAGGCCATTTTTACATACATGCCCTCTAATTTTGAATAATACTAGTTGAGAAATTGTAGGTATACAATAGAGATGTTTATTGGGCCAACATAAGTTCTTCATTGAATAAAAGTAGAGTAAGAAAATCATTAAAGTTATTATTAGTATTAAGCTGAACCTTAACATTTTTTCAGGACCCTTTTATAAAATTTCATTGTATATGAAATATGTCATTGGAGGCCCTGAAACTAAAGCTATTTTGAGGGGGCCTAGGGCCAGGCCTCTTGGGTCTGTGCTCAGGGCTAGCCCTGGTAGGAAAGGTGCCATATCATTGATTTTCCTTTCAACTTCCTCTGTTTCCCAATTGAAGCTTACATCCTCGTCAAATTCAACATCTCGACTGACGACAAGTTTTTTTGTTCTTGAGCTATAGACACAGTAACCTTTTGATTATCTATCCAAAACATAGTTTCTATGGAACCTGAATCAGAGCTGCATTCAAAGCGCTCTAAACAGAGAGTGAATGAACATGTATATAACTGCTGCACCATTGATGATCTTTTTATCACTCTCTTATCCACAGATTGATATCTTATATTTTGCAAACACCGCAAGCTTATTCCTCCATGGATCTGTATGCTTCATATAAATGTATAATCTATTGTACTACATCTCAATATTAATTTTTACAGGAAGTTGAATTTAGGAGTGTCAAGCATGTGGGACTGGATCACTCAATAGAATTAAGGTGTGAGCTTAATTCTTGGGCTAGAGACAATCTATGTTCCTTTGCGGCCTTAAACAGAGTATTCATACTACCATTTTTTCCTCACATGCTTTTGATCTAGCTGACCTGGGAACATGTGGCCTTGTCAATTTTATTTTCATCATAGGAATTTAGTATCCATATAAAATTCCATTTGCTTAATTAATTTAATTAACTTTAAAAAATTAATCTAAATTATTTATGTGTTCATACATGTCTAATTAATACAAAAATTAATTATCTAAATGTTTGCATGACTAGGAGTGAAGTACATTAATATGATGCGTTGCATGTTATGACATGTTTATATCACATAATAATCACCGAAGAAAAAAAATGTAAAAAAATAAAGCACATAGATGGATTGGTTGGTAACCCGTATCTAATCTATCCTAACTAACAAAGAAAAGAAAAAGAAACAAAAGTCTTCATCTTTGTCTACAATCAGCCACACCGAAATATGAATGACGAGGGTCAAATCAGCACATCGCCACGTGTCGCCTCCACATCAACACAATAACAAATATAGATAGAGAAAGCCAACATCATAAGGGACAAGAGCCCCACACAAGAATCCGAACTGATCTCAGCTCGGCTATCCTCCCCGACCTCCGCAGGGTGGCCAAAACACGGAAGAGTTCAGCCAGTTCAGCTCGGGCCATCTAAGTCAACCAGAGTCAATCCTCAATCGTATTTCCCACGTGTATGATAAATCAGATAAATATGGGAAGAATCCTTAATCACAACTACTCTGAATCTGACATTCAAATATGTCCATAATTATCTACTAAAAATAAGGGATCATCCATAATTATCTATCCCTTGTGGAACACAAAATCCAAGCCCAACACGGACAAGGCCCATGACGGCTTAGGCATAACACCCTCCATATAAACAATCCCAGGAACTACGGAGACTTGATTCCAATACATGCATTGGATACGTAGACAGCTTGAGATACAGTTACTCAATTGCAGTCTAAACCACCACCACGAACAACCCCCCTCTTTCCATCGTTTTTCCTGTGTTCTTGAAGCTTTAACAGATTGTCATTAAAAAGAAAAGCCTAGATTTATTAATTGACGATTCCAGCATCGTCCATTGACGCTAGAATGAAGGCCTATTTCACTGACCATTGTTTGAAACTCCAGGAAAAGCATGGTGACTACACGACAACAGGCGGCCAACAACAACCACGCCAACAACGCCACTGAGTCAGACACCAATAACCAGAATCCGCAGCAGAAGGAAATTGTTTTTGATGCTACCCACCAAGCACTGGTGGACCAGCTTGTAGCCCTCGACGATGCAACCAAACAAGCCATCCTCAATGCCGCCTTGGTAGAATAAGACGAAGAAGATATAGATCTGGAGGAAGAGGATCCTCTGGAGGAAAATATATAGGAACATGACCTGCAACAAGAAGGTCTATCCGAAGGAAACTCCCAGGAACAGGATTTGTATGAGGAGGATGACCCCAGCGACGGGTCATGGCAGCAAATCTCTTATCCCCCGAGATATCGAAGGGTCAAGAAGGATGACCCATCGTCCTCGTCGAATATGAGAAAACAGTTGGTTGTCCCGCAAGCAATGGACGCGGCTTGGGTTGAGTTAGAAGCCATAGCCGGTAAAAGAGCTGCATCACAGGCCCTCGAATCTCATTTTTTCTGAACAAATTGACAGCTATCCTCGGCTTGCATGGTTTAAGATCCCACATTTGGAGCCTTATGACGGAACAAAGGATCCCCAGGATCACCTGTTCCAGTCTCTTACACATACGAACCTTGACTGCACCCCTGACGAGATGAAATGCAAGGTGTTTCCTGCATTACTCATCGGCCGAACTCGAGAATGATTTAAAAGGATCCTGGCCAGGACAATAAACAACTTTGAAACTTTGAGAAAGATGTTCCTAACGCCTTCATCACGGCGAAGCCTTTTCAGAGGAACACTAACCATCTGTTTACCCTTAAGCATAAGCGAGATGAGACCGCGTTGCAATATCTTAAGCGGTTCAATAAAGTGTCGATACAAGTCCGAGGCGTGGATGATCATATCTGAATTGCATCTTTCGTGGCTGGGCTACGAGAAGGAAAATTGTATGCCAAGCTGAGTAGCAGGCTCCCTACGTCTATGAAGGAATGCATGGAGGTAGCATTCAAGTACTGTCAAGGAGAGGAAGCCAACTGACTGAAGCGCGAGTTGGAAAGGTCAGCTGACAAGAAGGAAAGGGCCAAGGACCCTTTAGACAAGAAGAGAAAATCTTCTGGAGATCATACGCTCGGCTCAACAACGGGCTGACCAGAGAGGAAAACTTCCCAGTGTTGAACAGACCCCGCGAACAGGACCTCGTAATTATGGAGAGGAAGGGCCTAGCACAAACTCCTACACCGCTGAGAAGTCCCCCAGAAAGAAGGGACCAAAATAAATTCTACACATACCATAAAGATACTAGGCATGATCTGGACGTTTACAGGGATTTCCAAAGAGATGTGGACGCATCAATCGCTGAAGGAAAGCTGGACGAGGTCGTGGGCCGACCTCAATATGACGAATGGAGGGGTCGGCGAGATTACCCGCAGAGGAACTTCAACCGAAAACGTGATCGGCAGGGTGAGCCCTAAAGAAGAAGAGATCGGTCTCCAGAGGGGGACCGACATGTAGACAACCGCCCGATTAACACCATCAACACTATTGTGGGTGGCCCTGGCAATGCATTTGGGGAAGTCAGCAGGCTTAACGCCCAACCTGGAGGCACACAGGCCAACGGAGGGGGCCAGACCCTATTCGGGAGGTAAGTTATGGGCCTAGGGATCCACTCCCATTGGTCCCGAACAATGAGGGTCTGGTCATCGAAGCCGTGGTAAACAAAAATCTGGTGAAGAGGGTTTGCGTTGACACAGGCAGTGTCGTCAATATTCTCTACTTTTCAGCCTTTCAGTCTATGTCTCTCAAAGAGTCCGATTTGACTCCAGTCTCGGTGCCACTATTCGGATTCGTCGGCCCCCATGTTCATCCTATAGGGATGGTCCAGCTCGCAACAACATTTGGAAAGGAGCCAGCAGAAAGGAATCTTAAGATTAATTATGTCGTGGAACATCATCCTAGAAAGGCCCGCTCTGATCGACCTTCGGGCCGTAATCTCCCCGGCTCATATCAGTCTGAATTTTATGACCACTTTTGGCTCAGTCGAAATCAAAAGGGATCTCGAAGTCGCCAGAAGTTTCTACGCGGCGACATTAAAGAGCAAGAGAGTAGTCCTAGCCTGAACTGCTCGGTAAGTTCCTATTATATGCTATTTTTCATTCCCACACTTTCTTTCTAGTTGTTTTTTAATCATTTTTTGAATATTTGGTAATTTAAGGAAAATTTTTTACTCTAGAAGCGCTCAGTTTTTAAACTCTGGTTGCATGATTATATTTCTCTATTGTGTACGAACCCTTACATAAAACTTTCACGCGAGAAGTCAATCCGACCTGGCCCTGCTCGCTGTGTTTTAAAAACGAGAAGTCAACACTAGCCCGGCCCAGCTCATCCTGAAACTTTCACGTGAAGTCAGTCCGACCTGGCCCTGCTTGCCGTGCTTTAAAAATGAGAAGTCAACACTAGCCTGGCCCAGCTTATCCTAAAACTGTCACACGAGAAGTCAGTCCGACCTGGCCCTGCTCGCCGTTTTTTAAAAATGAGAAATCAGCACTAGCCTGGCCCAGCTCATCCTAAAACTTTCACGCGAGAAGTCAGTCCGACCTGGCCCTGCTCGCCGTGCTTTAAAAACGAGAAGTCAGCACTAGCCTGGCCCAGCTCGTCTTAAAACTTTCACGCAAGAAGTCAGTCCGACCTGGCCCTGCTTGCCGTGCTTTAAAAATGAGAAGTCAGCACTAGCCTGGCCCAAATCGTCCTAAAACTTTCACGCGAGAAGTCAGTCCGATTTAGTCCTGCTCGCCGTGCTTTAAAAATGAGAAGTTAGCACTTGCCTGGCTCAGCTCGTCCTAAAACTTTCACGCGATAAGTCAGTCTGACCTAGCCCTGCTCGCCGTGCTTTAAAAATGAGAAGTCAGCACTAGCTTGGCCCAGCTCGTCCCAAAACTGTCACACGAGAAGTCAGTCTGACCTGGACCTGCTCGCCGTGCTTTAAAAACGAGAATTCAGCACTAGCCTGGCCCAGCTCATCCTAAAACTGTCACGCGAGAAGTCAATCCGACCTGGCCCTGATCGCCGGGCTTTAAAAAGATAAGTCAGCACTAGCTTGGCCTAGCTCATCCTATAACTTTCACGTGAGAAGTAAGTTCGACCTGGCCCTGCTCGCCGTCCTTTAAAAATGAGAATTTAGCACTAGCCTGGCCTAGCTTGTCTTAAAACTTTCACGCGAGAAGTCAGTCCGACTTGGACCCGTTCACCGTGCTTTAATAATGAGAAGTGAGCACTAGCCTTGCCCATCTAGTCCTAAAACTTTCATGCGAGAAGTTAGTCCGGCCTGGCTCTACTCGCCGTGCTTTAAAAACGAGAATTCAGCACTAGCCTGGCCCAACTCGTCCTAAAACTTTCACGCGAGAAGTCAGTCCGACCTGGCCCTGCTCGCCATGCTTTAAAAATGAGAAGTCAGCACTAGCCTAGACTAGCGCGTCCTAAAACTTTCATGCGAGAAGTAAGTCCGACCTGGCCCTGCTCGCCGTGCTTTAGAAATGAGAAGTCAGCATTAGCCTGGCCCAGCTCGTCCTAAAACTATCACGCGAGAAGACAGTCAGACCTGGCCTCGCAAATTGCGAGCTAAATAATAAACTGACTTAGTTTGTTCAGGTCCATTATTTGACCTATAAATGTCCGAGCTCCGCATGACGGGCTAGACCTTATACGCATACAATCACACAAATACAAGTATGTCATCGAAAACCATAAGTTGAAGAATGACATACTGAGGGGGCAACATACCCATCACCAATAGAGTAAAAAGTTCTCAAAAAAAGACAATGCATTAACAATAAAGCATTTTTTTCATTATCGAAAAAGTCACAATACAAAAAAATTCAAATCAAGAATAAAAAAACTCCTAAAACTCTAAGAGCCTGAGTCGGGTTCTTCTGGGGCTCGGACGGAGCAACCGAGGTAGAGGCAGAAGAAGGTTGGGCAGCATATTTGGATACAATGTCTACCCCAGCTTTAAAGTCCCTGACACGCTCAGTGTAGACTGCGTCCATCCCTTGTTTATAATAAACCCTCTTAGGAAGGTCGTCCACCGCAAGGGAAGGATAATGGATCATCGCCTCGTCCACTCCCTGGGTATAAACATGGTTTAGGGCGGGGATAAGCAGCACCTTTAAGGCCTCGGGAAATTCCCCCGAGGCCTTGTACTCTTGAACAGCTTTGGCGCACCGAGTTGGGATTATAGCTTCCAGCTCGGCCGCTTTCGCTTGGAGCAAGGCGACCTCATGCTCCTTTCTCCGCTTCTCCTTGGCGAGTTCGCCAGATAAAGATTTCAACTCGGCCTCTTGAGCTTAAAGTTGGGCTTGTAAAGTCTTCATCTCTGTATCCTTGAGCTTGACGGCAGCTATGAGCTTCTCTCGTGTTTGCCTCAGCTCGGCAATCTTATTTTTCCGGTCGGCTGAATACACAGAGGCTTTTCCTAGTCTTCGGAAAACCTCTTGACCAAACAAGGTCCCCTGTACAATCCAACAAAGAAGGTTAGGACCCTCAAAAGTTCAGCTTTAAAGCGAGAAGAAACAAGAAGGAAAATTACTTACAAACTCCATGGCCTTAAAGCCCACAGTTGCCAAATCCTCGTCGGACATATCCGCGATCTGCTGCTGCTCGGAAGCAGCTTCCTCTTGAGGACCCGTTTGGCCCTGAGCTCCCCCGAAGCCTTCGACTTGCCCTTTTTGGTGGGCCTACCCTCTTGTGGGTTCGTAGTCGTCCTAGGTCGCCCTTCTTCCTAAGGGACAAGTCCCTTTCCATCGCCTTCTCAGGAAGATCCAGATCGGCCTGCCCACGAGGAGAAACAACGAGGAAGTGCCTGCCGCAGCAGCATCCACATAAGGATCCTCCACCGCCACATTCCTTGTAGAGGGGGTCGCCTCGGGCTGACGAACCACAACTTCACCTTCAGCTCCCGCCAGTAGATTGGCGAAGTCGGCCACTGAAACTATGAACAAAGTATTAGTTGGACAGAAACATAAATGTAACAACAAAAGGGCGCAAAGGAAAACGCCCTACAGGACTTCCACTCGGCCTTATTGAATTCCTTGTAGGGGTTAGGCCCCGCATCCTCTAACCGAGCTGCTGCAATCAGCTCGTCGTATAAGTCCTGCCATTCAATGGAGTACTCAGACTTATGAATCTTCTCCTCCAGCTTATCCTCCAACTCAGGACGATCATCCTTATTCATCTCATCCATGTTCCACTGACTTAACTCAGGATGATTCTCATGACGAACAAAGAAAAATCTTTCCTTCCCTCGCTTGAACGAATCCTTACCGTTGGGGATTATAGGGACGTCAGCAGACCGACCCGCCCTCCGAGTTAAATAATACCGGTAGGGGTGGTCCTTTACCCTAACGCGGTGGTAGAAGTACCTGAATTTCTTCAAACTGAACCTCATATTGAGCAGCCGACACCAGATGGCAAACCCAATAATGGCCCGGACACCATTGGGGGCTAGCTAGGAAAGCCCTAGCTCATAATACCGGAGCATAGCAAGAAGTGCCAGGCAAAAAGGTAGCCTCAGACCCACCCCAAAGTACTCCCTGTGAACGGTATAGAACCCCTCCGACGGGTTCGGGGAAAACATGTGGGGTTTTGAAGGTAACAGAGGGGCATACCTCCCCTTGTCAATCCCATATAACTCACATATCTCATTTAGGTCCCCCTGACTTAGGATAGATTTAACATCTCTACTATCTGCAGTGGCCATCTCGAAAATCCAGGGTTCCGACGTGGTTGGGCTTATCTCTAAAAATGACCAAAAGAAGGCTACAAAGCTAAATTGCAAGGAAGGGCACTTAATTGCAAGAACAATTTGAAAATTGAGAGAAGAAGGATAACAACCGGCATTGGAGGATGAATCTTCTGCTTTAATAACGAGTGATGCAATGAAACAATTGATATGACGGGGTTATAACCCCCCACTCGCCTCGAAAAACATTCGCTATTAAAGTTAGCGGGTAATGACGCCTTGATTCTCAGGACAGTTGCAACGGCGTCAAACTAGCCTTGCCACTTGGCACCCTAAACTCAAAAAACATGCCAATCATATGACCGAAGCAAGTTGCAACCTAGGTAGATCCAAGCCGACATCCATAGGCTCGGCTGGATCTGGGGGGCTTTTGATGAGGGTCGGTGATGAGAGTCAACTTGTCTATCATTTTCTATGTAATTATACCCCATTTATACCTCATTTTATATGTTCTCTGAGACATTTGGTTGTATTTTGATGTATTTACACCTTGGTTATCATTTCGGGACCTAGGACGTAAAGTCCGGGATTCTCGGTCTTTTTCGGTGTAATTTACTATACTCTCGGTCACCCTAGTGTCCTGTAGTGATTATGTGTGGTATTTGTTTTGATTTTATACAGGACTTAGATGTTTGAGATGTCCGGAAGACGAGATACGAGGATTGGAACGTATGCCCGAAGCTTAAACGTTCAAACGGATAAAAAACGCGTGGTACTACAACCATACCTTCTATTGATCTGAATTTTGATCCACCTTAGAGGCATTTCCTGGGCTGGACACCTTAATGAAAGTTGTAGACAATTTCATTAGCTTTCCAAAGGAGTTTGAATAACTCAATTTGGAGGTCTACACAGAAATTTATGGCTGTTTTCTGAAGGTGTGTCAGCTAGGCGTGCGCCTGAGAAATGCTAGGCGCACGCCTAGCAGTCAATTTTGGCCAGAAGTTTCAGTACGTGTTTTTATCATCATAGGCATGTGCCTACACTTTTCTAGGCGCATGCCTAGCGTCCAGAACACGTAAAACACTTCAGTTTTTCTTCGTTTTTCATCGTTTTTCTTAGCTTAGATCAATTATGTACTTAGTTTAGCTTAGATTAGGCTTATATTGTTGTAATCCGTTGATTCTCGAAGATAGATTGACGCGTTATTGATGGGTTTTCGTTCGGTGGATTGATTTTTGACGGCCTATAATATATTTGGTAATTCGTTTTCCTTTCTTGTTCATGATTTTAATCTTGTTTATGTAATTTTTATTGTTGATTTCTTGTTATTTTTGTTGTTAGAATGAGTAGCTAATAGCCCGATAGTTGAGTTATGTGATAGTCTATGAAATCGAACCTTAGCATGTTCATGTGGTGTTCTTGATGTTTATCTGTTGATTCTCGACGTTACCATAGTTCTAGAACTTATTCTTATCACGTTTGTTGAATTGATCACTTAATAAACGTATCACACGTATCGTCTTTACATATGTATTTTGCGAGAGGATACGGGAGCCGGGGTTCTAGGATCACTGTGTAAAACCGACTGAGTTGTTCAGACTTAGTTTCGTTGTGAGGTTTTGTATCGACTTGTCGAGCGTTTCATGAATCGTAGACCGTGTGAGGTCAGTTAAATCCGTTGAGCGGACTGTTGAACCTGACATAGAAGGGTAGATTATTGAAATAATGTCTATTTTCGGAAACAGGAGACGACACCCTTCAATGATGCCGAGAACATTAGAGTAGATCGAAACACTTCCGGAAATGAGTAAGGGCTAGAAAGTAGTTGGTTGGATCATAGCTCGGCTATCTTGTTTTTCATAGTTTTAGATATTTATTTTGTGTTGTATATTTAGTTGTTAGAACCGGTGATCTGACAAATCACCACGTTCAAATCTGTGTTGACCTGAACTAGGGACGAGACTGACTTTGGTACTCGACCAGATTCCCTGTGGGATACGATATTGACTCACCAATTCTAGGCTACAGTTGACCCGGTACACTGCCGGTGAGATTGGATACATAGAAAAGGGTAATTCAAGAATTCCTCGGGACTTAGCTAGGGTTTGTGAGTATTAGATTGGATCATAGCTCGGCTATCTCTTTTATATAGTTTTAAATCTCTCTTTGTTGTGCATATTAGTTTGTAGAACCGGTGATCTGACAAATCACCGTCTTCAGTAGTTGTGTTGACCTGAACTAGGGACGAGACCGACTTTGGTACTCGACCAGATTCCCTGTGGGATATGACCTTGACTCACCACTTCTAGGCTATAGTTGACCCGGTACACTTCCGGTGAGATTGGACACTTAGAAAAGGCCGATCAAGTTTTCTGGCGCCGTTGCCGGGGAATCGGGTTGATATCTTGTAAGTTAGTTAAGTTCTTAGGATTAGGTCGTTTTTCTTATTTTTTTTTATGTATAGTTTGTTTTTGTTGTTGTTGTTGAGATCACACCATCTACTTCGGTAGTGGTAGTGACAAGATACTGTGATTGTGTTCGTGTTGTTTCCCTGATTTGCAGATAATGAATCCATACTACAATTACGGCTCCTATCCCTACCCATTCGGATATTACAACTACGGTGCTATGGGTTAACAAACACAACCATTTTATCAGTTCAACCCATACGCCGCATCTTATGGAAATGAGTGGGATAATGCCCCGAGTTACTTTGATCAACAACTCGATACTTCTCCATCTCCGGAATCAGAGATCTCAACAGAGCAACGGATGGCTCTTGAGCAAAAGGTTGAACAGTTGAGTAAATCGGTCCAAGATCATGTTGAAGAGTTTCGTAATGACTTCGCAACAATACAAACAGCCATACGAAACTTGGAGCTTAAAGTGCAACAACTGTTCGAGGAGTTTGAGAGGAGAGAACGTGAGACTTTGCTTGAAGTCGCCCATGAGGAATGCTACAAAGAGGGTATGAATCCCATTATTATTGAATCATCTATTCCTTTTTCTTCTAGGACTACTGTTATTCCTACGGGGTTGCACTCTATCGAGTTTATTGTTGATGTTGAGCCTAAATGTTCGTACTTGGTGCTTGAGTCGTTATTAGTTGGAGTACGTTTTAGTTCGCGGAAATTGAGTTTGTTGTTCTGTGCAACGAACTCATCGAACAAATCGTGGTGGTGGGGATTGAGCCCTATAGTTCTATTGTTTTATTTTCAAGGGGTGCTCAATTATTACGATTTTTGTTGAGAGAAGCAATGGTTTGCTCTTCTTTGGTATAGCTATCCTTGACATAGTTCGGATAGAAAGTCGAGCTGAGGACTATAAACTCAGAATGTGTTTTTATTGCTTTTTCTTTACCCTCGTGTTTCACTGTGTTTCTTTAGTTTCTATTTTGATACTTCGGGTAAGTTTTGTTGTAATATAACCCGAGGAAGTGTGTTTTGGAGGGGGTTAGTGTGGTGTTTTTGGTTTTGATGAGTTGTGGTAATCTGGGTAGTTTCATTATGTTATACTCCATACTTGTACACCTTTGGTGTTGGTTGTGTATATTTTACAAGTACAGGTACCCTGGGAGTTCATTTTATGGATGCCACATGATCGTACTCGCGCCTTTTTCCGGTTGTAAGCTAAGTTTTCTACCCTTATCATTCGTGTTTGGTATTAAAGTAGGGGGTGGTTGGTTTAGCTTCAATGTTTCGGTTTCATGTGGAACAGGTTATACTTAGTGATTGTTATTCCTTTAGTGTAAAATTGGTCGTTTTTAGAAATTTTGATGCCTTTGACATTGGTTTTGATATATTGAGCCTTTAGTATTGTTTTGTTAAACATATAGTGATTATTTGAATGCATTTCATTTGAGTTGGGATCTTGTTTTGAGAATGGAATAGTCCTATCACATTAGCTTCGACTTCATGAATCACCTTGACTAGTGAACGATTATGGTAGTTATTAATGACCCGGTTACCTAGAATTTATATTAGTAACTTCGAGGCGAAATAGAAAGGTCGTCGTTGTTAGGTACGGGATGACGGTTTTGGCATTTATTTTGACCCGATCAGAGCCAAAGGCCAACCTAAACGATTAATCCACTTTGTTACCCTCTAAGCCTTTTGTAGGGTGGTTAGACCGCCACCCGAACTAGCCTTCGTGTTACTAACTTCGTGAAAATCGATGTCCCTAACATTATTTCGGTCTACATATCCTTGACTACCTTGCAATTGAGCTTGTTCGTTCCGCACATTTTTACGATGTTGTGAGGTATTGTTGAGACGTAAGTAATGGTATGGAGTCGTGATTTACGAGTTATTCGGAATGAGGAGTGTAACAATGTGTAGGTTCCAGTTTTGTTCGGAATTTTGATGTATAAGAAAAGAAAAAAAAGAGAAGAAAAGAAAAGAAAAGAAAAGAAACAGAAGTGGTAAATGTACATATTTATAGTTTGATTTAAGTCCAAAAAGTAGACTAAAGTGTTGTGTAGTATTGTATATTATGAAGTTGAGGTTAGGGTTTGGACTCCGGAGATGTAAATATTTGGAAAGATTGAAGGCGAAGTGATAACCGAGTTTTGTGTATATATCTCGGTTAAAGCTCTTTTGCACCCTCTCTTTTCTATTTTATCGTAAATATCCTTTCGTTGCCCGTACCCTAGCCTAACGGTATAACCCTACAAGTCATGCTCGACCGTACTAGACGACGATTGACCTCGATTAGTGGAGATGTTTATGACGTATAAGCCTATGGTGTAGCCTCGGTACATTATACGTCTATAATCTAAACTGGTCATTGGTGATAAATGTTGAAGAAGCTATTCACACACACACACATTCTTTTCTCAATGCAAGGTAGAACTTAAATCATATGCATTTGTGTCATTTACTTGTGTTTTACCATTTCAATTCTTATAGACTAAATGTATGATTTCGATGTTGACTCCATCTTTATTTTTGAATCGCTCATCTTTGCTCGAGGGCGAGCAAAAGCTAAGTAGGGGGTAGTTGATGAGAGTCAACTTGTCTATCATTTTCTATGGAATTATACCCCGTTTATACCTCGTTTTATATGTTCTCTGAGACATTTGGTTGTATTTTGATGTATTTACACCTTGGTTATCATTTCCGGACCTAGGACGTAAAATCCGGGATTCTCGGTCTTTTTCGGTGTAATTTACTATACTCTCGGTCACCCTAGTGTCCTGTAGGGATTATGTGTGGTATTTGTTGTGATTTTATACAGGACTTAGGTGTTTGAGATGTCCGGAAGGCGAGAAACGAGGATTGGAACGTATGTCCGAAGCTTAAACGTTCAAACGGATCAAAACGCGTGGTACTACAACCATACCTTCCATTGATCTGCATTTTGATCCACCTTAGAGGCATTTCCTGGGCTGGACACCTTCATGAAAGTTGTAGCCAATTTCATTAGATTTCCAACATATTTTGAATCACTCAATTTGGAGGTCTACACAGAAAATTATGGCTGTTTTTCTGAAGGTGTGTTAGCTAGGCGCGCGCCTGAGAAATGCTAGGCGCACGCCTAGCAGTCAATTTTGGCCAGAAGTTTCAGTACGTGTTTTTATCATCATAGGCGTGCGCCTACACTTTCCTAGGCGCACGCCTAGAGTCCAGAACACATAAAACACTATAAATACCCCCATTTTGGATCTAGATCAATACTACCTTCTTCCCAACTCGTTTTTCTTCAGTTTTTCATCGTTTTTCTTAGCTTAGATCAATTATGTACATAGTTTAGCTTAGATTAGGCTTAGATTGTTGTAATCCGTTGATTCTCGAAGATAGCTTGACGCGTTATTGACGGGTTTTCGTTCGGTGGATCGATTTTCGACGGCCTATAATATATTTGGTAATTCGTTTTCCTTTCTTGTTCTTGCTTTTAATCTTGTTTATGTTATTTTTATTGTTGATTTCTTGTTGTTTTTGTTGTTAGAATGAGTAGCTAATAGCCCGATAGTTGAGTTATGTGATAGTCTATGAAATCGAACCTTAGCATGTTCATGTGGTGTTCTTGATGTGTATCTGTTGATTCTCGATGTTACCATAGTTCTAGAACTTATTCTTATCACGTTTGTTGAATTGATCACTTAATAAACGTATCACATGTATCGTCTTTATATATGTATTTTGCGAGAGGATACGGGAGCCGGGGTTCTAGGTTCACCGTGTAAAACCGACTGAGTTGTTCAGACTCGGTTTCGTTGTGAGGTTTTGTATCGACTTGTCGAGCGTTTCATGAATCGTAGACCGTGTGAGGTCAGTTAAATCCATTGAGAGGACTGTTGAACCTGACATAGGAGGGTAGATTATTGAAATAATGTCTATCCTCAGAGCCAGGAAACGACACCCTTTGTGACATCGAGAACGTTTCGGTAAATCAAGAATTCCTCGGGACTTAGCTAGGGTTTGTGAGTATTAGATTGGATCATAGCTCGGCTATCTCTTTTATATAGTTTTAAATCTCTCTTTTTTGTGCATATTAGTTTGTAGAACCGGTGATCGACAAATCACCGTCTTGATGAGTTGTGTTGACTGAACTAGGGGACGAGACCGACTTTGGTACTCGACCAGATTCCTCGTGGGATACGACCTTGACTCACCAATTCTAGGCTACAGTTGACCCGGTACACTGCCGGTGAGATTGGACACTTAGAAAAGGCCGATCAGTCGGATCGGCACCTCGACATGTGTCATTCTTATAGTAGTCCAGCGATTAGTGAAAATAGAGAAAAGTCGCTCTTAAGGGCCATAACCCCCAATATCCGATCTACCCAAGATCGGCCACACACCTCTGAACTCTATGGTTTGGCTAGTGCGTATGGCTACTGTTCGGTAAAAACTAGTTTTAAATTTATAAACCGAAACACCCCAAGTATAAGGTTCGTAGTAAAGAGGTGTTAACGGGTCGCCCTAAGGGAATCGAACGTTTATCGGATTAAATCTGATTATTATATCGATTATGTCACAGATTATTACCTAAAACTAAGGTTTATGCTACTTGTAATCTAAAAACAATGAAAAGTGACTAAAATAACAGGAAATAGAAAAATTCGATGCTGGACGGCCGTTCACTTAAGGTGTTTCGGCGCCATTTTGTTTGGATGGTTTTGCATCATTAAACAAAAACAATTTATAAACCCTAACCTATATGCAAAACTAACTCCTAACCGGCCGAATACCGGGTAATTGCTAGTAAAGCGGGATAAGTAAGGGGTCGATCCACAGGGAATTGGGTTGTTGAATCTAGTTTTATTAATTCCTTTCAATTGTTACTTATGAAAACAAATAAACGAAAGAACAAGCATATAAACACATAGAACAGATAAAATAAATCTAAGCTATAACAACTAAGAAAAACATAGAAGAAAGATACATGGAATCAACCAATATACAAACCAAGTGATTTCAATCCAAGTTCATCTCATGATTTTAATTCGATATTGTGGTTTCACCTTTACACGAGATACAAACTCCTAATCTCTTAGTGAATCCGTTTCTCAAGCTATGAACTCCTAATCTCTTAGTGAATTCAATTATCGATCTCTCATCTCTCGAATGTTGAGACCAATTTTCATACAAAACGAAGGTGTAGATTCAAGTTAACTCTCGTATTTTAGAATCTAGCAACCTAGATAATTAACCAATTAATTTGTCACGAATTAACGATTAAAGATCCTATCTTTCTATGGTGATCTAGCCTAACAACGATTCTCATCTACGTTAGACAACAATTAGCAACCTATCTCTCGATCTAGTCACACAATAGCATCATAAATCATAAAAAGATACAAAACAAATCAAAGATCACGAAAATAAACAAAGGATTGAATAAATTAAAAGATAAACTCACATAGTTTGGTACAATGGATGATCTCCATGAATCAACAAACGAAAATAAAACATCCTAATCTAACCCGGATCACCCGAGCACAAGGCTCGGGTGACCGGCCTTGGAACCCTCAGAAGTGCGGCTGCTGAGTAGTATTTGGTGTATGAAGAATTTTTGATATCTTTTAGGGTTGGGGCACAGATGCTTTTATAGAGTTTTAAGTCGGCCAGGGCTAAGTCGGCGGACGGACGCCCGTCCGAAACACCTGGACACCCGTCCAACGCGCTGGACGCTAGTAAGCGACGCTTCGTCCATACAACGCCCAAACTCTATGTTACGATTTCTTCTCTGACGCTTGATTGATTTAATGGACGCCCGTACATAGTGGACGGGACATGAACGAACGTCCATCATGCACGGAAGTTTGATTTCTTCATCCTTATCCTTTCCTTCTCATCCCTATCTCTTCTCTTCATCAGAAAATCCGAATGCAGCCTCCTCTTCTAATCCTCTTTTAGCTCGAGAACATGTATCTAAAAGATAAATAAAACATACCAAAGCGTAACATAACTCCAAAATAATATAAAATCACAATTTAAGCACATAATTCGTTACGTTTTGCAATTTAACTATTGAAAACACCACTTGCTCAATATTTCAAATATAAAGCTCGATTTCTATGAAAAACATCCACATATGGGGGAAATTGATATAAAACATATTGTTAAAAACACTATAAATTCACCCTAAACAGCTACCTCTACTCGTTCTCGACCTTACATGTCGGCCAATGTCCTTCTCAGACCTCACTTCTTACACGCGCACCAAATCAAATAAATACATAAAGAATCCTAAAACATAAATACTCTGATTCTGATATTCAAGTATTCCATAATTATCTCCTAAATTCAAGGGGATTAAATAATCCTTATCTTTTCCTTTGGGACCACAAAAAAAGAGTCCACCTTGGACACGCCACGTGCAATTGCTAGGGTACAAACCCCTCTATATAAACAATCTCTAAGGAACATGAAGACTTGATTCCAATACATGCATTGGATACGTAGGTAGCTTGAGATACAGTTTCTCAACTACATCTAAACCACCACCACGAACAACCCTCCCTCTTTCCATCATTTTTTCTGTGTTCTTGAAGCTTTAACAGATTGCCATTAGAAAGAAAAACCTAGATTTATTAATTGACGATTTCCAGCATCGTCATCCTTCATTTACACATTTGAAAGCTCAAAGAGTAGGGGGCCATTGATGTGTCGAATCAGTCCGAGTCCCTTAGTTCCAGAAAGAGCCTATGGATCTGAACCTGGCCCATACGTAAGCCTAGAAACGGATCGACCCGCTCGCGATCCTTCAATTCGAACAAAGCCAACACAACTAGGCAAAAAAGTTTATAAACAACACTTTCAGGCCTCAAGGCTCTCAGCTCACCAGATTTTCAACTCGGCACTCCAAGACCAATCTCGGTTCGGTAGCTTTTCAGTTTGCCACCTAGTCCAACAGTTTGGTGACGGTCAACTCATTGCCTTATAAATAGTAGCATCACACCCTTGACAAAAGTGGGCTCTCATTTTCGATGAACTACGTAAATTGGGCTTGACCCCTTACAAGCTAAGGGTACGTAGGAAGCCTTCTATGACTCAGCTCATAATCACAAACACAACATTTTCTTCATCCTTGTTCTTGAGCGCCACCGCGCAACCACCATCATGGGATAAAACGCCTCGCATTCCGCAAAGTCATAGCGGAGTTACAATGGAACTCTGCCAGATTGGCAGAATAGGCTGCGTATCAACCGTGGCCGAGCCACAACCTTAAGTAGATCCGAGCTGACCTCAAGGGCTCAACTGGATCTGGGGGGGCTAATGATGAGGGTCGGCTCAGCAACTCGCCACGTGTCGCCTCCACATCAACACAATAACAAAATTAGTTAGAGAAAGCCAACATCATAAGGGCCAAGACCCCCACACAAGAATCCGAACTGATCTCAACTCGGCTATCCTCCCTAACCTCCGCAGGTGGCCAAAACATGGAAGGGTTCAGCCAGTTCAGCTCTGGCGATCTAAGTCGGCTAGAGTCAATCCTCAATCGTATTTCCCACATGTATGATAAATCAGATAAATATGGGAAGAATCCTTAATCACAACTACTCTGATTCTGACATTCAAATATGTCCATAATTATCTCCTAAAATCAAGGGGATCAATCCATAATTATCTATTCCTTAGGGAACACGAAATCCAAGCCCAACAAAGACAAGGCCCATGACGGCTTAGGGCATAACCCCTCTGTATAAACAATCCCTAAAAAACTACGAAGACTTGATTCCAATACAGGCATTGGATATGTAGGCAGCTTGAGATACAGTTTCTCAAGTGCAGTCTAAACCACCACCACGAACAACCCCCCATCTTCCATCGTTTTTTCTGTGTTCTTGAAGCTTTAACATATTGTCATTAGAAAGAAAAGCCTAGATTTATTTATTGATGATTTCCAGCATCGTCAATGAATATGTTGGAACCCTACGCCGCAGCCAGAGTGACCCACGCTGCAACATGAGCTCTTTTTTTTCCGGGTCCGTGCTTCTCTCCTGGAAATTCGTTTTGGCATCGTTCTTCAGCCCAATCGGGTCCCTATTTTTTTAACGTATTCTTCAAACCTTTTTTTGGTTTGGTTGGCCTGTTTGAACAGCCCTTTAGCTTGTGGATGTCCCACCGACGTGAATTGTTGCCTAATATTCAGCTCGATACACCATTCTTACAAAAACCTTCCTGCAAACTGTCTATTGTGGCCCGATATCAAGACTCCAGGTAGTCCGTATCTGTATATAAATCTTTGGATATCGTTGGCATTGCTAGTTGTCAGTGGGTTCGATCCACTTGGTAAAGTAATCTGTGGAGACCAACAAGAATCTAACATTTCCAGGAGCTCAGGGAAGAAGACCTACTAGGTCGATTACACATTGGTCAAAAGGCCAAGGACTTGGTATTTGGATCATGTCCTGTGAAGCCTGATGTTAAAATTTCATGTATGAACTAGAGCCTTGGCGTATTCTTTCATAAAAAAGCCAAAAGTAGCCAAAAAAAAAATCAGCATTTTCTCGCTTGAGATTGGGCTCGCAGTTGATTTCATTACATGCTTTCATGTATTTCCCGGAGTATGTAGTCACCTTCATTTTCACTCACACACTTCTGCCATGGAAAGAAAATAATTTGCGAGAAAGTGTATTGTTAAAAAGAGCATACTCAGCAGCCTGAATTCTAAGCTTTTTATCTTCTTTCGAATTTGCTGGTAGTTAGCCATTTCGGGTGTAATTGGACGATTGGGTCTATCTATGTCAGTTCTTGATCAATAGCTACGACACTGAGGCTTTTCGTAACTCCTTCTCCTTAGGAGTTCAACCATCACCTTCGTTTCCGATAGTGATAAAAATGCTAGCTTGGATAGGGTGTCTACCATTTTGTTGAGGGACCGAGATGCCTGCTTGATCCCAAAGTACTCAAATTGAGCTACCAATTGTGTGACTTTCGAGATGTACTTGTCATTCGATCCTCTTTATCTTCAAACTCTCCTTTAAATGGTTGACTACCAGCTGAGAGTCACTATAAAATTTCTAGCTCATTTCAACTTCATTTTTTGTGGCCGAGAAGGAAAATCTAAGAGCGAATGAATTTGTTTCTCCTTTAAGACATATGACCAAGAGACCAGCTCCCGATCCTTCTTTGCTTGATGCTCAATTTACATACACAATCCACTACTCTGCGTCGGACTACGGGCGTACTTCGTCTATAGAGATGGTGATTCCCTTGGATATGAAATTAGTTAAGGCATGTTCTTTCATGGAAATTCCAGGCCTAAAATCCAATTCGTACTCTACGAGATCGACATATTAGTTCGTCATTCGACCTGAAGTTTCTAGTCAGGCTAAAATTTGTCGAAGTCGTTGATATCTAATTAAAACCACTTGATGAGTTTGGAAATAAGGTGTCAACTTCCTAGATGGGTGGATCAATGCATGCGATGACTTAGATTTTTGGTTTCCGAGTATCAAACTTAAAGTCTATACAAGGCATTGCTTAAGTAATAAATGGGCTTTTGTATGCCATTTTATTCTTCAAGAAGGACTGCTATGATGGCTTCATAGTACACAACTAAGTATAAACAGTGTTTTTCCTTCTAGAGGAGAAGAGAGCGTTGGTAAAACGGCTAGGTACACACTGAGTTTGCTAAAGGCCTTCGTGCATTTCTCGTCCCATTGGAACTTGTTCTGTCTTTTAAGTATTCGGAAACATAGTAGAGCTCATTCTTCTGACCTTGACATAAATCTACTCAGAGCGGCCATCCTTCCGTTCAACCTCTTCACATCTTGTACATTTTCGGGTGGAGGCATGTTCCGGAGTATATCTACTTTGTCCAGATTTTCTTTTCTTCCTTCTTTGGATATCATATATCCTAAGAATTTCCAGGATCAAACTCCAAAGGTGCACATTTTTGGATTTGTTTTTTCGAAACACATCGAAGACTTATCATAAATTCGCTATATACTATTTTAAGGACCTAGTCTTGACTCAGAGGTCGTCTACATATACCTCCATGGTCTTTCCGGATTGATTTTCAAATATCTTGTTGATCAGTCATTGGTAAGTTGCGCTTATGTTTTTTGGCCAAACAACATGGTTATATAACACCTCGGCGATGAAGGAAGTTTTCTCGGCGTCTTCCTCCTCCATATTGATTTGATTGTAGCCTTTATATGCATCCAGAAAATCAAAGATTTCACACCCATCGTTGAATCCATTAGACTGTCTATTCTTTGTAAGGGGTAACAATCATTCAGTCATGCCTTATTAAGGTTTGTGAAGTCTATGCGCATCTTTCCACCGCTACCCGGCTTTGAGGCTAAACTAGATTTGTAGGCAAATCGGATGAAAGACTTCCCGAACAATTTCAGCTACTAGCAATTTTGCTACAAGTTTCCTAATAGCCTTATTTCTCTCTGAAGCGAAGGGGCGTTTTTTTCTACCGAACTAGTTTTTAGTTCACATCCACATTCAACTTATGAATTGTCAAGTTCAATGGATATCCGGGGCATATCTGAAGCTACCCAGACAAATATTCCTGTGAATTCTTGGCGTATGTTCTTTATCCCATCTTTTTCCAATGTTCTGGTTTTTCCATCCATAGGCTTATGTTGGTGATTTAAGTATAACCATGTCCATTTGTGTAATTAAGGGTTTGGTACAAAGATGGGTGAACTCGAAACACTCTATTGTGGGTTTGGAGGTGCGGAGTGCACGCTCATATAAGTGTTCACGAGTTTACGGGTGTAAATGATCAAGCAGAGTTTGGAAAACAAACTTAAAAGACACGAAAATTCGTTCTTGGAAAAGCGTGTCACAAGCCGACCATGGCGCCCACTGTGAAGTTTTTTCAAGAGGAATTTTGGACAGGTTCTAGTTCGGGTTTCAGGTCTTCACAGGCCAACCACAGGCGCCCGCCTGTGACTCGAATTTGCGAATTGATGTGTATTTTCAGTGTTTTTCGACAATTTCTTCCATATAACACCTTTCCAAAAAGGTGTCTATATGTTAGAACGTTTTTTAACCAATATATAAGATCATTTTGAAAGCATAGAATAAAATTATTCAAGTTCTTCTTCATCTTTGAGAGTCAATAAATTCTTACAAAACTCCATTAGTAATCTTTTCTTTTGGTGCCAAAAAGAGAAGGGAAACGTAGTCTTATCTCACAAGAGTATTCGTGAAACCCGGGGCATCGTATAAGGTTCGAATAACTTTTGTAGGAAAGTGTTCTACACGATTCTACGTCATATCAAGTTTATCTAAGTTTCTGCGTTTTTGTTGACATTGTTGTTCCCTTGAATACCTATATTATACAACAATCTACAAAAGTTATTTCAGAATTTCTGCAATGTCAAGTGTCAAGGAGATGACTGCAAACTTTGGTAAGTTGGAAAAGTTTGAAGGTGTTAATTTTAGAAGATGGCAAAGGAAGATGCATTTTCTGCTAACAACATTGAAAGTTGTGTATGTGTTGAGTACACCGATGCCTGAAGTGATGGATGACGGACCATTGGAGGAACTGAGGAGGAAGAACGAATGGGAGAATGATGACTATATCTGTAGAGGTCACATTCGAAACGGTATGTCTGATTCATTGTTTGACATTTATCAAAATGTTGAGTCTGCAAAAGAACTTTGGGATTCACTAGAGTCTAAATACATGAATGAAGATGCCTTTAGTAAAAAGTTCTTGGTTGGTAATTTCATGAAATATAACATGGTAGATTCAAGGTCGGTAATGGAACAATATAATGAATTACTACGCATTTTGGGTCAGTTTGCACAACATAAAATGGAAATGGATGAGTCTATTTCGGTGTCAAGCATTATAGATAAATTACCTCCATCATGGAAAGATTTTAAACACATGTTAAAGCACAAAAAGGAAGAATTATCTTTGGTAGAACTTGGTAGTCACTTGCGTATAGAGGAATCTCTAAGGGCGCAAGAGGGCAGTAAAACCAAGGGTAAAGTGGTAATGGATTCGACCTCTATCAATATGATGGAAGCCGGTGAATGTTCGTATAAGAAAAAAGGAAAAGATAAGAAAAAGTCTTTCAAAAACAATGGCAAAGATACCAACAAAAAACCGAAAGGTGCTTGTTGGAATTACGGAAAAACTGGACATTTCAGGGTTGATTGTCGAGTAAGGAAGAAAGGACCAAACAACAGTTCGGGGCAAGGGTCTAAGGACCAAGGTGCTCCTAAACATCAAGGTCAGAATGTTACTTGTGGATTTAATTCCAATGTGAATTTTGTACCACTAATTTCTGAGGCATTTTATGTGCAGGATGATGATATTGCTTGGTGGATTGACTCTGGTGCAACGAGACACGTTTGCAAGGATCGAAACTGGTTTAAAAACTATGAACCTGTGATCGATGGATCCATGCTACTTATGGGAAACGAGTCAATGGCTGCCATAGTTGGAATTGGAAGTGTTGTTTTATCTTTTAGTTCTGGAAAATGTATTATTTTAAAACATGTGTTGCATGCTCCGTGTATACGGAAAAACTTGGTTTCTGGTAGTTTGTTATGTAAAGAAGGTTATAAACAAGTGTATGAGTCAGATAAGTACATTTTAAGTAAGTGTGGTGTATTTATTGGATTTGGTTACTTATGTAATGGTATGTTTATGTTAAATATTCAGCATGATGTTGTAAATAATGTTGTTGCAATTCATGATGTTAATAGTTCTGTTTTGTGGCATGCTCGGTTGGGACATGTTCATTATAAACGTATGTTGGTAATGTCTAAAAATGAGTTAATTCTATCTTTTGACATGAATATGAATAAGTGTAATACTTGTATGTTAAATAAAATTGTGAGACAACCTTTTCATAATGTTGAAAGGTCGTCTTCCGTTTTAGAACTTATTCATAGCGATCTGTGTGATTTCTGTTCAACGCCTTCTTTTGGTAATAAAAGATATGTAGTAACATTTATAGACGACTGCACACGGTTTTATTATGTATTTTTACTTCATTCTAAAGACAAGACAATATATAAATTTAAAATCTATAAAAATGAGGTAGAATTACAATTAACCTTTAAAGTAAAAAGGTTGCGTACCGATCGAGGTGGTGAATATTTTGATCCAACCTTTTCGGTCATGTGGTATAATACATGAGGTTACTGATGCCGATACGCATACAACAAAATGGCATAGCGGAAAGAAAAACCGTACTCTTAAAGAGATGGTTAATTCCATGTTATCTTACTCTGGTTTGAGTGAGGATTTTGGGAGAAGCCATGTTGTGGCTTGTTATTTCTTTGAATAAATTCCTAATAAAAGGAATCCTATTACCTCATATGAACTTTGGTTCAAAAAGAAGCCAAACTTGAATTATCTACGAGTTTGGGGTTGTAGGGCTGTTGTAAGACTTACCGTGCCTAAGATTAAAACCTTGGGTGAAAGAGGCATTGATTGTATCTTTATTGGATATGCTTTGCATTCCAAAGCATATAGGTTCTATGTTATAGAGCCTAATGATTCAGTTGATGTTCATTCTGTGATTGAGTCAAGGGATGCCATCTTTGATGAACATCAGTTTACTTCTATACCGAGGCCGAAAGATATCACTCCTACTATTGATGGAGTCGAGAACAACAATGGTGTTGATTCTCAAGATGAGCCTTTAGAGCTTCGTAGAAGCAAAAGGGCTAGGAAAGCAAAGTCTTTTGGACCCGACTATCAAACTTACTTGGTGGAAGGAACAAGAGGTGAAGTAGGATTTCAATACTCATATTGTTATAATATTGATGAGGATCCTAAGACATTTAAGGAGGCTATGGAGTCTCGAGACGTGTCATTTCGGAAAAGAGGCGGAGTGGCTTAGGAATTTGATCTATGAAATTCCATTATGGCCAAAACCAATATCACCCATTTCTATCCATTGTGATAGTGCATCTACCTTGTCTAAAGCATATAGTCAAGTGTATAATGGTAAGTCGCGACACCTGGGCGTTAGACATAGCGCGGTACGTGAGTTGATTACTCATGGGGTGATTTCGGTTGTTTTTGTGAGATCTCAACATAATTTAGCCGATCACTTAACTAAAGGATTGGCTACAGACTTGGTACAAAAGTCGAAAATCGGGATGGGTTTACAACCCATATAAATCTTGGTGATAGGATACCCAATTCCCCTCTAATACAATGTTAGAGGCAGAATTCAATGTGGAAGGCCTATTATCTTAGATTTGAGCACATGATATTGTCCCGAAGGTATGTGCTATGACCTGCAAGATTAGGTTGAAGATATTCTTCTTAATGAGTCTTTTGACAAAGTGCTATTGCAGGTGCACGATCAATAAAAGGCTCACCTATATGAGTATGAAGTTTGGCCGCTTCAAGGAAGTTCTAGGGTTGGCTTTCTGTATGCTCAAGAATGGATATAGACGCAAGGCCTGTTTAATTAGTGTCAAGAATAAACTTTTGGAGTTATCTTAATTCATGTGTATATTATCTTCATGTATTCAAAATGTGTAAAGGGGTTCAATGCTTAGACACACCCCGATACTCGGATATTTGAAATGTGTAATATTACTAGGTGGTAATTCAATCTTCATGATATTATCATTGATGCATGAGTTGTTATGTTTTGACTGTTTTTAGCTAAACCAAGGATTACACTTAAATGGAGGAGGAATGTTAGTGATTTAAGTATAACCATGTCCATTTGTGTAATTAATTAAGGGTTTGGTACAAAGATGGGTGAACTCGAAACACTCTATTGTTGGTTTGGAGGTGCGGAGTGCACGCTCATATAAGTGTTCACGAGTTTACGGGTGTAAATGATCAAGTAGAGTTCGGAAAACAAGCTCTTTTTTTTAAGGTGGAAAACAAACGTAAAAGACAAGAAAATTCGTTCTTGGAAAAACTGTGTCACAGGCCAGCCACAGGCGCCAGCCTGTGAAGTTTTTTCAAGAGGAATTTTGGACAGGTTCTAGTTCGGGTTTCAGGTCTTCACAGGCCAACCACAGACGCCCGCCTGTGACTCGAATTTGCGAATTGATGTGTCTTTTCAGTGTTTTTCGACAGTTTCTTCCATATAACACCTTTCCAAAAAGGTGTCTATATGTTAGAACATTTTTTAACCAATATATAAGATCATTTTGAGAGCATAGAATAAAATTATTCAAGTTCTTCTTCATCTTTGAGAGTCAATAACTTCTTACAAAACTCCATTAGTAATCTTTTCTTTTGGTGCCAAAAAGAGAAGGGAAACGTAGTCTTATCTCACAAGAGTATTCATGAAACCCGGGGCATCGTATAAGGGTCGAATAACTTTTGTAGGAAAGTGTTCTACACGATTCTACGTCATATCAAGTTTATCTGAGTTTTTGCGTTTTTGTTGACATTGTTGTTCCCTTGAATACGTATATTATACAATAGCTTATACCATCTGTGGGATCTGTAGACCTTGAGGTTTCTCTGACTCTAGAATATCTTTTAACAGAATCGGTTGAATTGACTCTTTTATTTATTCATTTATGGTGGTTGTGTAGCAGCTTCTGGCTACTCCCACAGCATCTTTAATTTTTTCCGGTCCATCAAGGGTTTGGAACTTCATCAAATTATGGGCGAGTGATATGACTACCTTCAACTCGTTCAGCGGTAGTCTTCCTAGGATAATATTGTAAGATGATGATCCTTCAATCACCATATAATTGATTTGAAAAGATATGCTATGCAAGCATTTCCCGAAAGTGGTATTCAAACTGATTATACCCATAGCTCGTATGGGTGCGCCTGGGAATCCCATCAAAGGAGACGATACCTTAGAGAGGTTTCTTTTTGTAAGTTGTATGGCTTAGAGGACGTTGAGGTAAGGAATATTAACAACAATTCATGTGTCCGCCGTAATGTGTTTCACATGACATCTATGGATTATTGCCTCAGTAACCAAGCCATCACCATTTGCAACTAAGGGAAGCGGATCTTCTTGGCCATAAGAAACTTCTCCTAACTTGGAGAGAGATATATGAAAATCTCTTCTGATCGAAAAGATGCAGGAGCACATATGTCTGCAATAGTCATGATTGTTTCTTTCAGCTACGTTAAACCACAAGAGAGCCTCATTCGAGCGTCATTTGACGTTTTTCTGAAATTTCCATGGTTAAATAACGGGTAATCAGACCATTGGAAAAATGTAACTGCAAATTGATGGATTTTATGATGATTTGTGGTTGTGTTAATATAGACTGCATACGTACCCAAAGATTATAGTATCCAGCCTATAACGTAGTTTTGATTTTGTGGACGAAGATTCCTTTATATAAGTGATTCATATGAGACGGGCTAATCGTGGATCTATGGTTTCATGGCCTATGATTGTGGGGGGTTGTTAATCAGTAATTACTCATGCCCTATTAGGATGTAATCATGGAGGCATTAAGAGAGAAATTACATTCGTGGTGTAGATTCTTGCACAATGTCCAGCATACCCATTAATGGAGAGCTCATGCCGTCTGAGATCACGCACGCCTCGTGCCGAGACGAACATACAATTTGGCGTAATCATGTACCTGGTTGGTGGTATGAGGTCAGAGATAGACTATGCCTAATGAACTTTGCTGAGGTCGGATGACGCGTAATCTAGTATCAGGTTAAGCTCATGTATGCCCAATTATGATATTGATCCGAAAACATTTTTGTTAGTGCCATGTTTGGGATTCCGGGTCGTACAAATGTCAACAATATTGATTAGTCTACCCATATTACAAGAATCTCTCTTTCGTTTGGGTTTGAGACAGACAAATAGATTTTTGAGAAGTTTGTTGCTATTTTAGTTCGTTAGCGAGTAATAATTCAAGTACACTAGCAATTGGTGTGCCCAAATTACCGGAATCATTGATTTTTTGGGTTTGAGATAAGCGAATAGTTTGGTGTTTGTTGCTATTTCGGTTTGTTAGCGAGTAATAATTCAAGTACACTATTAATTGGTGTGCCCAAATTACCGGAATCATTGATTTTTTGAATTTGAGATATGCGAATAGTTTGTTGGGAAGCTTGTATCTATTTGAAGAAATCTTGTATATTCATCAGCTTATATTCTATTGACTCTTATATTCTTTTATATATGACCACATGGTAATCATAAAACGAGATATTTTAGGTAATACTCTCTTCGTTCCGAATTAACCGAAGCAGTTGTTAAAAATATGCATATTAAGGATATGAGTTAATGCCTTATTTTGAATGCTAAAATGACTATAAAAATAAACCTTTAATCTACAATTAAGACAAATGTTGTATTTATTCTCTCACCCCTTAATAAATAAATGTAGAAGTAGGAAAAATACAATAAATGTTGTATTAAAAATGTAATTGCCTCAATTATTTTGAAACAATTTTTTTTTTTGGACAATTGTCTCAGTTATTTTAAAACGGAAGGAGTAATATAATGAAAATTCATTTAAGAAATCAAATGAAAGATAATGAATGAATGAATGAGTGGTGACATACACACATAATGAAATGTGTATTTAATGTTTTCAAAAAGAAAGATGTATTTAATACTACCTTTGGAATATAAATCATTTTCGAAATAAGAAAAGTTGGCATAAAAAGATGTAAGGTTTATTGTCGAACAAAATATAATCTTTTTCGAAATATTAACGACACTTTTTCGACACGTCACGCGACCGACACACCTCCGACACGTGTAGGTTGACTAAAATAATATAACTTAAAATATTAAATATCCGGCACACCTATAACACGTCGAAATTTCCCGACACGGCGCCGACACTCTTGAACACAATTTTTTTTAGTTTTCCTTTTCCTTTTTTTATTCTTCCATAGAAGAATTAAAATACATGATTTTCAACCTTGATTATATTAGAACAAGTATATATATCGTATTTAGCTTATTTGTTTCTCTTTGATAAAGAATCATCTATTACAAATTGTAACATGGGGAGAGTTATTCAAAAGGACAAAAACAATTTGCAAATTAGCAAAAAGGACACTATATATGTAAAGTACAAAACTACCCTTAAAATCTAATTGGAAAAAAGTAAAGAAAACAAGAGTGACAATAGTCAGTGTCAGACAATGTGTCGCTATTAATTGTCATAGTGATCCACCGAAAGTTTATAAGTAGTGTCATTCAATTTATCACTACTAATATATTGACACTTTGTCAACAGTGACAACAACCAGTGTCAGATAACGTGCAACTACCGGCCGTCACACCGATTCACGGTGAATATATAAGTAGTGTCATTTAACTTGTCACTACTGATTGACGATGTTTCGTTATTGATTGTCACACGATTCATTGTAAATACATAAGTAGTGACGATGTTTCGTTATTGATTGTCACACGATTCGTTATTGATTGTCACACGATTCATTGTAACTACTAACTGACACAATGACAACAATGACAATACTAGAGTCATCGTAAATATATAAGTAGTGTCATTTACGTTGACACTATGAAAACAGTGATTATATCAGGGTCAAAATATAGAAGAAAGAAAAAATATAAATTATAATGAAAAAATTATGATGATTGAAAGCATATTTTAAAATATATGATTAATTAAAAAAATTAGATATAGTAGATTTTTTTAATTTAATTTCCATTCACAATTGGAACGTGGGAGTTAACATTTTTTAAGAAAACGTGGAAGCTTGAAAATTAAGAAAACGGGCAATTTTGTCCATACACAATAAGAAATGTCTCTTTTAACAAAATAACTATATTCAAGTCCTTTTTGTTGATTTACAAATTTTTTTTTGTCATTTTTCATAATTTTCCCTTGTAATATTTTGAACGTCAAACAAATTGCGCAATTTTTTTTGTAACCATATAAAAGACAAATATCAATTTTAGGTATTAATTGAGTTTATGTAGTACATACCTTAGAGCACTTGCATCAGATTCTCTACATAAATACTCTATTTTACCGTTTTAAATACACATTTTTCTAGTTTACAGAGTCTCTATTTAAGATGAATTGCATCAGATTCTCTATTTTACATAACACGGTAAATATAAAAGAAAACTTATAGAATCTGGATAAATTCAGTAGATCTAAAGGAAAATTTACAGAATCTGTATTTTACAGTAAAAAATAGAGTATCTGCTGCAGTGTAATTTTCCCATTTGAAAATCTCTAAAATACAGTTTTTGAATCATTTACAGTATCTACTACAAGTGTTCTTACCTTGTCTAATTATGCATATATATATATATACACACACACACACATATATATATATATATATATATATATATATATATATCCTTTAATAATAACATTAATTATTTATTTTAACACGTGTCGTAGACGTGTTGTATCATTAAATTTTAAAATATATCGTGTTGTCATCTCTGTGTCGTGTCGTGCGGCATGTCAGTATTCATATCTGTATACGTGCTACATAGATTGCATAGATTGCATGTCGTGCGGCATGTCGTGTCGTGCGGCATGTCAGTATTCATATCTACATAGGCAAGTAGGAGACATACAGTTTGAAATAAAAGATGAGAGAATCCTTGCTTGGATTATGAGGGACCGGTTGGGTAGACGATTAATGTTGAAGTTGAAAAGTATAATTTTTTCAATAGAAAGTTGAATTGTTATAATTATTCAATACAAATTTATATCTAAAAGGTTAGTATTTGAATGACACTTTACCGATATGTATGTAAACTGATATAATGTTTTCTCTTCAAAATGAAAGGTTTACGTCCAAAAGTTTACGTAATATATACACCCAACATCATCAGGGTTATAAGATTTTTTTTTCTTACTTTTTACAAACAAAAAATGTGTGTTAAGATGAAGTTGGTTTAGAAATTACATAACGCTTTTAGTGTAAACCTATCATTTTCTTGTTTTCTCATTCTTTTATTCAAAAATCATACATTGTAATGAATCATAGGGGTAGGATATTGTTAGGTAGAGGGTATGTTCAGGTGGTAAGATGGTTTGGTGGGGTGGGTTGTGTAGGGTAACGATAATGTTAATATAAGGTACGGTTGGGTAGAGTAAGACATGTTGTAGGTTAGGGTAAGGTGTAGTGATACGTTAATGTGGAAAGTGTAGCATAGGTGACGGGGTAGGGATGAGTAAGGTAGGGTGGGCGGAAATTAAATTTTATGATAGAGTTGGATGGGTCGTCAAGGTTAAGGTTTGGTCAGGTAGAGAGGTAGGGTAGTGGATAAGGTTGGGTAAGGTAGAGCAGTGGATAAGATTGGGTAAGGTAGAGTATGAGGTGGGTGGTGGGTTGAGGTATGTTTGTGAGGTAGGGTGAATGATGGTGTGCGGTTATTGGTGGGTTGAGGTAGGGTAAGGACTATAAGGCAAGGTAAGTTGTTTAAAGTTACGGCGTGTGGGTTGACGTAAGATAGGTAGGATATGGTGGGGTGGTGAGGTAAGGTGGTGCACGTGGTGGAGTAGGTTGTGGGGTTGTTTAGGTGGTGCGGTAAGGGTGGGGGTAAGGTAGGGTAAGTTGTGAGGTATTTGGTAGGTTTGGGTATGTGGTAAGGTAGGATGAGGTATAGTATATATAGTTGGGTAGGGTAGGGTAAGCTGTGAGATAAAGTGGATAATGTAAAGTTGCGTGGGGTATATGGGTGGTGGGTAAGATAGGGTATGGGGTGGTATGATAGGGTAGGATGAGTGTGGTGTTGGGTATAATATTCAGTTTTGGAGATTTCTTTACCGCGAGCTCATCCATGGAGTTTGGTATTGGAGAAACCAAGAGATACACGGAAGCGATGCACGTCGACCACAAAAGATAGTTTTCATATCCGAAGCAATTCGTAAAGTCCGGGAGCTTAGACTAGCATGACCGTAGTGTTGCTTTATTTGTAAATATTGTGTAAATTCTTTGCGATGTAAAGCTTGTACTCTTTAAGTTTTTTAATAAAATATCTCGTTTCGACCAAAAAAAATAGTAAGATGTAGCGTGTTTTGACAATTCCCATTTCATTACATTAAATTCCATCTAATTTCGGATGTAAAGAATATGAACATTTTTTTTTCTTCCTTAAAATAGAATTTCATTCTATTCAATTACCTTATAATCATACCCTTACAAGGGAATGTAATGAAAAATCATTCCATTACATTTCATTTATGCAATGATTAATGTTACAACAATTAATCGCCCACAATTTTTATTTGAATGTTTAAGCTTCTATTCCACACAAGGTTTTTGTTCACGTTGAGATTATCTCTTGACAACACCATCACCACACCACTGAATCTGGTGGATTGCCAACATCCATCCATTGGGACTAACATCAAACATTTTCGAATATATAAATATAATTAACTAAAGAAAAATAAGACATCACGATTACAAAATTTCCTTTTATAACAGAACACATACTCCATCCGTTCCATAATATCTGATGCAGCCGTCAAAATATTTTGTTTCAATTTATCAGATGCAGTACAATTTCCAATACATCATTTATTGTTAATTTTTTAAGTTATCTATATTTGTTTTATTGTGATTGGTTAAAGGTGAAAGAATTCATTGCAATAAAGTACTCTTTTTTAGTTATTCCATATAAAATATGTCATTAAATACACTAATTGCATCGAGATATTGTGGAATGGAGGGAGTACTAAATTACCGGAATTCACCGTGCAATTAATAACTCCGAAAATCGAATTTTCCACTTTTTATATCAGGAAAAAGATATTAATTAATGCGAGTCGCCTATATAAGCTAGCGGTGTATTGCTAGCATTTTAAGAAAGACGTTCGATCGGTTTCATAAAACTTTTCTTTAAACAAGTAAAAATGAGCAATCTCCCTTATTCTTCTTCCTCTTGTCGTCCAACATCTTTGCGGTTATTTGGGCAACAAATAGAGTTGCCACAAGGGGAAGAGAAAGGTACATTTTTGTGGGAAAAGTTGCTAACAAAAAGTGACACCAATGCTTCAAGCAGGCTTTTGCTTGATAAAAATATAGTGACATTTCAAATCAAACGCTTTTTGAGCATGGATCAAGCTCTCCGTTGTGAGACCGTAAAGGGCACTGAAATAAGGGTTTTTGATCTTGATACAAACAGTGAACATCTACTTCGATTAAAGATGTGGAAACCCAATAGCTATGTTCTAGCTGGCAGTTGGACTAATGATTTTGTGAGGAGAAGAAACTTGAAGCCAAATGACGAGATCAAACTCTACTGGGATGAAAATAAAAAAAGGTTGAATATCACTGTATCCAAGGGTAACCAAATTTAGAAGGAAAAAAAAAAAGGATGTTCTTTCTGTTATTTTGGTATCATAGTAATATATTTTCAGCATAACTTTTTTTTTGTTGTATTAATTTGTTTTCTTACTTCTAATGAATACTTGTCTATTTATCTAATTTCATATAATTTCCAAACATTACATTAATAATAGTCAAGAACATTCTAAAATGTTTCATTTACTGTTTTAAAAAAAAACAGTAAATGACACGCACATTTTTTTTTTTGGGAGAAAAGTGGGAAGAATGAAAAAAATCATTAATGGAGTCTGAAGGACGTTACCACATGTTAAGTGATTAAAAGGACAAATTCATAATAAATGGACAAAAATACCCTTTTACGCATTAAACACGTAGTAACGCTTAGATAAAGTGTAGTAATGACCAAAAACAAATAGAGCGACCAAAAACAAGTAGTAATGTACTTACATAAAATGTCAGTAACATCCAATGAAAAAGTAGTAACAACCAATAAACATATAAGTAATGACCTAAAAACAAGTAGTAAATGACCGTAACATCCAATGAAAAAGTAGTAACAACCAATAAACATATAATGTGACTAAAACAACAAGTAATGTAACTAAAAAAAGTAATAATGAATTACAAAAGAAGTAATAATGACTAATAAACAAATAATAATGACCATAAAATAGATAAAGTACATCAAAAAATGTAGTAACGTTACAAAATTAATAGTAACAACCCTAAACCCTAAATTTTTCAAAACAAAAAAAAAACAGCCTGCTTCTCCAAAGCAGCGCCTTCTTGGCCGGATATTGGACTCGGTTGGAGCAGTGGGCGGAGCAGTGGTTCAAGCCGAAATAGCAGCAGCAAGGTAGCGGTTCGTTGTTTCGATAGGAGGAGATGGTAATGGTTCCGACGATTCTAGAGGATCCGGTGTTTGGCGGTTATTCTCTCCGGTCACCGGCTGTTTTTCAAATCTCAATGTCGGAATCATCTGCAACTTCCGGTGGCACAACAACCTTTCCTTAAACGAATTAGCATGCAATCAAGACAGATTTCACATTCAAATCGATTTAATAACACGATATTAACACATAATAGAGGAAAACGAAACTTCCCTAAAATAGGAGAGAATCGGACATTCAAAGCTCCGATTTTGACCATGGAATCACCAAGCCAGCATCGAAATGAAGAGTTACGAATACATAGCTACAAATGCCTTCCATAATCGAGATGATTCGGTTGCAGATAATCCAAAAAGAAATCACAGCTTTGAAGCCTTCACGAGATACGTGTGGCTATGGGACTTTTCCAAAAACGAAATTCACCATGTGAGATTCTGGTTGATGAGGTGGAGAAGACGTTGAAATTGGGGTTGATTTTGGAGGAGGAGCTGCTGCCGTGGAGGTTCATTCGAACCCTAGAAGCCATTGCCGGAGAGATTTAGGGTAGGGGTGCAGGGGATACGAACGAGGGAGGTTTGCAGAGACATTTTTTATGATATGTTGTTAAATAGAAATTGATTAATGGGTGAATATTTTTTAAAATTAGTAAAAAAGGGTATTTTGGTAAGTTTACGTAAGTTTTGTCCTAATTAATAATCAGTTTCCTTGGATCCCGATAAACACATTAGTCCGTCCTTCTTGGCTAAAACCTTTTCTTTTGGCAAACTCACGTACTCCCTCTGTTTTTTAACTGTCACTTTTTAGAAATTATTTTGTTTTTATTTATCTATCATTTTACATTTCTAATGCAGCATTTATTATTTTTTTCCACCTTTACCCTTCATTTTAATAACCCAAATTTTGGTACAATTTTCCATGCACAAGAAGTGAAGGATAATTTTATTATTTTACCCTCTTTTTCAGACACATTAATCACCTTTTAATCTGTGTGAATCTTCCATTTGCGACAGATAAAATAAAACGGAGGGAGTATTAGTTTTGGATGCAGAAACATTTAATAACACACAAAACAAAAAAAGGTCAATATTACTTTCTTTCTTCAACCTAGTTTTTTAAACAGCCGTAACTTTTGATGTACACCTCTATTTATAATTTTTTCAGCATAATTCACATTTTTGTCATCATTATTTTGATATCTCACTTGACACCATTCCGATGTAATTTTTGAAATCTGAAAAAACATTTACGTCTGTTAAGATTGTCATATCGTTTGCAGTAACACCCTCACGTATACACTAACACCCTCACAGTAACATATTTTATTAATAATATACAATGACAGTAATGCCTTATGTATACAATAACACCCTCACAATAACATCTTTTATTAACAATACATAGTAACACCCTCACAGTGACACATTATGTATTTTAGTGTCTCTTTGCAGTAACACCCTTATTCTCACAATAAAACCTCATAGTAGCACATTTTATTAACAATACACGACAATACCATCACAGTGACACAATATATATATTTCAGTGACTCTTTGTAGTAACACCTAATAATTTTGTGGTAACACCTTATAATCAAAGTATCACCTCACAGTAACACCTTTTATTAACAATACACGGTAATATCATCATAGTGACACATTTTGTATTTCAGTGACTCTATGCAGTAACACCTTATAATTTTGCGGTAACACCTTATTAACACCTGCTTCTCTTTTCAGTTTTTGACTGGGGCCAAGCAGTGCTCGCGGGCTCTTCTCTTAGAGGAGGCCAAGTTGGCCATGTCAGAGAAAAAGGTTTTAAGAACAGCTTTAAGTGAGCTGGAAGAGGCCTATAACAAGATCGTTGTTGCTTAGAGCCGAGCCGATCAGTCGCGCATGAGGCAAAGCTGGATAGGATGGCAATTGAGATGGAGCTGGGAAACGCTAGGTCTCTCTCTGAACAGAAGACCAAGGATTTCAACAATCTGATGGTTCAGATAGACCAGGAGATCTCTGAACAAAAGACCAAGGATTTCAACAATCTGATGGTTCAGATAGACCAGGAGATCAAGAAGGCTCAGGTGGCTGCTGACAAGAAAGGCGTGCAGGCTACTGCGGTGGCCAGCGAGCTGGTAGAGCTTAAGGCCCAAAGGCCGAACATGCTGAAGGAAGCCGGTGAGCAGGCTGTTGCAGACTTCAAGAAATCCTAAGAGTTCAATAAAGCCGTATCTAAGGAGGCCGAGATGTATGTTGAGGGACCTGGGAGAGCATGATCCCTCTTTAGATCGACTTGCAGAACTGGTCACGTCAAGGTTATTTAGTCCAACTCTGAGGGATTTCCATGCATAAATCCTGTATACCCCAGAGGAGCTGAACAAATATTTAGACAAGCAGCCCGTTGGTGCCGATGCGTGGGCTCTGCCTGAAGTTGAGTCGGTCAACTAAGCGACTTTAGTAGCATTTGTTAGGAAATCAATCGAGTAGCGCAGCGGAATTTAAAATTTGATTTCCCGATCTAGGATCGTCTCCGTTTAAACAATAAACATATTAGAGAGGGACGGTACTATTACCTTGGTTGATCTAAAAGATCGACGCTGACCGTCCGGTAGGAGTAGATTTGTGCGAGCCATCCAAGTGTCCGGCCTCTACCAGTAATCCACACGAGTACCTCGCTGGAATCCCGCCAAGGATTGCTACTAGAAAAACTCGACTGCTAGGTCGCCTTTTTCTCTCTCTATAATCTCTCTCTAAGAAGCTCTCTGATTTTTCACAAGAACAATTAGCTCTTGGAATTATGATGTACTAAAGAGCTTAGAACCCCCTTTGCTTTTATAGGCATTGGGACGCCCCTTGTCTTCCCAAAATCCTTGGGGAACAAGTCTTGAGTAGAGTGGAGAGAAAGAAAACATTTTCCTAATAAAATAAGGAAAACCCCTTAGATTGATTTATCTCATTTAATTTAATATCTTATATTAAATATTTCCAAGATATTGTCAATATCTAATATTGACTATCTTTATCTTATTACCATAAATCTATTTTTCAAAAATCAATTAATATCCAATATTAATATTATGGTAATCTTATTAATTAAATTGCACAATTCAAATGTATCATATACACAAAAGATGGCGCCAATAATTAGCCAAATCACGTGTTGGCCTATATATATTAATTTAATTAATATAATTAATATCTTGTATTATATTTATTCATAATAAATAAATACCACCATATTAATTACCAACCACATTTTAATCCGACTCGATGTTCATATGTGTGTGACCCGATAGGCTTCCGAATATGTTGGCCGTAGACATAAGGCGAGATCATGGATATCGTCTAGCAACACGTCCATGACCCCCAATCAACGGAAGAGTCAGTACGCAATGACTACTACCTTTCATGTGCTCGGTTAGCGTGTAAATAAAAGGCACATCATATGCAAATGAAAACACACACACAATACATAGCATCATCAGATTTTTTGCAGAGTGTCCTCGGGTTTGATTCAAACAAGTCACTGTTTGAATCAAACACCCTCCATTGTATCCTGAGAGAGATTTTTGATTGATCCCTAAGTGACATACGAATGGGACGAAACATCTCTTAAAAGACAACGTTTTTAACGGGCCTTGGAGTTTCAACTTTTCTGTCAAATCCTAAGTACTAAATTTTTTCAACTTTTCTGTCAAATCCTAAATACTAAATTTTTTCAACATTTTTTATCTTGATACAAACAGTGAACATCTACTTGGATAAACGATGTGGATACCCAATAAATATGTTCTAGCCGGCAGTTGGACGAATGATTTTGTGAGGAGAAGAAATTTGAAGCCAAATGATGAGATCAAACTCTACTGGGATGAAAAAATAAACATGTTGAATATAACTGTTTCCTTATGTAACCAAATCTAAAAAAAGAAAGAAAGAAGGGGCATGTTCTTTTTGTTATATCGGTATCGAAATAATATATTTTCAGCATGATTTTGTTGTTGTATTAATTTGCTTCATTTTGTACTTCTAATTAAAACTCGTCTATCGATCTAATTTCATAAAATTTTCAAACATTACATTAATAATAGTCAAAGATCGATCTAAAATTTTTCATTTAGAATTTAATACATTCAATCACTTATGTAAATAATTTCTTAAGCTTCATGATGATACACAAAGAGACTTAAGTCATCGCTTCAAATCCGAAAAAGGATCGGACTTTTCCACAAAACTCCTATCTTGGCCCTCATTTTTAAGCTTAAGAAAAATCAGTGCCTAACATCACATGTAGAGTCGAGAGAAGCATCAAAAATAAAGGCATGAAGAAGAATAACTTTAACGTAAATGTAAAACAAAAGTGTTCCGTGGAATGGCTTTGAGCCAAATGTCATTGCTTACATACTACTACTATCAGGGATCAAGCCGGACATCATTCTTACGGACTCTTGATGGAATGCCATTATGCCGATTCTAGAGAGTGTGTGCACCGTTCATCATGGAGATGTATGTGAGGTATGTATTGACGTTGTTGGAGAAGTCATTTATGGCACGTTGAAGATGGCATGTGAATATCCATCGTGGGGTAATTTTAAGAAAATTATCCTACACCACAAGTAGAGTAGTTAATGGAGGCTTTCTTGCTCCAAAATATCGTTGTTAAGCATCAAGGCGACATGTGGCCAACACATGATTTGCAAGAAGAAGATGAGAACGAGCCTTATCCTTTATCTACAAAGCATGGTGAATGTGTCTCAAAGATATACCTAAGACATCTCATGTCCATATGAAGGTCGGTGATACTCGGAGGCGAGTGTCGAGTAGGCACTAAGATACTTTGTAACACGCCATGGTCGAGTAGGCACTCGAGTCCCTATAAAAGATATCACAAACCTATGACTAAACTTCACAGAGGTCATTTCCATAGTTCGAGGACCTCGTAGTGATCTATATATAAAGAGTATGATAAGGGTATGTAGAGATCCGAGGTTCATCGTTGAACATGTAATATGAATAAATAGACAATATCAAGGGTCATAAATCCTCCAATAGAAGACCAATAGTCATCAGATAATTTTTATCCATATCAAGCTCTTTTATATCACAGTACTACTTGTAAATTCACAAGAAACAAGACATCTTCTTGGGAGAGAGAGAGAGAGAGTAGAGAGAAGAATAGTTGACCTAGCAGTCGAGCTTTCCGAGTAGTAGTCTTTCAAAGATTCTGGTTGATGTTCATGTAGATTATCGTTAAAGGACGAACACCCGGGTGGTTCTTGTGCTTCTGCCATCAAACGAGATAAAGCAATGATTTATTAGATCAATTTGGTATGATTCCTTATCTCCTTCTTACATGTTCTAAAGTTCAACAAAGTTTCAAAAAAATTTAAGTTCTGCAGTGAAATCTCTTTGATTTCTTACACTAATTATCTCCAACTTCCATTATATATATTCATATGGGTGTGATATGGAAAGCCCGAAAAAGAGCCCGCGGATTCACATTGGGCCTCCATGTAGGTCCAATACGAATAGGGTCCTCGGCACAACCAGTTCGCACCTTAGTAAGCCGGATTGGGCTGCGTATAATCCAGCTCGCCTCAGGTCTTTACGACACCATCCATTGGCCGAGGCAGCGTGCGTTGATCAGCAAGACTCTCAGCACGTCCTTTATAGCTCGGCACGAAGCACTGGGGCCGAACCACTCGCCCTTCAGCTCGTGATCCACCAGCTCGGGTCAAGCCCGCTAAATCAGGCAACAAGAGTTAATGCAGGGCGGTTACGATGAAGAACCCGCAGCGGTTATAATCGAGCTCGCCCGCTCCGACGCTGAACGGCAGCCACGTAGTTGATTACATTTAATTGTGTCTTAATTACAGTCGTTTGTAACCGCCAACTCTAATCCCTGTAAATAACGGCATTTGTACCCTGAATAGGATATATATAATCTATTTAATAACAATCTCATATAACCTCTGCTAATTCGTTGACAGTTGAGCTTGCCCATTTACAACTTTATTATCTTTTTTGCTTTCTTCCTATCTTCATATTTTATTCATATTGTTCTTGAGCACCTTCATAGTGTTCTTGAGCACCACCATATAATCACCGAAAAAATTGCTCATAATTAACTAGACATTTATCGCTTAATCAATCAAACCCGTTTCTGATACGATCCAACCATATCCGGGTGGTTTCAGGACTCTTGAATGGAAAAAATAAGTGATCGAGTCCTCATAATCTAAAAAAATCCCTACTTTTATCACCGACAATGGCGAAGACGTCACATCTTCTACAATGCTCGTGATAATTGAGTTCGTAGAAAGGGATTGGGTAGTTTTGCACCTAAATAATTTTGTCTAAGACTTATATTCCGCAGCATTTGTGGAAATAAACCACAAAGCATTTGAACCATACATTAATGTTCTTGTTATAATGTAAATGATGCATCTGATAAACTAATGATATGCGCAAATGCTTGATTGCTTCAAAATAACTCATCTATACTTTCTTATAAACAATTGTATATCATTCAATTGTCTTTACAAATGCTATATACCTAGCAAGATAAGTACATGAATGCATACGTTAAATCATTATGCTACATTTTAACAAGTCTTGATAATCACTACAAAAAAAAGCCTTTTCGTGACAAAAATATTCGGCGCTAAAAGTGCTTATTTCCGTCAGTAAAAGTTTTCGTGACAAATGTTTTTTGTCACGGCGTTTGTTGTGCGACGCTAAAGGTGTCTATTGTGACGACCAGATTATTAGTCATTAAAATAGTTTAGCCGCGACGAATCTCGTATTTTTGTCACCAAAGCTTTTCATGACAACCCTCTAGAATTCTCACCAAAAGGTTTTTCATGCGACAAAATTTTGGTCACAAAATAATGAACATTTAATCACTAATTCAGTGTTGTTGTCACCAAAAGGTATAAACACATTTTTACATTAATGGTTAATATTGACAAAGGCTTTGTCATTATAAGTCATATTTTAATAATAATAATAATAATAAATATTCGAATAATAGAAAAATAGAAAAAAAATTAATAATAATAATAATAATATAATAATAATAACAATAATAATAATAATAATAATAATAATAATATTATTATTATTATTATTATTAATTTCATTGAAAATTTTGATTAAATAATAACTTTAAATTTAATAATAATATTAATAATTACAGCTACCATATAAAAATATACACAAATCCTAAACAAGACTAAACAATTAAATAACACACATAATAAAACATTAAAAAAAATTATGTATACAAATCCACACTAAAAAAATTACAAAATTTAAACAAGCAATCCAAACTGAAGTAGGACCAAAAAAAGACTATAAGATTCAGCTAACATACAAAATTTCTAATAGGTTACTGATCACGATTCAAGACCTTGAAACAAAACTTAGTTTCATGCTAAAGAGAACAAACTGACACATAACAATTTCAGATTCAAGTTAATCGTGTTCATACCAAGGAGTTGCCCTCAAAGCTCGTTTCTTCAACTTTTTCATTGCTGAAACCTGTTTGGCATTTTGTAACCAAGGAATTTCTGCAAGATCAAGAAAAAGATGTCCATGTCAGTATGTTAATAATATATAGGTAGCCCTAAGAAAGACAGTAAGATTTATTATTTTATTATTTTCATTACCTAAAACTTTTTTTAGCAGTATGCCGATGCTCCAGGTTTGTATTTCAATCCTACGAGGCATGATGTTAGGAATGAAGCGTGATTATGCAGGAAATAGAACAAATGAACTAATAATAAACTAAAAGGGTTAGAGCTCATGTCGACCATTACCATTATGGCAACCAAATATCTTCCGGGGTGAAAGGGGATTTGCAATCCCATCTGATGTCATTGCACGTACGTGCGTCGACGACATTCTTCCATCTGAAACTTTTTTTGGTCCCATTTCTTTGATATAATCTACCTGTCGCAAGAGACCAGAGTTTAAAAGATTTATTTTTAAGGAAGTCTACAGGCTGAAACTATAGCATGTTAGAGAATGGGAGAAAATAGGCCCTTACAAATCGAACATCAGACATCCAATATGACATGATTTTTTGTCAATCCCAGGACCTGTAATAGTCGATTTATTTAACTAATATTGCAATGACAAAAGGAAAATGCACGCACAAAAATGTTCAAATAGCACTAATGATCAAATGAAGATGAACATGCAAGATCAGAACTTATAGACTTGGACCTGAACGTATAACAAGAACCTAAACATATGCAACTCACAAAAGCAAGACCTGGACGTAGAATTCATTCAAGTGAAGTTTATGTAAAGGAATCATTTTTCACACCAGAAGAAATGCACTAAATGGCAGAAACTAAAAAAAAAAGTATAAAAGAAAAAAGCAAACAATTGCCAAACTGATAAAATTACTAACGTACCTGAAGAAACAAACAATTGCTAAACATAAAAAATACATCACCTTAGCAATTCCTTAACATATATAAACAATATGGTAATAAGCAACTCAGGTGTACCTTATAATTATTTGCACCATCACCAACAAAACCAAGTTGAGGCATGTATGGTCTAGCCACATCCATCTATGTGAGGCCACCTAAAGCCATTAATGTCAAATTCGAAGGCAAAATTAGGATTTTAGTCCTCTAAGTACTTGGCCTATTTTGGATTTTAGTCCTGTTCCTGCTCCGGTGAGGAAAATGGTCCTCTAAGTTGGTTTTTTTTTTTTTGGATTTTAGTCCTATCCGCCGGAAATAGCTGATTGGGCATCGGAATCTTTAAAAAACGTTTACGTGGCAGCCTAGTTAGAGGACTATTTTTAAAACGTTTACGTGGCAGCCTAAATATTGCTACCTAAGATGCGAACATAAAATTTAAACTTAAAACTAAAAATGGAGCATAAAAACTAGTGACTAAGTAAATGAAGATGATGTTCGTCATTCGATCGCACTTTGAACTAGAAAACCACCAGAGAATGGTCGTTTATAAAAAAAAGATTAACATTGAAGTCTATATATATCAGTCCAAGGACACACCTTGGATATAGAAAAAGCCTTGTTCTTGCGAGCAGACGGAGCAGGTGCCTTATCCGTCTTGAATACTGTAGAAACAACAACATGAAGTACCACCAACCAAGAAAACTATCAACAAAACTACCCATTAAAAACTAACATGAAGTACCATCTTGAAATGTTGAGTAGTTGAAAAACATAAACTTACATGTTGATGATGAAAACGAAAAAAATACATTTATATGAAAAACCAACCTTGAGAAGCTGAATTTGCAGAAGCCTTTGACCAGCACAGCAGAGACTGATATATGAAACAATCGGTTAATTAGCAGAGGTGAGTATATTGTTAATTTTCTTAATATATATATATATATATATATATATATATATATATACACACACACACACACACACACACGTAAATAATACTAATCATAACCTGAAAGCAGACTGTACCTGCTAAATTAGCAAGTCCTTCATCAGTAACCCAACATGTGTCGAGTTTCAGCTTCTCCAACTTTACTACCCCTGTTAGCAATCAAACATGTTTATAGTCAAATTTAGTATTCAATTTGACTATAATTAGTTGTACACCACTTTTCATAAAACAAAGCTAACCATAGTTCATATAAATCATATCCCGAATCACAATTCACATCCTAGCAAGAATGATAAACATAGGCAAAATTAGGATTTTAGTCATACAACAGAGCTTATTTTGGATTTTAGTCACCGCTCTGCTCCGGTGAGAAAATGGTCCTCTAAAGTGGCTTTTTTTTTGGATTTTAGTCTATCCGCGGAAATATTGATTGGGCACGGAATCTTTAAAAACGCTTACGCGGTAGCCTAGTTAGAGGACTATTTTTAAAAATTCCGTGCCCAATCGCCTATTTCCGTGGATAGAGTAAAATCAAAAAAAAAAAAAAAGCAAACTTAGAGGACCATCTTTCTCACCGAGGAGGAGAGCATGACTAAAATCCAAAATAAGCCAAGTTAAAGGACTAAAATCCTAATTTTGCCCGATAAACATAGAAGCAATTACATATTTGTCATGCAAATGGAGATAAAAAAAAAAAAGAGCATTTCATCCCACAAACCACCCCCAAAATAGCAAATAATAAGCTTTTGAAATACCCATCAGTCTGGAAAAAAAGAAATGAATCGTCAAACAGTGCCATGAGCTCATGTAAAGAACTTTGTACCAGTACAACACACTTTAATTCCACTAACTCTTCATGGGCAGAGGTTAAATGTAACAATACCAAGCAAGAATACTGTAAAATACATCATATATACCTATGGTACAGCATAAACCTCAGGAATACATTATACAAGTCCTTCGGGCAATAGGATAGCACGATGGTTTTAATCTGGAAAAGTGTCACAACGTAGTGAATGAAAAATTACATGACACAAAAAGGAAAAAACACATACACGTGGATTAAAGTAGATTCTGCTACTACAGTTCCGGACTTAGTAATTAGCATAAGTTTCAAATTTCCAACTACACGGAGATGAGAAATTTTTAGCACCAAAAACTGAAGGGAACAAAAATCACCAAGGGCCTAAACGATACTACCAAGAGAAAAAAGAAAAATCAGATTTCTTCATCAATATTTCAAACTTCAACACATTTTAACACTAGCAAATTATAAGGAAAATGAAGGGAATGGAGCATAAATGAGAATGCTAGCAAAAAAAGTAAAATTCTTTCTTACCTAGGCGGTCGTGTAATGAAGCTGAGCAAGCTGCATGCCTAGGATTTGTTGGTTAGACATAAGACGTCCAGAAGACAGATTCACTAGCAGAAACAGCTTGCCAATTAGACGTAGACCTCCACAGACTTTGTTTAGTGCACTTCAAATTGCTTATATTCAAATATTCAGGAAATTGCTCATATTCAAATATTTCCTGTCCAAAAGTAGCTTCCTGTCCAAAAATAGTTTATAACATACAAACAAGTTCTGATTTAGCCTGAAAAAACACAGAACACTTAATCACAGTTACAAATGTTACGACGTCATTAATTAGCATGAATTATAAATTGATTATCACCTGAGTACAGGGCCGGCCCAACCCTTAGGCAAGCCAGCAGCTGCCTAGGCCCAAACTAACTAATAAGCGTAGCATATATATTCAGCATATATTGCTTATGGAAAAAAAAAAAAAAAAAAAAAAAAAAAAAAAAAAAAAAAAAAACTATAAAAGGCCCAATGTTTCAGGAAAAAGCCCAATAAAAAAGCCCAATAAAATGTTGACAAAAAGTGCACATGAGGATATTGATTGGGAAGAGTTGTATTATGAGCTATAACAACTTATACGTATTTTGCTTAAAGATGTGGATGAACCTCTCGAAATTTTGAATTTTTGAAGACATTTCCTCTAAGTTATGAAAACACACAAGTTGTTTACGGATATTGTTGACTATTCCGTAATGATTTGCATCTCAGTGAACGGAGTTTTTCAAGTTGAAGCTAATAAAGACCCATCTTGAAGACGATGACTCAAGAACGCTTGAATGGGTTGGCCATAATATCGATTGAGCGGAAATCGGTTGATGAAATTGACGATTATACTTTGATTAGTGATTTCGCCTCCAAATGTGCTTCAAGAGTGTTGTTGAATTGTTGAATACTTGAATTAATATTTAGTAATATGTATATATATATATATATATATATGTATGTTTTGGGTATGAAAATGATGAAATGAATTTGAATACTAGAAAAAAATCATTTTTCGTTAATTTTTTTTTTCGTGTTAATAGGCCCTATTTTTTTGGGGAATGAGGAGAAGGATGTAAATATTTCATCAATTGAGTAGAAGGACGATCTTTTGAAACTTTTGCATAAAAGACAAAACTATTTATTCATTGTTTAAATTCACTTGTGTCCGAAATTCATTGTTTAAATTCATTGCCGAAATTCATTCGTCGAAATTCACTAATTTTCAAAATTCATTGTCGAAATTCACTAATTTTCGGGATTCACTGTCGAATTCACCGCCGAAATTCAATCGATTTCGGGATTCACTAGGAGATTCTTTGTTTTTGGGATTCACTGTTTGTCCTTCTCGCTATAAAATTATACTGATTGTCCTTCTCCTATAAAAAATATGTAGTTGTCCTGTTACTTAAAAATATTCCAGATTTTGTCCTTATCCCTAATTTTCCAAATTTTTTTCTCCGCCTAAGGCCTCTCAAAACGTAGGACCGGCCCTGCCTGAGTACATTTCCAATAGATGTACATAGCCAAGGGAAAATGAAGCGTAGCTGACGTATACCAAAAAAGTTTGTAATGATAACAATTTTAAAGAATAAAACCAGAAAAGGGACAAAAAAAAAAGAATCAGAAGCTACGTACCTTATTTTCTTAAGAAGGAATGTTTGAGTCAGAAATATACCAAATGCTAATCCCTCTATCTGTGATTAGCAGGCATATTGTTCAGGTAGTCAAATGCTAATCCCTCTATCTGTTAGGAAGCAAAACATAATAAAGGGATATAATTACGAGACACACAAACAAACCTAGACAAAATGTAAGTGAACTTTTCGTCATAGGCCTTCAAGACCACACTATAGTGCACCAGCTACAAGTTTTGTGACTCTTTTTAATCCTAAAAGGCCCACTTTTAACAGTCTTGCAAACAATTAAAAATGTTCAATCTCACTGAACTGTTCATCATCAACCTTCAAGACTGTAGAAACCCCAAGGAACAGAATGTACCGTTTATAGGTTTTGTGGCTCTTAGAAGGCTGACTTCTACCAGACATGTAAACAGCACGATGAATTGAACCATTAGTTGTTATGACAGAGCCTTACAGATATAATGAATGAAAAGCATTTCAAAGTCTAAAATTTACACAAAAACTGGAAAAGTCCATATCTCCATCCTCATTAAAAAGCATATAAGCTCATTCAGATATGCCTAATATGCTTACCAGCTGCCTGTTCAGTTCTGATTCCACCAAAGGAACCGGAAGTCTTTCAGTCTCGATTTGCACTGTAAAAATAGTCATATGATCACTCCAAAAAGGATTATATTGAACTGATTGTGGTCCTAAAAAAGGCTATTTGTGAAATATCAGAGAATGCTGTGCAAATTCTTCAGATTCAGGAGCAATGCTCATAATAGTTTTGTTAGCTTGAAAATACGCATGGAAACAAGAAATTCACACAATCAATAGCATTTCCTGTTATTACTACATGTCCAAGTTGCACAAGAGAAATCAAAACTAAGGTCTTGAGGAGAAGCATTAAAGTGATATCATAATATTTTCAAAGCATTTAAGTGTTAACTGTTCTGCGAAATCAGATTTCATGTTCGAAACAGATTGTCCTGGCAAACAGCTGATTTCTAACTCAGATGCGCAGACTGTCAGCCTACTAGACCAGGACTGAACCTGAGTTAAACCATAAACATATTGAATTCATGCTGACAAGTGATTAGCAAGGCAGCTATCATGCAACTACTCAACAATGCGAGTCTCCAGAAACAAATGACTTAATAAGTAACAAACAGGGACAAAGGAAAAATTCAAATGTGAATGTGTTATTGTGAGGAAAGAAAATGTGGGGCCACTACAAGCATACATTTTGTAAGGAGAAATTGAAGTAGGTGCCTGATCACTTCAAGCATCTCCTAGAAGAGAACCACAACTAAAACTCTCTCCTCCTACTTGTTTCAAGCTGCATATAGGAGCAAAATCCAAATCTTCAGATCATGTCTCACTGTTGAAGAAAATTAACCTGTGCTTGCTAAGCTAAAAAATAGGGCTTAGTACTCGTGTTTCAAGAAAAAGCAAAACTCATCGAGAAATTAATAAGTTTAACAAAGAGGTCATATGACTTGGAAGAGCACTCACATTAAAGTCTACTATCAAATCCCCAGCAACAATATGTTTCTCAACTTCAGAGATAATAGACTCGATAACCCTGAAAGATGCATTAGACCCAGATTAAGAAGAAACAAGGCAAAACAGATAATGAGTTTGAGTCAATTAAATAAAATAAATTTATAACATAACAACAAATAAAGACTTATACAATGAAATAGAACAGTCAAGATGGAAGGCAAAATATACAAGCCTCCATACCAGCATCTTCAATGGCTCCGACAAAGAAGATGATTCCGTAAGGAGAAGCAATGCATCGAATAGAGGGAGAGAAGGGGAGTCTTCTACCAGTTTATAAACAATCGATTTAACACATCCGACTTTTCGAAAGTTGAATCCATGCATTTAATGGGTTTGTGCCTTGAAAATAAATACTACTTAGCTAGTTAAAACATCAACATCAGTTCAAATAGACAAAACACGACAAGAAATATTTCTGCTTACATCTGAATGGGGAAAATCAACCTGTAAACGCAAACGCCTCCCTCCCCCCTCTTGTGTGTTGGATTTTCGTAAATAAGATTTCAATTAAGGAGGCCAAGCTAAGATAACAATGTACCTTCAGCTCCTGAAATTTTGAAAATCTACAGCATATATATTAAGAGTAAACCAATTAATTAAGCTACTAGTTATTGTAATAAAAATAAAAATAAAAATAGGAAAATTATAACTACAGAAAAAAAAATATAGTGAATGTGCTAGGATGATAATCAGATTTTTTGTTGATGCAAAGTCAAAATTAGGGGAAATGTCATATAACTTCTCGTGTGGCAGTACTCTACGATTTTGATTTAAATTACAGTAATTTAGTATATCTGAACATTATCCATCCAGAAGAGTGGATCTTCATATAAATGAAAGCTCATAGACGGTGAAGGTCCTCGTCAAGGACATTCTGGCGAAATCTCCACACACGAAAAAAGAGCCGGTGTCTGTTAGGAACCAAGGCTGCTAGTAGCAGATATTTTGTTAATAGATAGTTAGAAATGGTTGCTTAGCTGTTAATAACTGTCAATGAGCTGTTGTTAGCTGTTATCTTGATGTATTGTCTGTTATTGAGTTGTGTAGTTAGATGCATAGTATAAAAGGGAAAGCACAGACAGAAATGTAATTCATTCAGACAAGTTCATACTAATACAATACCTTACTTTCCCTCCTTTCACCTGCATTTCTCTTTCTGCAAATTCTTCTTTTCTTCTAAGATCCTTACAAGTGGTATCAGAGACATCGATTCTCTGCCATGGCTGACACTAGACTCAAATCAGTTAACGAGCAATCAAAGAAAAATACAAAGGATATTGAGGAACTAAGCAAAGCAATACAAGATCTCAACCAGAACTCGGAGAATCAGATGGCATACATGAAGGAACAATTCAAGCAGAATTCAGAAAACCAAATGGCATACATGAAGGAGCAGTTTGCTGCCTTTTTCTCGATTCTATCAAACAAGACAGCAGTTACATCAGGGGAGCAGCAGTTACCACCATTGGTTGAGGCTCCATCAACCAGTTTGGGCATTCTAGGACCCCCTCCGATAGAAAAAAGGTATGATAACACTCTTAAACTACCTAAGATGGATTTTCCTGTGTTTAAAGGGGAAAACCCCAGAGCATGGTTAAGGAAATGTGAAAGATAGTTTCAATTTCATTCGATTAAAGAGGATGAGAAGGTAGCATTAGCAGAGATGCATTTAGATGATCAGGCCGAATTATGGTACAATAGTTGGAAAGTAAACAAGAGATTCATCACTTGGAATATTTTTTGCAATGAATTGTGTAGAAGGTTTGCAATCAGAGTTACGATGATGTGGTAGATGAGTTTCACAAGCTAAAACAAACCTGGGGATGATAGATGCTTACTAAAGTAAATTTGAAGAGATTAAAACACTAGTATCTTTGAAAAATCCTGGTTTAGATGAAGCATACTTCGTGGAAAGCTTCATAGGAGGACTGAAGAAGGGTATTAGGTCAATTGTGAGAGTCAATAAGCCTTTAGATCTAGCTGCAGCCTTAGAATATGCAAGAGCACAAGAAGATGTACTGGATTCCATGGGGAATACCACAACCCCTGGTTATAAGGCTATACCCTATCAGAAAGCCAACACCTTACCTGTACCTGCTAAATTCCCAGAAAAAGGAAGGGACAGTAGCAAATTCATTACACCAACAGAAGTCCAAGACAGAAGAGCTAAGGGTCTTTGCTTTAAATGTAATGAGAAGTATTTGCCAGAACACCACTGTAACTCCAGGCAGTTCAACTTTATTTTGGTTGATGAAAATGAGCAAGATTCTGCTGAAGAGTTGGAAGATTTTGGAAGTCATACTACACCTCCAGAAGTATCTCAACTGTCATTGAGCACATGAGTGGTCAGGTCAGCTCAAACACTATCAGGATCCAGGGTTTACTCAAAAAGAGGCCAGTGAATATACTCATAGACAGTGGGAGTTCCCACACCTTCCTAGATCAAAAACTAGCCAAGGATCTCCAGTGTGTTGCAGAAGCTACTCATCCCTTGAGAGTTACTGTTGCAGATGGCAACAAAATGGTGAGTACTAATATGTGCCCAAATTTACCATGGATTATGCAAGGCAACAGATTTACTCATGATGTCAGACTCCTGAAACTAGGAGGGTGTGATATGGTACTTAGGGTTGATTGGATGAAGAAATTTAGTCCAATGATGTTTGATTTCAATAAAATGGAACTCTCTTTTCACAAGGATGGCCAACCTGTTGTACTAAAAGGTTATTAGGAAACTGCACAGCTTAAGACCATCAGCTGCAAGAACTTGGTTAGAAGCTTTAAAGGGGGAAATCTAGAGTAATGGCATGCATCAATTTCATTAAAGCAACCACAGAGCTGAATGAGATTACTAGCATACATCAGGAGGTTCAGGACTTGCTGGATCAGTATAAGGATGTGTTTTCAGCACCAGAATCCTTACCACCATACAGAGATTTAGTTCATGATGTCATCCTTAAGGAGGGGACTAATCCTTTTAAACTAAGGCCCTGCAAATATGGTCATCATCAGAAACATGAGATAGAAAATCAAATTGAACAGATGTTAGAACAGGGTATGATACAACCCAGCCATAGCCCTTATGCATCACCTATACTGTTAGTTAAGAAGAAGGATGGAACTTGGCGGTTATGTGTGGACTACAGGAAACTAAATGAACTTACAGTGAAGGACAGATACCCTATACCTATCATTGATGAGTTACTAGATGAGTTGGGGCAAGCAAAATTCTTTTCTAAGATTGATTTGAGGGCTGGATTTCACCAAATCAGAATGAAACCAGAGGCAATCCCCAAGGCGCATTTGTAACACATCATGGTCATTATGAATATACTGATCATGCCCTTTGGATTAACCAACGCACCTTTCACCACCTTCCAAAGGCTATGAATGAACTCCTCAAGCCATATCTCGAAAGTCTGTTTTGGTGTTCTTTGATGACATCTTGATATCTGATCCCGACTACTGATCCATATGAAACATCCGGGAGGCGATTGGAGTTCTTGAGGCGAAGAAGTTTTATGCTAAAATGAGCAAATGTAGCTTTGCACAGACCAGGGTTGAGTACCTAGGACACATAATACAACAAGGGCAAGTGATGGTAGACCCTAGTTAGATTGGCAACATGTCCAAGTGGCCTATTCCTCAGAATATTACAGAATTGAGAGGTTTCTTGGGATTGACTGGTTTTATAGAAGGCTTATCAAGGGATATGGTATAATAGCAAGACAATTGACTGATTTGTTGAAGAAGGACAAATTTGATTGGTCTGAAGAAGCAACTGAGGCTTTCCTGGCATTAAATAAGGCCGTGTGTGAAGCTCCATTACTAGCTTTACCTGATTTCACATCACCATTTATAGTGGAAATAGATGCTTGCATTAATGGACTTGGTGTTGTGTTGCAGCAACATGGTAGACCAATTTCTTATCTCAGCAGGGCATTTAACTCCAAAGAAATGGGACTATCCATCTATGAAAAGGAACTTCTAGCAGTGATTATTGCTGTCACCAAATAGAAACACTACTTGCAAGGGGCACAGTTCATTATTAAGACAGATCAACAATCTTTAAAATATCTACTAGAGCAGAAAGTTACTACAGCTTTACAACAGAAAGGCATCACAAAGCTATTAGGACTGGATTTTAAATTTGAGTATAAGAAAGGAAAGGAAAATATTGTAGCAGATGCACTATCTAGGCAGCCTATGCACCAGGGAGTTTCTATGGCTCTCACAGCAGTGGTTCCAAGTTGGATGACAAGGGTTATTGATAGCTATGAAGGAGATGATCATGCTCAATTCAAAATAAGTTATGTCATATTAGATCCACAGAATGAACCGAAATTAACATTACATCGGGTATCTTGAAATTTAAAACAGGATATATGTGGGTTCATCGGCAACCTACCTAAGGAAGAAGTGCCTCAATTACATGATAGTCCTCTAAGAGGTCATTCTGGCATCAGGGCATGCCTTAGCAGGATCTCATCTCTTTTCTACTGGCCTATGATGAGGAATGATGTCAGGGATCTAATCAATCAATACATCACCTGTCAGCAATGCAAAAACATCCATGAACACCCCCAAGGACTTCTCCAACCACTCCCAATTCCTGATCAAGCATGGACACACATTAGCATGGATTTCATTGAAGGGTTGCCAAATTATGAGGGTTTTGAAGTCATCATGGTTGTGGTTGACAGATTCACAAAATGGGGACATTTTGTGGCTTTGAGGAAGGGGTATTCTGCAGAATTGGTGGCAAAGGCCTTCTTCCATCACATTTACAGATTGCATGGTTTACCTACATTTATAGTGAGTGACAGGGATAGTGTATTTACTAGTGAATTTTGGCAACATTTATTCCAACTAGCAGGGGACAAGATTGCTTTAAGCTCTGCATACCACCCCCAAACGGATGGCCACATAGAAAGAGTAAATCAGTGTCTAGAGATGTATCTAAGGTGCATGTGTTTTCAGAGGCCTAAGTAGTGGACTAAATGGCTTACCTTGGCTAAGTTTTGGTATAATACAAGCTTCCATACTGCCATCCAAGTAACACCTTTTGAGGCCTTATATGGGTATAAATCCACATCTATACCCATCGGAAGTTATAGCATTGTCAACAACTCCACTGTAGATGACTTCTTGCAACAGAAACAGATGCAAACTAAGGAACTGAAGGATCATTTAGAGTTTGCTCAAGCCAGGATGAAGTATTATGCTGACAAAGGCAGGACTGAGAGAGAGTTTCAGGAGGGAGATTTGGTCTTTCTAAAACTACAACCCTACAGACAAACTACATTGGCCTTGAGGAGGAATCTAAAACTAGCTGCAAGATATTTTGGTCCATATAGGGTGATTAAGAAGATCAATCCGGTAGCATACAAATTATTACTACCAAAAGACTCAAGATTGCATCCTGTATTCCACATTTCACAGCTCAAGAGATATAAAGGGGCACACATACCAGCATCTCCACACCCTCCCATCACTTCAACAGATGGGCAAATGGTGTTATATCCAGAACAAATCATGGATATCAGGACTATAAAGAGAAGGAATGAACCAGTAGTGCAATGGCTTATGAAGTGGATCAACTTAGATGAATCATCTGCTACATGGGAAGATGCTAGATACATGATGCAGAAGTTTCCCCAATTTTCACCACCATGAGGACATGGATTTGCTTAAGGGGAAGGGGATGTTAGGAACCAAGGCTGCTAGTAGCAGATATTTTGTTAATAGATAGTTAGAAATGGTTGCTTATTTATTAATAATAATCACAATGAGTTGTTGTTATTTTGTTATCTTGATGTATTGTCTGTTATTGAGTTGTGTAGTTAGATGTATAGTATAAAAGGGAAAGCACAGACATAAATGTAATTCATTCAGACAAGTTCATACTAATACAATACCTTACTTTCCCTCCTTTCACCTGCATTTCTCTTTCTGCAAATTCTTCTTTTCTTCTAAGATCCTTACAGTGTCTTTGGAGACTGATTTAAAGTGAAGATCCGGCGTGATCTTCGCATTGCGCAAAAGTTGACGAAAGAAGCGAAATCGAGGATTTTAGAAATTGGGATCGGGATTAGGGGTTGAGCTTGCGATCGTTTGTTTCCTTTCTTTTCATCCATGGATGGATAGAAGAAATGCGGCGATTCCGAACAAAAAATCACCATCGAGAATCATTTCCTTCGATTGCGCCGTCGAATTTCAGAGGAGGGAGGAGGGAGGACGGAGACGGCTGAGGGTTTCCATCGTCTTCATCGGTATCACCTTACGGGGGTAACGGGTTTCCATAGATATATTTTTATTGAGACGAGTAATGAGAACCAAAAGTCTTTTTTTAGAACAGATCGGAAAGTCTTGAAGCCCATGCCACCTGCCTGATATAAAACATTTGTATCCAAAAATAATATAAAAGTGTGGATTAAAACTATTTTTTTAAAACCAGCTCGAATCTACGTGTGAAAAAGAACAGCTCGAGTTCGGCTCGAGTAAAAGCTGTCCGCGGTCGAGTTTGAATTTATAGACATGTCAAATTCGTGTTCGAGCCCGAGTTCATAAAATTTGTAATACGCTAAACTAGATAATCTTAATATTCAACTCGACTCGGATCGTTTAAATCCCTATTGTTTAGGATTTCATGATAAAGATAGTTGTCACCAAAGCCTCAACCAAAAATTTATCCACAATACGAAAGTGAGACCATGTGTTTCGTAACAAAGCACTAAGCCTTTCGTGAGAAATCTTTCTTTTTGTCACTAATCAATCGAACATTTTGTGACAAACAAAGTTATTGTCACTAGAAGCTATCATTTGTGACAAATCTACTCTTTGTCACCAATAATTTGTCACAACAACATCTTTTTTTTGTAGTGAATAATGATACATCATACATTATATATGTGATATACTAATGTCAATAAAGTCTTTTTAACTTGCAAATTTTTGGCACAAATGAAATGATTACATACATGTTTAATCAATACATGACTTATATATAATGATCAAGCAATACAAAAGCACTAAACTACACAATATATCATACAACACATGTTACACAACATATCCATGTGTTACAACATTTTTACTCAAAAATGCAAGTTGGAAAAGCCTTGAAATGCCTCTTTCCTCAGCCATGTCTTCAACAAAGCTAAGGATCTGGAGCTGGAGTGTGAAGGTTCGAACCCCGTAAAGGGACGACTTCTTTCAATTGTTTGGTATTATAGCAAACAAATTACTCTGAGCCATTATGTTACCTGATTAACATTTTCACTCATCCCGTGAGGCAGGGTAGTGGGGACCTTTGTGGTTAGGGTTTAACCATTTTTAATTTAAATCATCATAACATCTTATTAAGTTCACCCGATTGTCCAAATATACCGCACTAGCCAACCCCGGGGTTTTTTTTTTGTTGCTTAATTAAAGCCTCTGGTATCCGGAACTAATTGGTCCGACTAATCCGGAGTTCAGCCCCAGGTCGTGCCTGCAAAGTCTGACTCCCAAGAACTTTTTCAATATGGCGCCTCAGAGGAGAATCAAACCAATAACCTCCCTAGCTAGATAATCTCAAGTCATTTACCACTTGAGTCAAGCTACTTGGTTCAAACGAGTTTTAATTTCTGACACCGTCCTTGAATTTATGTAGAGTATGTGAGTGACTATAATGTTTTCCCATCTTCCCTTCTTTGTATATATCCTTTTTCTTGTCCAAACTAGGTTGTTTCAATCAAATTCAAACAAACCTACATCCCCCATTTTCCTCCTCGCCTGACATCACATTCAAACTTATCACTTATCAACAAATCTGCAACTAAGAGACAAAACAAGAACTCATATATCCAACCACTTTATTTAATTTTTTTTGTCTGATGACAGCTTTTTAGTAGATATAAATACTACAACAACAACAACATCCATCCATAAACCACCACCACCTGATGCCTTTAGGAGATAGCTGAAAGAAAGAAGATAGCTTAATTTTACAGAAATATATTTGTACATCATATCGATCATGGGGCGATCTCCTTGCTGTGACAATGCTCATATAAATAAAGGGTCTTGGACTAAAGATGAAGATCAACGCCTTATCGACTATATTCGTGATCATGGTGTAGGCTGCTGGAGATCTCTCCCCAAAGCTGCAGGTACCTAAACAACACCCTCCACACACCCCTAAATCCTAATGAAGATAAATTGTTTCTCATACGTACTTTTTATGCATAATAAATTGTTTCAATCATAAGCCATGAAATCAGGGATCCACGATCAATTCCCTTCACGTGAACGCCTATATAAAGGGTCTTCGTCCTCAGGAACTACGCAATTGGTTTGATCCCATACACAATAGGTATACATAGGCAGTCTTAATTGACACATCCATAAATCATCAAAAATTTCCCCACTGTGTTAGTTGATTATTATTAATTTCCAAAAAGATCAAATTAATTACCCGATATTCAACCCGAAAGATTTTCATACATCGTCATTGATGCAATGCATATTTACTTGCAACGATAGAGGTAGGAAGTAGGACTCCAACTTGATTCTTTAGAATGTAGGAACCTAACCTATACTTTATAACCTTAATCTTGGTTAAAGGAATTAACACATTATTGTCTGATGTTGATTTCTTATTTTCAGAATTTGAATATATATATATATATATATATATATATATATATATATATATATATATATTCTATTTTGTATTTTGATGTATGCAGGGCTGCTTAGATGCGGCAAAAGTTGCAGGCTAAGATGGCTGAATTACCTAAGGCCTGGCCTTAAGAGAGGAAATTTCTCTAAAGAGGAAGATGCGATCATCATCAAACTGCATAGTCTTCTTGGGAACAAGTAAATATTTTTTTTTTTCTTCATCTTTATTCATAGTCGGGTTAATTCATGATCAATTTTTGAAGTTCTCCTACCTAACATTCGTGTTTAACGTTTTCAGATAGATTAAGAAAATCTTTAAATCATTATAAGTTTTAAATCAAAAATACTTCCGGCCTTCAATGAATACAATTTGTGGTATAAAAAAATGTAATTTATAAAAAGAAATAGGTGAAGATAGAAATATTTCTTTAATTATATAGTAAAACTACATATAATCAGAAACAATTTTCAAATTATTTTTGCTAAAACACAAGGTAGGTAGTTTTTTTTTCTTGATTTCTCCAGGTTTTTCCGGGCGATAGCACTGTAGAAAACTAGGCCCAAACCCATATAAGAGGAGATGCCTCATCCTCAAAACCTAAGTTATGAGGTGAGGGAAGTCCATATCTTAATATGGTGGAATACACAATCACAGAGGTGAGGGAAGTCCATCTCTTAATATGATGGAATACACAATCACAAGTTCCCAATGTGTGATACTTTAACATGACCCCTCAAGTGTGAGCCTGGGCACTCTCAAGGCCAACATAGAGGCCCAACACTTGCACAATAAATGGGTCTCTCTGATACCATGTAAAAAATTTAGGCCCAACACTTGCACAATAAAGGGGTGGCTCCGATACCATGTAGAAAAACATAGGCCCAACACTTGAAGGGGGCTTGTTAAAAGTTATATAAGGAAATATAGTAGCGCCTTTACTAACACCAATTGGTTTTAGTACAACGGTAAGCGCTTGATCCTAATATGGTATAGGCCCAAGCCCGGATGAGGCCCCTCCTCTTATATGGGCTTGGGCCTAGTTTTCTACATGGTATCGGAGCCACCCCTTTATTGTGCAAGTGTTGGCCTCTTTGTTGGCCTTGAGAGTGCCCTTTATATGCATTGTGTGCCATGTGGCCCAGGCTCTTTATTGGCCCACACTTGAGGGGGCGTGTTAAAGTTGTCCCACATTGGGCACTTGTTATTGTATCACCCACCATATTAAGAGATGGACTTCCCTCACCTCACAACCTAGGTTTTGGGGATGAGGCATCTCCTCTTATATGGGCTTGGGCCTAGTTTTCTACATTTTCTACATGGTATCAGAGAGACCCCTTTATTGTGCAAGTGTTGGGCCTCTATGTTGGCCTTGAGAGTGCCCAGACCTACACTTGAGGGGGCATGTTAAAGTATCCCACATTGGGAACTTGTGATTGTGTATTCCACCATATTAAGAGATGGACTTCCCTCACCTCTGTGATTGTGTATTCCACCATATTAAGATATGGATTTCCCTCACCTCATAACCTAGGTTTTGGGGATGAGGCCCCTCCTCTTATATATATGGGTTTGGGCCTAGTTTTCTACATGGTATCGGAGCCACCCTTTATTGTTCAAGTGTTGGACCTATTTGTTGGCCTTGTGTGCCCGGCCCACACTTGAAGGGGCGTGTTAAAGTGTCCCACATTGGGAACTTATGGTTATTTCACCCACCATATTAAAAGATGGACTTTCCTCACCTCACAACCTAGGTTTTGGGGATGAGGCCCCTCCTCTTATATGGGTTTGGGCCTAGTATTTCTACAAGCACTCAAAATTCTATCATTGTCCATTGAAAAACTCGTCTGCTCGGTAATAGTGTCGTTATGAATTGATGAAAAAGTAACTTGAGTATCTGCCTTTTGTTGTACGCATGCAGATGGTCAGTAATAGCTCAAAGATTGCCGGGGAGAACAGATAACGAGATCAAGAATCATTGGAACAGTCATATAAAACATGAACTCATCAGCCATGGCATGGACCCCCTGCAAACACACCACAGAATAAATGCCACAGATACGGCTGTGGCAGGCGCCGTTGCAACCACAAATGTTGAAAACACAACAAACAAAGTTCATTCAAGCATATGTCTCGACTTCCAGAAAACAACAGATCTATCTTCTTTCACTTTAAATAACCAAAAGGGCTATATGAAGGCTAAAGATCTATGCTACGAAAATACGGGGTGTTCTAGTGGCACAACTATGGAGACACAAGCACCACAAGAAATCAAGAAAATGGTGGATGATCCTAAAGATTTGAATCTTGAGCTATCAATAGGCCATCCCATTCAAACCAAGTCTTCACCGTTTTCAGGGCTATTGCAAATGTTTCCAGCAACAGCAAAACCGGTTGTAGAAAAACAAGGGTTATGCTTGTGTTGGCAATTGGGTTTTCAAAATGATCAGTTATGTCTCAAATGCCAAATGAGAACTGGTTATTATAACAAAAATCTATCTTCTTGAATTTTGGAGGCATTAATTAATTGGTGCTTAATTCTATTGGGACTGCATTAACTTTAATGCCCTTTAGACCCATTAATCAGTACATTTGCAAACTTTATGCAATTACTTCAGTTGCTTTCTTAGTTGTAATGTTTTCTCAATTGAGAGGATTGATCCTTTATAGATAGGATTGAACAAAGTTTATGCACAAATAACTATAAGTTCTTGAATGGTAACTCAATCCAAAAGTGTAAATCTTTTTTTCAGTCGATACAAAGACGGACAGCTTACAATAAGAACTGAGATTGAGTGTTTAGCAATGTATGCTTGAGTATGGCTTTGATTGAGCTTCATAGAGCTTGAATATGTACAAATTAAGCTTGAATGTATAATTCTTGACTAACTTCTTCATAGTCTGAAGGATGCCCTTCTTATAGTTGAAAAATTCTTCAAATGTGGTCAAATTTTAAGTAAAATAGAGTTGTTGGGATAGATTTGAATCTATATGTCTATTTAGGTTGTATTAGCAGCTCTAATCCATTTTTATGTAGTTGATGAAAGCCCATTAGTGTCCCAAACCATCCCTTAAGTATATTAGCAGCTTTGGAGCTTGGTTGGGAACTTTAACTTCAAAGGAAACAACTACTTCAGAAGGCAAAAACTATATTTCAGCATCATTGTGGCTTGGTTTTGCTCCATTTCTCTCTTCTTCCTAATGTATTTGGAGGTTAGGAGGATATCTAGTACATATTTCCTTCATTCTTTTAGCAGATGGAAGACTTGAGTGGAAGATTTGGCAGTTTGAAGGTTTTCCCACTTTGATGAAAATAAAAACAACTTGTACAGTTGTACTTGAAATGTAACACGTGGATATCTATTGTATATATATGTATTGTATTGATGTATAGTTTAAGTAAATTGTTCTTATATGTATTGATTATCAATGCAGAAGTACTATAAGATGTATATATGTGATATAAAAATGTAAAGTTGTTCCAAAAAACGCAAGTCTAAGAGACTTCATTGGCATTAGAACATCGTAGATATAATATAAATGTAATACCAATAAGACTTGTATCATTTCAAGTATATATGAAATCAAGATCATTTTCATGTCTTGTATGATCAGTGTAGTATGTAGAAACAAATGTATAAATTTTTATATGTTATGTGTATGATGTATTTTTGAACAATCAAGTAGATACAATGTGCATATCACAAGATATAAGTTAACCTCATGCACATTACATTAATAGTCTCCCCTTTTGGTTGTTTTCAAAATACACATAACTATCATTTAAGAACTAGCATATAAACAAGTTATAATAGATGCAAGACTCAACTGTGCTCCCCGTTAACCAAAAGATACTATAAAATAAGTATATTAGAGCATGTTCCACTCTAAAAAGAAGATAAGCATGTAAGATACATATTTCATTGCCCTATCCATTTATTAACCCGACCGAACTTTATTTTGTTCCATTCCAATACCTCGAACACCCATCCGGGAAGAATGAAATTGTATATTATTCGAAATCTCCATCAATACGACATGCCCTTTCAGGATCAGTCGTGGTCTTCCAAACTTTACCGATGGTATGGACGAATTCCTTGCTTCATCAAAATGTGTAAAAAATCCTAGCCGCACTTAAAAGCCGAGTACTCTACCGTTGAGTTAGCAACCCAAAGAGAAAAAATGCAATATGCATTAATAATTCAAATATTTCTCCCCATTGGTTTGAAAATAATCAAAAAGGAAATCATAAGGGACTCAAATTCATATCGTCTTTCAAACTTTCAAAAGAAAATTGAGCCAAGGGTTTTGTAAAGATTTCGGTGATTCGCATTTTTGTGCGAACAAATGCAATGGAAATGTTTCCATTCTGAACATGATCCCTAAGAAAATGATATCTTATATGGATATGTTTAGCCGTTGAGTGTAAAATGGAATTCTTATAAAGTTTCATGCATGCTAGATTGTCTATCATAATAGACTTTGATAGTAGGAACAACAAATTAAAAATAAGTCAAGTAGTTGTTGTTTTAGTTACACAATTTGTGCATAACAATTTTATAATGAAGCATTCAGCTTATGGTGTTCTTAATGCAACACTAGGTTGTTTCTTTGAAGATCATGAGATAAGCTAGCATATCTGAAATAAAATGATATGATCCATGCACTAGTGTTTTCCTATCAACTTTGCAACCAAGAATCTACATCACTATAACCATAAAGATTAAATTTAGATGTCTTACCATACAACAACTTTACGTAAGAGGTATGTTTAATATATCTAAAATTTCTTTTTACATATTTTTAGTGACATAGCTTGGGATTGACTTGAAGCCTATATAGCACCAAAGCACACATCAACTATGATATTAGGTCTAGAAGATGTATGATAAAGCAATGACCGTATCAGTCTACTGTAAAGATGAGCATCAATATCTGGATCATTGAGCGCAAGAACAAGTTTAGTGGATGTGTGTTGAAGGTTTTAAGTTCTTAAAGTGAAACTTCTTGAAGAGCTCATTTGAATACTTAGATTGGCTAAGATGTATTCTCTTATCAGTTTGTTTCACTTGAAGACCTAAAAGGAAAGTAAGTTCATCCATGGCAGACATTTCAAATTTATTTTTCATACACTTTTCGAGATCTTTGCGCAAATCTATGTTGATTAAACCAAAAAGTGATATCATCAACATAAATATGAACTATTAGCAAATCATAGTTGAAAGTCCCACAACGGTAAAGTAAGTGAATGGTCAGTTGGTCACCCCCATATAAGTGTGAGACATAAAGTTCTTGTCAACTAGGGTTAGCCATTTTAGACCAAACGAGGACGACAGTCGAAGTAGTTGACCGGATCATTTATAACTCATTTAGCGCTACTAGACCTGGGATCTTGGGGCATTACATAATGGTATTCAAAGTCAACTATCAGGCGGAACTATGTGTTGTACTGTTAGAGACGGTGTAATGATGGCCTCTAGTTACCTCTGGTAGGGAACAAAACTGGGTACAAGTCCACTGGGACAAGTCTTGCCGTCCTGGCGAGGACGCCAGTCCCTTATAAGGGGGATAATGTAAAGTCTCATATCGGTAAAGTAAGTGAATACTCACCCCTATATAAGTGTGAGACATAAATGTTTTGTCAACTCAGGTTAGCTCTTTTGAACAAAACGAGTACGACGGTCTAAGCAGTTGACCGGATCATTTATGACTCATTTAACGCTACCAGGCCCAGGGTCTAGAGGCATTACAATAATGTTGTCTTTTCATAAATATAGTGTCATCAACACTACCTTTTTGAAAACCAGAAGCCAACATGAAACTGGGTAAATCTGTCATACCATGCCATAGGGATTGTTTCAAACCATATAAAGCTATATTCGATTTTAAAACATGGTCAAGATGAGAATGGTCCTCAAAACTAGGTGGTTGTTTAACAAACACCTTCTTTTCAATCAATCCATTACGGAAATTACTCTTAACATCCATTTGAAATAGTTTAAATTCAAGTCTGCAAGCAACTAAAATGAGCAATCATATGGCTTCAAGTCTAATAACTGGTGAAAAGGTTTTATCATAGTCTATTCCTTCTTCTTGGTTGTAATCTTGTGCAACTAGTCTAGCCTTGTTTCTAGTAACATCTCTTAGCTCATTCAGTTTTTTTTAATACCCATTTGGTGTCTATGATAGTCTTAACATATGAGGCTCTAGGTACTAAGTCCCAAACATACTTCCACTTAAACTGATTAAACTCTTCTATCATTTGGTGGCACATTTTTAGGTTCAATAATAGAAATGATTACTTGAAGATCAGTTAAATTGAAAACAAAGATGGATATTTGTCTTGACTGAATGCCACTGTTTGGATCACCAATGATTAGATAATTTTTGTGGCTTATGTCCCATTTGGTCACATGTCCTAGTGTAGTAGGCTCATTCTAAGTTCATCATTGATAGGATCAAGCGCTTATCGTTGTATTAAAATCAATTAGTGATAGTAAATGTGCTATTATATTTCCTTATACCGCACAAATTTTCAGTGCCTCGTTCGAACCCGCTTACGCATAGGCAGGCAGGACTCTTGGCAACCCTTATAATCCCCCAGCACCTGCCTCCCGCAACTGTGCACCGTGATTTTACTGAGATTCGAACCGGTAACATCGCTTTGATACCAGTTGTTGAGATCAAGCACTTACCGTTGTACAAAAACCGACTGGTGATAGTAAATGTGCTACTATATTTCCTTATATCAAACAGATTTTCAACGCCTCGGTCAAACCCGCTTACATATGGGCAGGCAGGACTGCTGGCAACACCAACAATCATCATGATGAGGTTCATTTCTACTAGACTCTAGCTGAGGAACTTTCTTGTTACTGGTTCTATTTTCATGAATGGATATATCATTAAAGCTCTCTCCTACTACATCCTCATCCTTTTGGATCAATCATTATTTGCTCATTTTCACCACCAACATTGTCCTTACGCTCATCGGTCTCAAGAAGATCATTAGTAGCATTAGGATATTCAATGAATTGAACATGTATAGACTTAATGATTCTTCTAGACTCTGGATTATAACACCTATATGCCGTAAATAACTCAGAATACCCAACAAAAATGCACTCAAAAAACTTTAAAGCAGAATTTTCAACATTATAGTTGTCATTCCATACAAAGCATTTACAACCAAATACATGTAAATAATTCATTCCATGTTTCTTTCCATGTAACAATTCATAAGGAGTTTTATTCAAAATCTTCCTCACTGTGAGTTTATTGACTTAATAAGAAGCACAAGCAACTACCTCAGCCCACAAGAATCTAGTTAATCTATATTCACTAAGATTCTTTTTTAGCAAATTCAGTATAGTGCTAATGCATGTATGTCATAATCTTCTATGTAGTAAATTAAGGTCAACATGCTGTGACACTATACAATTAACTTGGTTGTCAATAAGATTATCCAAGTGGTCTGTAAATATATATTACTCTCTCTTAATCCTATCAAGATCACATTTTCATGATCATCCTCAATGACAAATTTTGAAGAATTGAAGTATATATGCATTCCTTTGTCCCTCAATATTTGAGATATACTCAACAGATTATATGAAAGCTGGTCAACTAAGAGCACATTATGAATTAAAATAGTCTTATCCGTAACAAATTAAATACGTATTCCCTATTATCGTGCCTTATGTGTTGTCTTCAAATGTCACATCGCCTTGTTTTGTTCTTGCCTTGATGGTGAAGATCAATTTGAATTACTAGTCATGTGAAAAACAATGTTTCATATATAGTTAAGTGCACTTTATACATTCCTGCAGGAAGCAAGGGTATTGAAATCCTGGTCTTTCTGGTCCATAATAAATGTCTCATATACCCAGGTAACACTATATATATATATTTGCTCAAATTTCCACATTCATCATAAGTATAACATTTAGCATGGAAATTTGGACAAAATATAGAATTCATGTAAAGTCTTTTTTTTTTTATCGGCAATAATAATTTTATTTATGTGAATTCTCTAACAAGATGCTAGAGAAGGAAAGTACATGTAGAATAAAACTCCAAACAATACAACAGACTAGAAAACTACAATCTGCAAAGGAGATCGTCAAATCGCCTAACTAGAGCGTCTATCGGATACGACTTCCATTTGTTCCAATCTAAAGCAAGCTTATCACAACGACCGTTAATCCACGCAAAGTCGATTGTTTGGATTTCGCAATATGTCCTCCTCCGCCGCTGCTTTTGAGTTGAAAATGAGATTATTCCTTCTTTTCCAAATACTCCAACATGTAATTTTCCTCGTAGCATCCCAAACCTTGCAGAATTTGTTTTGCTTTACATGCAAAGGAGTGTTGTGATGTAGTGATCTCCAATTCGAAAAAGAAATAAAGCGAGTTCGCCACCAAGATGAAAATTTGTCCCAAATCTTCACAACAAAAGGCAACGACAAAACAAATGATTTTCATCTTCCAAATCCAAGGAGCAAGATGGGCATAAAAGGCTAGGAGAATGATACCTCTCGTCGAGAGATTCGAAAGAGTGGGAAGCCTATGTCGAGAAGCCCTCCAATTAAAAATATTCACCTTGGATGGTACCAAATTATTCCAACGAAAATGAGGAGCATCATTTTCTAAGGTAGATCTATCGACCTTCAAGCAATTTTTCCTTCAAGATAGCCACCGAGAAGGTTCCTTTTGGATTGAAACTCCACGTGGGAACATCATGTTGACTGCATGAAGAGAAGTGTCTGGGAGAAAAGCATAAAAGTCCACTAGTTCGCCCAATTCTCTTCCTCTAATTTCCCTTCGCCAATCCCACTCCCATTCCCAAACACCATCACAGATCATCCTACGGTCTTTTACCAAACAATCTTTTCCACTAGAAAGGTGATAAAGTCTCGGGAAACGGCACTTGAAAGACTCATCCCCTACCCAAACGTCTCTCCAAAATTTTACACTATTTCCATCCCCTACCTTCCATCTAAGGGATGAAATGAGATTCACTCCTTTCTTTTCAATTCTATCCACATTTCTAATAATGTTGCCCCAAACCTTGCCTTTCCTACCCATCACAGATTCATAATTAAAACCACCCTCATCTCCATAAAGCAACTGAATAATACTCCTCCACAAGCTTCCCTTCTCTACATTATATCTCCATCACCATTTACCCAACAAAGCAACATTTTGAATCCCCAACCCTCCAACCCCTAAGCCCCCTTGAGATTTGTGTTTAAGAATAGATGACCAAGAGAGCCAAGAAATTTTACGCTCATCGCCAACCCCTCCCCAGAAAAACCGCGCTCGAATTTGTATGAAACAAAGAGAAGTAGTACAAAGGAAGACTACCAAGGACCGATTTGAGGAGAGTAAGTCTTCCACCCATCGACAGAAATCTACACTTCCATCCTGTCAATTTTGTTTTGAATCTATCAATCACCGGCTGCCATGAGCTGACACGATTCATATTTTTGCCAATAGGTAATCCCAGATAAGAAAAGGGGAGCTCGGCAGCATTGCAACCTAAAGAACGAGCTCCGAAAGTTAGGTCCACATGTTGAATATTTAACCCGTATAACTTGCTTTTAGTCATGTTAATCTTCAAACCAGAAATGAGCTCGAATGCCTTCAAGATTCTGCTCAGGTTATTAAGATTTTCCATATCCCATGCTCCAAAAAAGATAGCATCATCCGGCGAAGGTGGGTGAGATTAACATGATTACCGTGAAAAGCAACATCGACTCCTTTAAATTTGTCAATTGTCACGACTTTCCTCATAAGCACATTGAGAGCTTGACAAAAGGAGAAAAAGAAATGGAAGAGTGGATCACCTTGGCGTATTCCTCTTTCCATCTTGAACTCTTGAAGGACTCCCATTAATAAGGGCGAGACACGTGAGCCGATGATAAACAACCTCTTATCCATTTCCTCCAAGTCAATCCAAAGTTCATTTGTTCCATAATAGAGTCCAAAAATCCCCAATTAACTGAATCAAAAGCTTTTTCAAAATCAGCTTTGAAAATAAAGGCTTTACCGTTTGATTTTTTGAAATAATCCACCACCTCATTTGTAACCAACACACCGTCAAGAATTTGTCTACCTTTAATGAAGGCTGATTGACAATGGTCGATAAGATTGGGAATAATCTTCTTGAGTCTCTCAGCAAGCAATTTAGAAATGATTTTATCTGGACTCCCAACCAAAGCGATAGGCCGATAATCTTTAAAGGAAGTGGGATTGCATTTTTGGGAATAAGAACAATGAATGAGCTATTGCATCCTTTACCAAACCTTCCGAGCGCTCAAAATCTTTAATGCATCTCATAAGATCATCTTTAATAAGACCCCATTGCGATTTGTAGAAACCGAACGAAAAGCCATCTGGCCCTGGAGCTTTGCTAGAACCACAATTCCAAACAGCAAGTTTCACTTCCTCCTCCGAGAAAGGGAGCTCAATATTGGTACGCAAATCCATGGAGAGAGTTTTGAAAAGATCAGACTCGAAAGAAGGTCTAGTCCTTCTGATTTCACTGAATTGACTTTTGAAATGATTGACCGCCTCTTTTTTTATCTGTTGACCATCCTCACACCATTGTCCATTAATTAAGAGACCGGATAAGTTATTTTTGCTGCGTCTTCCTTTAATGAAATTATGAAAGAATTTGGTATTTCCATCACCTTCTTTTATCCATTTTTCTCGAGCTTTCTGTTTTAGCATACTTTCGAGTTGGGAATCTTTCTCATAAAGTGAGTTGATAGCCTTGATTCTCGTGACTCCATTTCATTTGGACTAAGACTTTTCTCTTCCGCGAGTTTATCCCAATCTTCCACAACTATCTTGGCTTGAGTTACTTCCTCTTGAAGGTTTCCAAATGTTGAGCGACTCCAATTCTTCAAAGAAAATTTGACCCTTTTAAGCTTCTCCTTGAAGATATAAAAAGGGTTACCAATAATGTTCTCATCCTTCCAAGCAGTAGTCACAACATCATTAAACTCCGGGTGTTTCATCCAAAAGTCGAAGAATTTAAAAGGGATGGGGCCGAAGTCAATTGAAGAATTTTTTAAGAGGATGGGGCAATGGTCCGACAAACTTCTTTGTAAGCAGATAAGAGAAGCATCCGGCCAAAAATTTAGAAAGCTTGGAGATACCAAGGCTCTATCAATTCTACTCATTTTGGACCCATTTTTGTTAATCCACGTGAACTTCCTGCCTTCCAAACGTAGGTCAATCAGTCCCGCATTAGAAATAAATTTCAGAAGAATATTCGCATCATTTTGATAGAAAACACTGCCTTTTCTTTCATGACGATAGCAAACAGAGTTAAAGTCTCCGATTACACACACCAAGCCAACCCAACTAGTCACAATGGAAAGAATGTTGTTCCACATACCAATTTTCGATGAAGAGTCTTGTGGAGCATACACATTAATGAATAAAATTTGCTCCGGGATGCCAACCCACGAACCTGAGATTCCACAATAGCCGTCCCCTTCAAAGACCCCAGATTTGTTAAAAACATTATTATTCCAAATGCAAGCCAATCCTCCTGCAGCTCCAGAAGACCCAACAAAATGAAAATCTGCTTCTGAAGAGCCCCAAATTGACATAGCCTTCTGGGTGGAAATAGTTTGTAATTTAGTTTCTTGTATGGCAATAAAGTCAAGTTTCTCTCTGCTAATGATCTCTTTTATCCACCTAATCTTGCTGCTTCTACCAAGACCTCTTGCATTGATGGAAAGAATCTTCATTGTAAAATATAAACCACCGAGGATCTTGCACAAGAAAAGACGACTCTATCGATCTACATCAACATCCTTGTTCAATTCAGTAGAAAGGTCCACTTTGATGCCTAGATCTTTTGCCAGAGCGATAGTTTTATCTAATTCGGAGATATGATCCTCTTCTTTAGAAATTCCAGAGAAATTCTTTGAATTAATGAGCAATCTCACCATATTTTGGATACCGCTGTCTGAAACAGATGCTCCTTCGACTTGTTTCTCCGGTCGGCCACCCTTACGAGCTCTTTTTGGACGAATTACCTTGAGTCCCTTTCCCCGTCCCTTCTTAGTGTTCTTCTTGTGAACGCAGATGGATAAGTCGTTAGACGAGAGGCGCGCTAAAATATCTTCCAGTGGCTTGTAAGCTCTATCTTTTATATTAGGTACATTATTATTCACGGTCAACTCAATATCCGAAGGACAAAAGGGGGTGGTGGCCTCACATGAATAATGATGTGCTGAAGATGATTTATTTGAGTGCAAAAGGTTCTGAGTTTTGTGAGGACTTACCAATTTAGAGGGGCCCAGGTCCACATCCTTCAGGTCAACATTTGAATTAAAGCCGGCATCCTTAACGTACTGACAAGATTCCTGATTGCCTGCTGCCCTATGTTGTTCGACCAAGGTATCAGAAAGGTGACATACGCCGCCAAAATCAATTAATGCTCCATCATCTGCTTCCTTTGACTTGTCACCGTCATTGCCGGAAAACACCGATCGTTGTTCATCTGCCATCTCCCCAACCGCCGAATCGGACCAACACTCTTCCGATGAAGAGAATCTGCTTCCTTCATCTGATATCATCCCTCTAGCGCAGCCAAAACCTTCCAGTTTATGTGGATCTTCCATCACTAAAACTTCAAAAAGGATATTGTCTACTTCCACAGAGATAGACTGATTGATAGATTTCCAATCTTGCGTGAGGATGGATAGACATCCATATTCCAAAGAAGACTTGGTTAAAGTAGTTGGACAAATTTCCAGCACTTCACCCCATAAGGCTCCGATACTCCTAAAACTTTCTTCACTCCATGCTTGAATAGGGACTCCGAAACACTTTATTGTTGCTGATCTTCCAACCGATGAAAATTTACTAGTCCAGGGCTCCACCCATATGAACCATTGATGAAACCAATCAACTAAAGTGAGCAGCTTGTCCCTGCTTTCAATGGAATCACACTCAATTAGGACCCTACGTCCACCAAAAGGTTTCACCGAGACCACCTCTAAATTATCGTCTTCCATGATCTTAGAAATATTTTTCAACAGAGCTTCAATCCGTAGTTCTCCAACTAAGCACTTTGAGAGCCAGTTCCCTTCCGAGCGCTCCAAACTGAGGTGAAAAGGAGAAGAAATAGATTCATGCTTTGTATGCTCCGCAACCGATTGAACACCAGATTCTTTCGGAATGGTCTCTTTGCCCAGACGGTAATGACATTGAGAATTATCCCCAGCTACTTTGTCTTTATAACTTTTCCCAGCTTCACGATCTGCATCACGAACTCCATGTTTCAAGCCATGTTGTTCTGATTTGCCAAACGAAGGCCCACGGGACCGTACTAACGTTCTTTTGTATTTGCTTTTGTTGACACGGAGCTTATAAGTCCCAAGCCAAATCTCATTCAACTTTTTCTCTAAAGCCTCAGGATGCCGACAATCTTTGAATCTGACAAAGCCAAATCTGCTTCCTCTCTTAGTTCGCTTGGAGGAGATGTAGACATCCACCACTTTTCCAAATGAGCTGAAAGCCCTCCACAAATCTGCACCCTCACAACTAAGAGGAAAATTACAGAAGAAAAAAGAAGTAGAAAACCTGTCCCAGTTGCCAATCTGATTCTTGCCCGCCTGTTTAGTCTCCATCCCGAACCTGCTTCTCCTAGGCTCATGCTCACCGCAAGTTGAAACCACACCTACCGCGCTAGCTCTCCTAGTCTTTGTCACTCTAACCCACTCTCTCTCACTAGCCATTTTTTTTCATGTAAAGTCTTATATATTTAGCATGTGCATTCCGAGATGTAATGCCATGATCGATGTCTATGCATATAAGATTTAAACTTGTTATTGGAACCTTTGTTTCCATCCTTTTTGGTGTAGCATTTGGATGCAAAATGTCCAACCCTGCAACAAGTATAACAAATTGAACCGTCCTTATTTCTGTTGTTTGGAGTGTTGTTGTTGTCTGTAAGTTTAATTTGTAGGTCTTATTGAAGGATTGTTCTTAAATTTGTTTGACCATTTTTTAAAAATTGCATGCATTAACACGTTAATTTTAGACTCCTTAACTTGGTTTGTGCCCTCACGCTTCATCTCTAACTTCTCCCAAATTTCTTCGGTAGAATTTCATGCATACCTAGCTTCATTTCTTTTTAAAAATTAAAAAGAATAGGCATTGACAAGACAAGAACACAAACATATGTTAATTAGGTACTTAATGAAACTGAACAAGTGCATGTGTACTGCAAGATGAAGTGAAACTAGTTAATATACATATTTTCTATGCATAGTCAAGTTGTGTTTTTAAAGTAGTTTTCCTTATGTATCAAGCATGTACCTTTAAACTGTTGTGTAAACTGTGTAGAGTAGACTCATGTCATGTCTCTGGGCATTTTGCAAACATGACTCTATCTTTTTGATCTTCTTTTTCTTTACTATGCTTATTATGCATGAGCCTACTTTTATTTGGGATAAGAAGATATGTATGTTCAGTATGAGTGTGATAATAAGCTTGAAGGGGAAGCTTAAAAATGAAATCATGGAGCTCTTTGTGTTTTATTAGTTTCCTTTTAGTAGTGGTTTCTTTTGAATAAGGTATTTGTGCCAATTACTTCAGCAGTGTATCTTTTTTAGACATGTTGGTTGTGGTTGTCAATTATTTTTTATATTAGTTTGACAACGGTGGTAATCTTGTTGGTTGTTTTTTGAGGGTGTAGTTCATCGAGTCTCTACATGTTTTTTTTTTTATTCCGCGCATTCTTTAATTACTTTGATATTACATTAGATATGCATTTAATTTTAGGATTTTTCTAAAAGTCGTATGACATCACGTTATTTTTAGATAATCGCCTAAGATACAGGGCGTGGACGTTACTGATGATGGAGAGGAAAAAAATTTTATTCAAAAGGTATAAGAAATTATTTATACCTACATAAACCTTATTGGGAGAGATCCTCACCTTTGGTCCCGACAAGTCTTGGAATGATTAGTGCCAGAATAATTATCTCAGGATACTTCGAATGATTAGTCTCAAATCATTATCTGAGATATCCTGCCAAAAAAAAAAAAAAAAAAAATTATATTATTTTTTCGGAACAACCGACCGTAACTTGCGAAAGCCAAAAAAAAAAAAATTATATATATATTTTTTCGGAACAAAAGATACACACACCATTTTTCACCCCAAGCATGACTCAAAACCTAGTCACTATCAGGTATTAGTGTTTAACCACTAGATCGATAATTGTTAGTAAAAATATTTATATTAGAAATTAGGGTGTAAAATAATAACATAATTTAAATATATCGGTAATTGCATCGTGAGGAGGATGACTTCTCTTCCTTCTAAGAGCTTATTGCGAGATTGCGTGCAGAGACAACACATTTTAAGTCAGTTTGTTTTTTTCGTTTGTTAGGCGATATCGGTAATGAACTCCAAGACGCACATTCTAGCGCGTCAGGTGTTGATCCATGGGTGTTATTGCTTGAGAACACATTAAAGGAATCTCTTATTACCTTCCATTGTTTTTTGATTTAATATGAATAATAAAAGTGGTTGGTTTTCTAAAATAAAAAAAAAAAAAAAATCTATGTAAATGAATCAAATAATAGACAATCAATAAATATAATAATTTACATCATAGAGATATAATTATTGTATTAGTCATAGTTCATGATAGTGAGATCTACAACATAAAACTTCCATTGTACGCTTGGACCTCTATTTATGACTATGGCCATCCCAATGTAAAACCACACTTCACTTCCCGCCACTTCTCATGTAAACGGGGAATTAGTGTGAAAGCCGCAGATTCGGGAATTGAACTCCGATATGGTTTCCAGAAAGTCGAAACGTCGGCGTCTGGACACTCTCGGCAAATCTATTGAAGGAGAAGAAACCCATAACGATTCTCCTCCTCCCAGTGCTTTCCAAGCTCTTTTTTCTGACCTCCAATCTCCTAAGGTATTACCTCTGTTGTCTCCTTGATTTGGTACGTTTCTACGAGAAGAGTTGTTTTGTAATGGTTACATAAAGTGGAATGATAGTCTTACTGTGTCTGTTCTGGTATGACCCTTATGTATTTTATTACGTAAAAAGGATCAATTTTTGGACTTTTGTAAACATCACTAATTGATTGGTTTTGTTCATATGCAACGTATGGAAGTTTGATTTTTTGCTTTTGATAATGGTTTCTTAATTTGGAAATGCATTGTGGACAGTATAGGAAGATGTGCTGCTGATCAGTAGTACTGTTTATTTGTTTGAGGGTGGGGTTGTTGTCTTGTCTATGTCTTAAAAGAGCTCTCTTTGTTAAGCTTCATATGTGCAAATTTGCCTTATATATATAAACGAACGTAAATAAAGATCCTTGATGCAAATGAACTATTGTGGTGAGTGAGTAATTTGTTTTGCATAAGGTTCTTATGAATGAGAAGCTTAGATGAGATGTAGTAAATTTTGTTTTCATGCTGTTTTGCTACTTGAAATTCAGGGTATCAGTCCATCTGTATTAAATCGATGCTATTTGCTGCTTAATCACTTGAGCTCGGTCCCAACATGTATTATGAGAATGGGACATGGAGCTGAACTGAATGATTGCAATGAGGAAACTGGTAATGATTGTCATCATCTAGTAATGGACGATATTATAAGAGTTTCCGATTTGCTATTCAAAGAACTCTCTGAGAGGTTTGAGAAATGCTTTTCTTCATTATCTCATGAGGATTATAGCTCTGCCTCAGATCAATGGGATTCTTTCGGGATAGTAAATCTGCTTTTGAGGTGCTGTTTGGTGTTTTTGGCCTTGCCTGAGATCAATCAGGAATATCTTTTTCAAAAAGGTCAAGTTCTTTTGGGAATACTTCGGCACTTAAGATCAACCAAGTTCAAAGAGAAGAAAGTTAACCAGGGGATAGGTACATGTGGAGATGTTGATGCTGGATATGCTGCCTGTTTTACTGAGGATTTCATTCCATCCTTGCATTTCCTCGAGCCATCCAGAACTTGCCTTCATTTTTTGTCTGCAATGCACGAAGTGAGTTAATTAAGCAATTTTTTTTATTTTTAAATCTTGCACTTAGTTCTGTTAAGCTTCTTTTATATGTAATTCACTCTCATGCTTGTAATTAACAAGTAGTAATATATATAGATGATTTTGAACATTATACCTCAATTTTGCCATCGAATACTGACGCCTGAATAATATGCAACATGTAATTACAGGTGATTCTGGATGAATTTTTGATGCATGGTCAACTCCGATCTTTCTTAAAGTTGATTGACTCGTTTAACCCGCCCAATGACTTGCTCTGTATGTCACAGTCTGGGTATGGTGATGTTGGAATTCTATTGGAAGTTATCTTTTGCCATTTTTCTCTTTCAGTTTCAGACAATCAAGATCCTGAAGATTTTCTCAACCGACTGTTTTGTGTTGAGACACAGAAATTCAGACCATGCTCAAGAAGTTCTGAAGTTAGTCCAAATGCAGCCACAATGTTGCTCCTTATTCCCGTCATCTTATCTGCACCAGAGTTTATGCAAGCGCACATTATTGGATTAGTTTCTGAAGCCTTTAGTAATAGTCTGGATTCTGAAAATTTGAAACCAGATTGTCAGCTTATGAGCTGCTTACTCACGGTACTAGAAAAGTCAGTAGTTTTGTACACAAAAAACATACATAATTTGCAGCCAGACAGAAATTCCAAAGATATTCTCTCATCTTCAAAGGGTGAAGATTTCCGGCCATCGTTTGAGTCTTTCATATTGCCAGACACTAGAAATAAAATCAATAGTCTGATTGCCAAGTTAAATGACCGTCCCGAGACTTATTTAAGCAACATGGCCAGTAAAACAAAGACTGGCATAGTTAGTACTGCTATAAGTTATATCAAGGAATGCCAAGAAGAAGTTTTTGACAAGTCTTTTCAGGATGAGATATTTTCAATATTAACCCGTGTAGTCACAGAAGCTTCTGAAAGTCTGGAATATGCTGCACCAGACGCTAGCATTCAAAGTCTATGCATTCTAGCTGCTGTGTTGAAATTGATGAGCACTGTTCTTTTAAGAGCTGTTTCATTTCTGAGATATAATGGTGATCCAAATCAGCCAAAATGCTTAAGTGACATTGATTTGTGTAAGGATTATGATATTCTTGCAAGCACAATTGGCGGTTTTGGGAGCTCTGGGGTTCATCTTCCTGTCCAGCACTTTTTGTGCAATTTGATGAAGACAAGCTCTACGAAACACGAGAAGTCCAGAATGATGTTTTTGCATTTTTCAGGGCTTCTCTCCCAAGCACTAAATACAGGGCTTGATTTCTTAGTCAAGGGCAGCTTGTCGGTATTGATGGCCTTGATGAATTTATTTGTTTTTGAGGAAGGCAACTTGAATGTATTCTGTCAACTTTATGCGTCTAGTTCAGAACCGGCTCCATCTGGCCTTCCATCAGTTGGTAGTAATGAGGTAAAACACCATTTTGTATTGGTATATATAGTATGAAATATAGTTGGTCACAATTCATTGGATGTTTTTTATGCTTGCAGACTTGTCACGAAAAGAAATATAGCAGTGGTTGCATTGAAGTTCTTGAGGACTCGTACTTTGTATTCGAGGTAATGATCCAGTAATGCATCAAATAGCCTTGGAAACACTCACCTGAAATGCATCTTATCTTTTGCTTTTGTGGCAATTCCTTGTAAATTTACATATTCTCATCCTTTCAGATCTTGCAAGGCAAACTGTTCAGAGAAATATGAATGTGAAAGCTCACCAAATGTCGGAGCAGCACAGCATCATGATACCATGGATTCTTCTGTGCCCTTTGAAGAGAAGACTGAGGAGAAAAGCTACGGTGAGCTCTATCTTAACTGCATATTAAAGCCTGGGAGAAAAATACCTGATTTTGATGATTTGGCTAACTTTATTGAGTGTGATCCGGAGAAGGATTATGCTAAGTTAATTAAGAACCGTAGAAAATTTAGGAGGTGGAAAGAGAGTAAGATGGACATTTTACGGTGGAAGAGGAAGAAGGAGACATGGAGAACCACCGCAAGTAAGAAAACCTTGGATGCCCTTCAGAGATCCTAAGTTTTCGGGAATGTCTTCAGGTTAAAAACGTAATCTTAAATGGACAACCATTGAACTTTATAAGCTACCACCTAGTATTATATGGAGCAATGCCCCTTTGCTTGGAAAGAATATCTATTACAAGGAGTCTGCATTGCTCCGTTACCATTAGATTTGTGACAAGTGTGCACAATTTGGCCTGTTGCGAAGGAGTCTTTTTCACATAGTGATAAAAGCCGTCTCGTGTTATCTTAAGACTCGATGCACAGTCTTGTGAGATACATGAGTTGTATGTAATCTTGCATTACTTTTTATGACGTTTTACGTCGTTTTAGAGTGTTTTTGTATGTTGTAAATGGTAACTAGCTAGTAGAGATACATCACTTGCAAAAAAATTTGTATTACTCTTTTTTAAGCTAATAAATTATGGTAACTAAGTTTTATTTCTGTTAAGTGTTGCATGAATTTGGTTTGCTCATTATTGCACTGAACCATTCTTCGAGCCTCTAATCAAACCCGGTTCCCTGTTTTTGGTACGACGATTCTTTTGGATTTGTTGTTGTTGCTGCATTTGCATCTGTTGCTGCATCTGAAATTGGTATGAAGCTTGTAGTCTTCCAAGCTCTCTTTCTAACATCTCATGCTCCACTACAAATAAAACCAAAATCACCTTTTTATATCAATATGCATTACTATGATTAACAATATACAAATATATATAAGTACAGAATTTGAGGCACAATCTAGTGACAAACTCAGTTATTTTCCACCACGTAACGCAGAAAACTATATACTTACATTGTTTTATGAGTTGCTCTTGTGTTATACTATCTAACTGCTGCTTCAGCGATCTGTTTTCCATACTCAATATCAGATTCTGCTGATCTACGAAATGAAGTTCTGCAACTATGTCTGATCCCTCGGCCTGTTTTTTTTTTTGGGAAAATCAACACAATCATGTTCATTGTTTAGGTGTATATATATATATAGTGATAAAACATAAGCAAAAAAACATGGATGCATTACGTGTAGGATCTGGACAGCTTTCTCAAGTTGGGATATGTATTGAAGTTTCCTCACTCTTGACCTGTGAGCAAATTGCCTGCATCATATTTCTTATCAGCCTCGCGATTAGAAAGTTAATTTATCATATGCATCACGGTGAAAATTTATGATGCATTTAAAGATCGACCCGTAAGTTCAAATATGAAACAGAAGAAAGTTTACTGTTTGGAACGCTTGGCATCTTTCTTTGACAAAGATGGATTAGCTTGCGTGGATCCGTCTATGGATCCCTCGAGGTTCTGTGAGCTAGCTGACTCGACCCTCTCATGCCCTTCAACTGATCTAGGCTCTGATAAATTCAAATCCTACAAACAAGAACACCATTAAACATTCTTGCCATTCATCTAGCTGTTGAAGAAAAAAAACGGCTACCTTTTTGAATTTCTCTTCTAATGATGAGGTAGACTTTTGAGCAGTATTTGATGTTTTACAATTCGCATTGTTATAAAAATGCCCTTGTAATTGTACATCAAATGGTCTGGTTGTCGATTCTACAAATGCAAAAGTGTCGCTTGCTGAACGTCGATGGCTTCTTTGTACCCGTGTCTTGTGTGTATCCGTCTCTGTGTCTGTATCGTTTAATAGATCGTCGAGCCAAGAAGGTTGTCCGTCTAGAAGAAGAAGGCTCTCGGAAGGACTACGATAATGGCTGCTGCTGGTTAACCCCTCACTAGTTTTCGCCTTTTCTTTTTGTCCATGTGTCGTTGTTGGAGGGAAGTGGCTATAAGATTGTCCAAAATGTATAGGGATCATAGGACATAGGGGTGGCATCTTTGAACTTTCCATTCTTTAATCCTGAAAAAAAAAAAAAAAAAAAAAAAGGGCCCTTAATTTCATGGGACCCCATAAATTCATGAATTTGTGGCTGCAGCTGGCCATGGCTGCAGTTAGGCCCGCAAGGACACCCCTGAGTAACACAAGCGCAAGTAACGTAACACAGGAAAAATTGATGTTTACCTGAACAAACAAAGAGATCGAAAATTATCCTAGCTAATTATTTCACCCATGCAGGAGAGGGAAGAATAACGAAACCGAAGAACGAGCAGTCCTAATAAGAATGTTGAATTACAAGAAAAAGTAAAACTAAAAGGTTTAATTTGAAAATGAAAATACATGAAAGAGAAAGAAAGACGAGACGAAAGCAGCTGCAAAGCTGCTTATGGGTACAATATGAAATTGGGTTTCTGTTTGTAAATGTAAAATGGGAGCAAGTGTGTAGAGGAGCGCACTTTACGTAACCAAAATGGAAAGGGTCCTTTTGTTTTTCTGTTACCAGCAATTTCCTTCTGTTTCCTGGAGAATAGGTGATCTGGCTTTGTGTTTCTGTGTGGCATTACATTAGATACTTTCGTCTAAATATAGAATTTTTTTCTTCTATTTTAATTTATATTCATGAAATGTTGTTTATATTGTAGGGAGAATATAAGTCAAGATTTTTGTACATATATAATGAAAATGAACGAAGGTTATAATTCTAAAAAGTAATGAATAAATTATCTTGTGATGATCGGTAATGTAATAGTAATAAGAAGTGGCAAGAGCATCCCCAATAATATCCTCCAATTACACGCTTTAAACATATCGTTTTCTGTTTTAGTTACAACACCTAAATTTTTTTTTTCACTTCAATAAGCAACCTCTATACAACCCTTTGATAAACAAATTTTCTCTTTAATCTCAACTAACAAACCAAAATATTACTATATATTCACCCTTTTTTAATTTGTACTTTTCCATCATAATGAAAATAAAATGCGTATACTAAAAAAATTATACGACGAGAGAAAGAATTGGTTTTTTTTTTTTTTTTTGTGATGAGAGAGAGGCAGTTTTATTTTATTTATTTTTTTGGTTTAGTAAGCATCCTCCAACAGCCACCCGAGATTACGAGGTGATACCAAGGGATTTTGAATATTGAGGCTGGTGTCAAGGGTCCACTGTGGCTTCAAGTGGCAACACAGACTCTCTAGAAACAATTTAGAGGATATGACGGGTGCCCCATTGTGGAAGCTCTAAGTGGTTGAACTATTAATAAATTAAGAGTATTAGATGAAAAAGGAGTAATAAATATTTAATTGATAATGTAAAATAACTTATATTATGTTATAGGCAAATTTTATGGTGGTCAATGACCACCAAATTCAATCTTGGATTCAATGGTTAGGATTAACACACATGATCACAATCATCTATGTGATGACATGTGTCCATTAAGTTTAGTGGTCAATTACCACCATAAAATTTCTCGTATATTTTAAATCCTATGAAATAGAATGATTTATATTATAAGACGGAAAGAGTATTATTTTTTTTCAACAAATCATTAACATTTCAAGTGCATTTCTGTGACGTCTCTGTCTTAGATATTGTGTCCTTATCCGGAAACGGGACTATTAGGATCTTTAGCTTTGCTTATTTCTTTTTTTTGAGGGTTTTTTTTTGCTTATTTCCAAACCTTAGCTGAATAGGTCTTCTCAATTTGCCTGATAAGATTGTATATGTTTAATCAGACTTGTGGTTGTAATAGGAAAAATACTAGTCTTTTAGTTGTAATCTGTTTAGTTTAGGATAGTTCAAATCCAGACTTGAACCAGATCACAAGATTTGAAACCAGATCTAGACTAAAGATCAGAACAAAAGAATGAGGGATCAGACTCAGACTTGAAGACAGAAGACTAGAAGACCTGAAGACTAGAGACCTAAAGACTAGAAGACCAGTTTGAAGAAAGAGAAGATAAGTCAAAGAGAAAGCCAACTATTCAAAGCATATATGATGCCAACAACTTGAAGTGAATCGAATGGTGTATCAAAATAAAAAGGAAGGTCAAATTAGAAGACAAAGATATGGTGTAAATAATCAATGAAGTATAGAGACTGGATAAGGTCAGAAGAAAAGCCAGATCAGATGATAATGACAAATTCAGATGAATTATCTATCAGTTGACAAGATTCAAATTAGAAGAGAAGGATCATATTAGAAGATAAGTCAAAATGCAAACATAAATGACGGAAGATCATATCAGATCAGAAGAATATATAAGACCCTATCTGAAGGACCAAATGTGGTTACCACTTATGTTGAACAACATTCGAAGACTAAAATAAAACAAAGGATTAACATTCAAATTCAAAAGATTAGGATAAGGTTGAGCAAGCATTAAAGGCGGTCCAGAATGTCAGAAACACAACAACCAAGGTTTTAAATTGCTATATTAAAAAACAAACAAAAGGGAATCTTATCTTCGTACAAGCAACGTTCTGAAATTCAGATTCATGTGAGAGATAAGGGCTTTTTACTAGAGGGTCAAACGGCTAATAGTTAGAAAAATACAAGAATTTATCAATGATCTACAACAAATATTTTATCAAAATATATTCAACCGAGTAAAATAGACTTTCAGACGAGAAGAAGCAAATCAGCTCAGAAGAAGACTCCGAATATAAATACAAGGACTTAGAGATGAATTCGTGACTTATTCCATTTCATCAAGACTAAGGGAATTCTTACTGATAATCAAAGAACTCAAAAGCTAAATCCATAAAATTCAAGTGATAGTAAAATCCAAAGCTTAAACAAAATCTTCTTGAGCCACTTTTGAATCTTGAGCGAAATGTGAGAATCTACTAATTTAAATATCCAATCAAGCTCAAAAAGGATCAATCTTGATCCAACTCTCACTCCAAATTGATTCATTTCGACATGAGTTAATATGTGAAAGACAATGAAACAGTTCATGATCACTGTCAAGGACTGAAAAAGCTGAAGCAATTGAGGCTGCAAAAGAGCTTGTGATAGCTATTGAAGATTACTTCGAAGGACAATAGAGTTAATCAGTGAAGCAACAATGGTGAGAGTGGTGAAGGACTGTTAGCTCAGATAGTGAAGCAACTGTGGGTTGTCAGGGACTATCATCACTATTGTAACGGTGTAGCAAGAACGATAGAGAATTCCTCTATCATCATCGGAGAAGATCGAGTGGATTAAGGGATTACACAACCCTGGACCACTATAAACTTTATGCTATTTACTTTCAGCACTGCAACATAGATTTCATCTATCACACTTTGAAAACAGAGTTTAAAAAGGCTTTAATTCTGCTGCATAAATCTGATAAGTTTAATATTTGAGTTAAGAAGTTGTTAAAAAGTTTTAAAATCCAACAAGTTCATTCGTCCCCTCTAAACTCGCTTTAAGCCTTATCTGGGACCAACAGTGACGTTCGGCATGTGATATTTAAAGGAAACCCTAAATCTCATGTTAGCCTCATGTCATATCAGAGTAATTGAAGAATGCACAGAAGAAAAAAAACTAGCAAGAGACTCGGGAAATCAACCCTCAAGGTCTTCTATTAACTAACTCAACCGATTACACCTGTCGTCAAATTAATCACAAATAAGTGGTATCGTTTATTACAACTCAACTGGATGAAAATAAAACTGCTGAAACAAATAGAACTCCATAGCTCAATTCCTTAGGCATGAACTCCATTCTCATCGTCCAAATCGTCTTCAACCAACGTATCTTCTTATTCCATATAAAGGAGTAAGCTCGTTCGCAAAGCTCAGTACGAAAAAAGAATATCAAAAGAGAGATTCATGCTTGTCAAATGTCGAGAGACATGGCATGAATCTACTTCATCTAGTTCTCAAAACAGTTTAAAGCCTTTACTTGAAACATTAAGAAAGATACTTTTTAAGCATAACTTGAAACATAAGAGAAAGCCACTTTAAAAGCACGTTGAACAATGCACATAAAAGCATGCCTGTTAACTATATCAGTTCGTCTTGCACCCACTTGTTCGTTCCATTAATTACTTGCTTACCATTCTAACATCCTGATCGAACGTACGCATGCTATCTACTAACTCGTACTTCACTTGTCTACTAACCATAACATGTCCGTGTCTTATATATCATGTTCATGTTTCTTATTTACTTAACATGAGGGTTTGGTGAAACACGGATAATATGAGTAACCAACCTCCAACTTGGGACTTAAAGTACACAAGGTACTTCGTACATTACGTCGTCTCAAGAACGACATGGCTAATACATCAGTCATACCTCCGACACAAGACTTTGAATACCCATGGTACTCCGTACAGATCATTGCAAGGTAATTAACTAAACCTTATCTTAACCCAATTAGGAACACATAAAGCACATAAATTTCACAATAAAATCCACAATTGACCTACGAGAGCGTTCAATGGCCGTAACAACACCTAACTCCCTGCATATCTCCACTACTTGTAACCAAAACGCCTAAACGGTTCAGAAAAGTAACTAGAAGACAAAGCAGTACATTGAAACCATATTATAGTCACCCAGCAAACACATAATAATGTCCGTATTCGTGCAATTTAACAAAAAAAATATTCAAAACTGTTGGACGTATTTTTATGTTTTAGTGATGAGTGCCAAACTAACTGTTATAGAGCAAAGGCAAAAAGATGTCTAGATCAAATGTATAGGTTTATTAGAGTTTGATCTTTGTATAGGTTTGATCAAACAAGCCTTTGTAAAAGGTCGGTGACTTGTTTATTGAGACGATCCAGTCAATAGGGTAGTTAGGTCAAGTAGACTTATCGGGAACTCGCCAAGAAGGGAAGGTCGAGGACTCAAACTCGATTAATGAAGGCTAAGGGATCAAACTTAGTGATTAAGTCAAGGATATGCAATCGAGAATTTAGGCAAGTCTGTGATGACCTAAAGCGATTACATATACCTTGTGTAAGGTCTAAGTTCCATAAGTTGGATGATGTTTGGAACTTGGTTATAATTAAAAGGTGTAATCTAACTTCACAAATAAAAGTTAGATAAAAGAAATCATTGCATTATATTTGATACACAAAGAAATTGTCGTTTCAATAGATCGATAGGTATTTACAGATCGATGAACCCCATGATGATATACCTCGATTAATTCAAGATTACATTGGAAGATTACATGGATAAGGAGAGCAAACTACCTCTGATTTATCAAATAAATCAATGGCTGAGATTAAAAGGATGTTGGGATGATTCAGGACTTTATCCAATGGTTATAAGTCAAAGGGTGGACAGATTTGGATGTCAAAAGGATTCTCGACATCATCGATCCTATGAATAGTGACAGAAAGCAAGTCAAATAGGACAAAAACCAGGAACGGTTATATTTGAATTTCAAAAATAAGTCACATGCACCCCTACCTATAAAAAGAGGACTTTCAACTCAGAAAAAGATGATGATTGAAAAATTATAAGAGAAAATATAAGAGATAATTCTGAGCTGCAAGAACACCCTGTTGAACCTACTGAGCTTAACCTTACTGATCCAGAGAAAATATTCAAGTGTATTCTGTATTCAAGCTACAAAAAGTTCACACACTTGAAGACTACAAGCTGCTGATTATATCATCCTAATCAAGCTGCTGCAACTGAATCATTTACTTGATTCATTCTTTATTTTACAAAGAACCTGCTGAAGACAGTGAAGCATTTGTTGGGTGTGAAAGAATGTTGTTTGTGGTGGAGCTGGTGAAGAGGCAATCCTACCCTTCAAGGACCAGTGGAAGACTTTGGAGCAAGCAATCCTACCTATTCCTAGTTTTCGGTTTGTGAAGCCATAGTCATTGGTGAAGGACAAGCAATCTTAGGAATCTTTGTAATGAGATACATCAAAGATCTCAGTGAATTACCTCCAACATCACAGAGAAAAGTGGAATGACAGATTACACCACTGGAACCACTATAAAATCGCCTACTTACTTTCTCGCACTTACATTACGCATTTAGTTTATTATACACATCAACCTACTGAATCTAGCAACTGAACTCACACACACATACACTACTGAGTATCTAACACTTAGTATCATATTTAACAAAAAGTATTAAGACTTAATTTTTGATATAAATCCGCTGCACAAATTCAGTAAACTCAACCATTAGTAGACTATTGTTTATCAAAGAAAGCTATTGAGGCATCGCAGACTCATCGAGGTATCGCAGATCTGCTGAAGTTGCTGAGTTTGTTAACTCCAAAAAGTTTTAAGTGTTAAGTTTATTCACCCCCCTCTAAACTTAACCAAAGCCTTTTCAAGGGACCAACAATTGGTATCGGAGCTGTTTTTCTGTTCTGAAGTAATCCTACTTGTTGTGCTTGTGAAAATACTTTGAAAAATCTTTTCAAATCACTGATTTTCAAAACCTTTCATCATGGATAACAACAGGTATGCTAGAACAATGTTGATGTGTTCTCGCAGATCGTTTTGATGAATATAAACGTCGTATGCGAGGCTTACCTTGTCGCAACTCATGATGAAATGATGGATGTGCTCACGGATGGACCACTTTGGAGATTACTAAGTCAAGAATAAGTGGGTGAAGAGACACAAGATACATTCCAAAGCCTAAAAAGGAATGGATCTTGAAGATAGAAAGAGAGCAAATCTGAACAACATTGCTATTGATATTATCTACGTAACTCACGGATAGCAACATGTACATGAAAGTGAAAGATTGTAAAACAAAGAAAAGAACTTTGGGACAAACTACAGTTGATCTGTGAAGGCACCGATGAAATAAAGAAGAATAAAATCGAGTGTGGCAAAGAAGAAGTTCCAAAAGTTTGAGATGAAACCCAATGAAACCATTGAACAAATGGAATCTAGGTTCAATGCAGTGCGGATGAACTCACCTCTGTGTGTGTTGTCTATTCAAAAGAAGAAATCAACACAAAAATCTTGGAAGCTTTACTCGCTGCTGAGATGAATGGAAGATGAAGGTGACAGCCATAGAAGAAATGAGAAGACTGCATGAAGAAGATACATTCAAGTTGTTCTCAGATCTCAAGGCATATGAATTCAAAAAGAAGTTGTCACCTACCACTAAAAAGGAAGAGCCAAAAACCACAGCACTGGCTGCTTCACATCAAGAAGAAGGATCAGAAGCTCAAGATGAATTACTGGATGAAATGCAAGAGCAATAGCATTGCTGAGCAAGAAGATCAGGATGATGAAAGGTGGTAAAAGCTCACCTAGGAATTTCACAAAGAAATTCATTGAAAAGAAAAAGGAAGAAACAAAGAAAGACAATGATTTCTTGTGTTTTAATTGCAAGAAACCAGGACACTTCAGACCTGACTGTCCTGAATTAAAGCAGAAAAATGAACCAGATTATCTTTGCTTTAACTGCAAGAAGCCTGGACATTTCAGACCAGATTGTCCAGATCTCCAAAAGAACAAGAGTCAACAAAGGAGACATGGCAAGAAGGCTATGATTGCTGAAGATGAATCTGGATATGAAGTGGAATCTAAAAAGGGAAATGAATCAGATGACACAGCATTGGTTGCTGATATGGAAGACTATGCATTAATGGCTAATATGGATGAAACAGAGGAGGTATACAATACTGTATCAATTAACACTCCTGCTGAAAGTGATTGTGAATCAACTTGTGGTTCAAATCCTAAAAACTCTTACAATGAAGAAGCTTTGGATGCCATCCTCAATCAACTGAGGAAAATACAATCTGGTTATGAAATTGTGAAGGGTGAAAAAGAAGCTCTTCAAGTAGAAGTTGAAAGATTGAATGCTGAATTAAGGGTTCTCAAAGGTAAGGAAAAAGATGTTGGATGAATCAAGATAAGCCTCTTTGAACATCCAGTAGCCTCTGAATCTGCTGATCCATCTTGTTCCTCTACTGCATACAAATCTGGAAAGCCTTATGGTGATAGAACAGGGCTTGGATTTGGAACTCAACAATCCAAAAAGAGTGGATCCAGTAAAGCTACTGAACCTAGTGCCAGAATTGGTCCTAAGTTTGTACCTGCACAAGATCCAACTCCCAGTAAGGATTCGAGGCAAGAAACTCGCTGAGAATGCTTCAAGGAAGCAAAATCAGAAGTCAAAGAATTCAACAACTCCTAATAAAAGGAACAAATCCAAAAATAGGACTGCTGTGCCTTCTAAAGGCTTGATTGATGGACACTGCTACCAAGTCTCATTTGGACCACGAAGGGTAAGAAACATAAATATTCCAAGGATAAGAATTCTAAACCCAAGAATGTTAATCATTCAAGGGATACTTATCTCTCGGGAAAGGTAGACTGCTCTCATCGATGATGATTGGAATATTCTGCACTCTTTGCTAGAAGCAAGTAAGTATAACCATCTTCTTTGAGGTAAAACCTAAGCAATGGAATCAAGAGAGGACTCGCAGAGGGCTTACATAAGACCCTCGTGAGACTCCATACTACTGGTCGCTTCTAACAGACAACAAACTAATGGTTATTATAATGCTTCTAACAACAAGAATCACTTCAAACAGCATTATAAATCAAAAGGCCAGAAAACATATGTGAATCCTACACAACCAACTGTTAGATCCTACATAAGTTGGATGATGTTTGGAACTTGGTTATAATTAAAGGTGTAATCTAACTTCACAAATAAAAGTTAGATAAAAGAAATCATTTTGCATTATATTTGATACACAAAGAAATTGTCGTTCAAATAGATCGATAGGTATTACAAACAGATCGATGAACCTCTTGATGATATACCTCGATTAATTCAAGATTACATTGGAAGATTACATGGATAAGAGAGCTAACTACCTACGATTTATCAAATAAATCAATGGCATTTGAGATTAAAAGGACGTTGGGATGATTCAGACTTTATCCAATGGTTATAAGTCAAAGGTGGACAGATTGGATTGTCAAAAGGATTTCGACATCGCTCGATCCCATGAATAGTGATGAAAGCATGTCAAATGGGAAAAACCAGAACGGTTATATTTGAATTTCAAATATAAGTCACATGCACTCCTACCTATAAATAGAGGACTTTCAACTCGTAAAAAGATGATGATTGAAAAATTATACGAGAAAATATAAGAGATAATTACGATTTGCAAGAACACCTGCTTGAACCTATCGAGCTTAACCTTATCGATCCAGAGAAAATCTTCAAGTGTATTCTCAGATTCAAGCTACATCAAGTTCACACACTTGAAGACTACAAGTTTGATTATATCATCCTAATCAAGTTGCTTTGAATCGAATCATTTACTTGATTCATTCTTTATTTTACAAAGAACCTCTTGAAAGACAGTGAAACATCCATTGGGTGTGAAAGATGTTGTTTGTGGTGGGAGTGGTGAAGAGGCAATCCTACCCTTCAAGGACCAGTGGAAGACTTTGGAGCAGCAATCCTACTTGTTCCTAGTTTTCAGTTTGTGAAGCCATAGTCATTGGTGAAGGACAAGCAATCTTAGGAATCTTTGTAACAAATACATCAAAGATCTCTAGTGAATTACCTCCAACATCACACGAGAAGAGTGGGTGACAGGATTACACCACCTGGAACCACTATAAAATCTCGCCTACTTACTTTTCTGCACTTATATTATGCATTTAGTTTATTATACACATCAACCTCATGAATCTAGCAATCGAACTCACACACACATACACTACTGAGTATCTAATACTTAGTATCATATTTAACAACAAGTATTAAGGCTTAATTTTTTGATATAAATCCGCTGCACAAATTCAGTAAACTCAACCATCAAGAGACTATTGTTTATCATTGAAGTCTTTGAGGCATCGACAGACCATCGAGGTATCGCCAGATTCTTTGAAGTTCTTGAGTTTGTTAACTCCAAAAATTTTTAAGTGTTAAGTTTATTCACCCCCCTCTCCCTCCCTCTAAACTTAACCAAAGCCTTTTCAAGAGACCAACAAAAACATATTAAAAACATAATCTTGAAACTAAAAGGGATCATTTTGAAAAGAAGAATTTCTTACCTTAAAGACGAGTCGGACTACGAACCGAACATCAACTAACTTCCAAATCTTATACGAATCTACAAAACAACAACGGATCTAACATAAATTTTATGGGAATTTAACCCTATAAAGATCAAAGCTAAGAAAAACTACGAAAAGATTAGATCTTACTTTCAAGAAGAGATTCAAAGCCTAAAATTACTGCTAGAAACGAAATTGCTTCAACAACACTGATGAACGAACCCATAAATCAACCAAATGCTCCAGAAACTAAGTATTGTGATGCTTTCCCGGGTGAGGGGCCAGAACAACGGCCCAAGGTTTTGCTGAAAACACGAAATAGGTGATGTCTAGGGCTATTTGCGGATTTTTTTTTATAGGATTTTCTGAGTTTATGTCGGTTTTAGGTGACTTGGGTACCATTATAAATTGGTACCCAAAAAACCCGAAATACACTTAAACAAGAAATTGGGGTTTCACAATTTCAATCCCTATAGTATGTTTTCACTTTCAATTCTGATGTAAGTGACGTAAGGCCTAGGTACATTTTTCTTTTGAGAAAAAAATGTATGCGTGCCATACATATTTTTTTGGATAAAATCTCCATATACGGGAAGTAGGCGTCACACAAAGAAAAAGAGAACCGATGGCTGATGTGTGCACGGATGAAATATGCTTAATTTTCAAAGGTCAGCTTTGACGGCCCAAATGCATAAAAACTTGCAAAATGATTGAGGCACATAAATTATGTGGACCGGTCCCAGAAAATTGAAATTTGTGGTTTAAAATTTTTGTGTTTTAAAAAAAAAAATTAAAATGTGTGATTATAAAATGTTGTGTGAATGATTTATGTGAATGATATGGTGCCTAAATCACTCTCCTTGTCCTAAGCATCTATCTATATATAAACGCGGCAGGTAAGATATTTACTTGGTCTCTAAAAACTCCCAAGACACAAATTGATCTTCCCATGGCTGGTGGTAATAACGGAGTTCATTTCATTGCTCTCCTGCTTTTCTGTAAGTTCCATTCCTTTTTGTAGGAGAACATCAGCAATTTTTGTATATTTATTTTCGTAATCTTATATATACAGTAGTGTTTATGAAAATTAAAACATGCAGCAACTATTCTATTAGGATGCAACTTGGAAAATGCAAGTGCTAAAGCGTGTCCAAGGATCTGCATCATCGGACAGCGCTATATGACTTGCCCGTCCACCGGCAATGAGCATCTTCCACCGGCTTGCAACTGTTGCGTTGCGGAAAAGGGCTGCAAGATCTTTAATGCTGCTGATGGATCTTTGATTTGTACGGGTACTTAAATCTTGGATTTGATGGTATATATATATATATATATATATATATATATATATATATATATGCAGCAAATCCTAGGATTTCAAGTCCTGGTATTGTCTCAATAAGCTTAGTTCTAAATGATAGAACTAGTACCGACTCAAAATAATTGTAATATGCTATCATGGTCTCGGGTCTCTCCAGGATTTTCATTTGAGGTCATAAATATGTCCAAAAAAAAAATAAAAAAATATTTTGTCTTTCAAAACATAGGTTTGTATATTCAATTTTATACCGTTAATTATGGGTCAAAAACATAATAACAGTATGTAAGATGTTAATTATCTGTATCCTCGCCAGGTTAAGTTTTTGAGAGAGATTGTATTTCAACGGTCATTACACAAAAATTAATGGATCGATACACGTATATATGTGTTCATAAAAAATTCACTTAGGGGTGGCCGCCCCGCCGCCAACAAAGGCAGCGTTGCCCCTGATGCTACTCTTGGTAATGTCTACCATGCCGGTGTGTATTTTAATCATGGTATGATGATAAATAAAATTCTCGAATAATCCTTCAAGGGAAAAAACAAAGGACACCATCAGATCCAAGAAAAAACTACCATATTTGTCTCAAAATATAAGTTCATTTAAGATTTTTAACACAGATTAAGTAAGTTGATTAAATTGGTTATGTATTATTAATTTTAATGAAAAATTCTAAAATGGCCTTTCATTGCTATTAATGCAAAATAATGAAAAGTTGGTGGGTAAATAATAAATGAGAGGTAAAAAAAGAAAATTGTAATAAATGTTTCATTTGTTATCTAATGGATTTATATTATGAGATAAAACTAAAAAGCTAAATGAGCTTACATTTTGAGACGGATGTAGTATATGGTACATGTGAGCTCGTAATAATTCATTTGTCAGCATTTCGCCTATCCCAATGATATTTACATTAGAATTGAATATCACACATTGGTAAATTGAGAGAAATATTATTAAGGTATAATGTTGAGACATAATTGTAGAAACAAAACAATGGATTCAACACACAAAGATACATTTTGCATTATAAAGCTTTGTTCTAAGCTTCTCATATGATACATTACACTTTGATAAACTCATGCTATTTATAGCTACAAACTAAAGTGTGAATACATCAAGAACAGTGGTATGAACAAATCCGCGTACATTACACTTTGATAATTTCATGGTATTTATAGCTACAACTGAAGTGAATATACATCAAGAACAGTGGTATGAACAAATCTGTATACCAATATGACGAAATCCACTGCAAATATTGAGGAAAACATCACGTTGGTTGATTTGGCAACCAACAATATCGATTTTGTTCACATCTACATTGCCTTCCTTGAATCAAAATCTTCTATACTTGATCATACCGAGCATCTTCACTAGTTTAGTAAATGACTCCATCTTCAATGGCCTTGTGTAGATATCTGCAACTTGATCTTCAGTTAGACACTAATCATTGACAATATCTTTTTGATGAACTTTGAGCAGCAAGTGAAATAACCAAATGAACTTTATCAAGTCTTGCAACATGAGCAAGGACCTCAAAATATTTAATATCTGCCTTGTGCTTGTATCATTTGGCTACAAGTCCTTAATAGAGATCCACCTCTCCGTTGGCTTTGTACTTTCTTTTGTACACCCATTTTACACCTATGGGTTTCTTGCCTGGTGGAAGGTTTGTCTCAAGTATCATTCTTCTCAATTGGATGAATCTCATCATCCATGGATTGTATCTAGTAATCGTTTCTTGAAGCTTCTTCAAAGCTAACTAGACCACAATCAACAAACAAAGCATAATTAACAATTTCTTCATCAGAATATGTCATTATCATTTCTAGTGACATAATCCCACAATCGAGCTGGTAAATGCCTTTGTCGTTGTGGACGACTAAGCTTGATGATCTTCAAATATGACATCCCTGCTGATAACATCTTTTCTTGTTACCGGATTAAACAACTTATACCATTTTGTTTGATGAGAATATCCAATAAAAATACACTTTTCAGATTTATCATCCGATTTCTTTCTAAAAATTAGAGATATAGGCACAAGCAATACAACCAAACACTTTCAAATGTCAAATATTTGGTTTTCTCCCTATCCATACCTTTCAAGCATACTGAAGTGGTGTTTTTTATTGATCAATCAAAATGTTACATTGGTACTCCTTTATATAGGAGAGAAAGTGATACTATTATTTAGTAGCAATATTCACACATTAATTGTAGATATTACGTATTAATTACAGAATAATTATATATTCTGTAATTAATGTGTGTATATTGTTAATATTATTTATTTGAATAATATTGTCTTCTATCAGTATTAAATGACACACTAGGTTGTTTATTAGAGAACCAAGATATGAGCATGTTACCAAGAAACTGACATGTACGACTTGTGCTTTTCCTGTCAACTTTGCAAACTTTAAAATGAGCTTCAAAATATGCATGTAAGTTACAATCATGAGGTTTTTCATAGAATTGGCCAAAAGATTGTGTATGCACCAAGTATCTAAATATTCTCTTCACAACAATATAATGAGACGATTTTGGATATACTTGATACCTAGCACATATGCGTACAAAACTCATTATATCAAGTTTACTTGCAGCAAGGTAAAGGATAAAACCAATCAAGTCTTATACAGAAGATTGTCCACTGGTTGTCCGGTCTTGTCTAGGTCCATTCCGATGGAATCATATGAAAAATTGTTGATTTGAGATCTTCAAAGTTCAACGTATTTAGCATTGCCTTGACATATTTAGTCTGACTGATGTGAGCTCCATTGTTAGTTTGCTTCACTTGCAATCCTAAGAAGAAGTTCCATTCTTCATTGAAGACATCTCAAATTCCCTAATCATTTGAGTCTGAAACTCATTGCACAAATCATAATTAGTTGCACCAAGATAATACTCGACAACATAAACTTAAAACTACTAAGGAACAATGTAATATCTACATTACCACTTTCAAAACCTTTTGACAGATAATAAGCTAACATGTTATACCAAGCTTTTCAAACCATATAAATCCTTAATTAACTTGAAGACGTGATCATAATAGTTTTTATCCTTAAACCTTGGGTGTTTTTTGATATATACACCTCTATTTATCGGTCCATTAAAAAATGTAGACTTTACATCCATGTGCAACAATTTGAAATCAAATAGATTGGCTATAGAAATCATACGACTAATGGTTTTTAGTCTAGCAACAGTAGCATATGATTCATCATAGTTTTAATTAAATCCCCTTGCCACTATCCTATCATTATGTTGTATTTTATGGATATATATTTCAAAAGTATTTTAGTTTTCTTTTTATTTGGTTTCAAACGGTCAAAATTGTGATTTAGTAAGACTCTGTCAAACCAAATCTTAATTATCTTTCAAGAGATAAGAAGTCAGTTTTTCTGTTCCTAAAATTATGGACAGTAACGTTGGATAATGGAGGATCATGCTTTGACAAGTAATTGCTTTTCCTATAAATGAGAGTCTAGTTCTATCTTCTAAAGGCATACTGATAGCTCACAAAATACCCAATTGTTACATACTTTATATCATCTTCTATAAAAGCTTTCTTTCCTCTTTGTTTATTTTCTCTTCAAAAAAAAAAAAAAAACTTCCTTTCTTTTTTTTGGATTAATAAACGAGATTGTTTGTCGATAATCCTCTAAATTTGACTGAGGAAGGCTTGCTTAATCCTCGGGAAACATTTCATTTGCCTGAAATAGTTTCTTAGGACAGTGCCTAGCACAACTCAAGCAATTTACTTTTTTGGCTCTGTCGATTTTCTACAAAATTTACAACAATCTAAGAAACTATGGCATCAGAGCCTATTGATGCATCTGCTTCTCTGCCTGTACACCTGCGTTTTGCCAAGCCATTTCCAGACGTGTCCAAAATCGAAATTTTTGCTAATGAGAACTTCAAAAGGTGGCAAGAACGTGTGCACTCCCTTCTTGACATTCATGGAGTTGCTTATGCACTGACAGATCCCCAGCCTGCTGCAACTGCTGATGCAAAGACAATCGAATCATGGCAATATGCCAATAAGGTTTGTCGTCATACTATCTTACAAACTTTATCTAATGAGTTATTTGATGTGTACCGTTATTACAAAGAAGCAAAGTCAATTTGGGACGGACTTGTTACTAAATTCATCTTTGAAGATGCAACCAAAGCGAAGTTTGTGGTTGGAAAATACTACCAGTGGGAGATGACAGATGACAAGGAAATGAAGGTCCAAATCATCGAATATCAAAAATTGCTTGAAGACTTGAAAGGTGAAGACATTGTCCTACCGGAGAAATTTGCAGCAGGCATCCTCATCGAAAAATTGCCGGAGTCATGGAGTGATTATAAGAACAGCCTAAAACACAAAGAGAAAAACTACACAATTGAGGAGCTTGTGAGACACATTCTGATTGAAGACACAACCAGGAAGGAGTCACTTGCAGCCAAAGCCAAGGGACTTGCCCTCAAAGCGAATTTGGTACAAAGCAGCGATAAGAGGTACGCAAACAAGTCCCAAAATTTAAAGCCCAAAAATTCCAACTTTAAAAAGAAAGGCACATGTTATTACTGCAAAAAACCAGGACACCATATTGGCGAATGCAGGCGCAATCCCAATAGAAATGATAAAGCAAAGGCTAATCCTCCTAAGGCTAACTTAGCTGAAGGAGATGACATAATTGTTGCTGTCATTTCTCAAGCAAATATTGTTGCAAATATGAAAGAATGGATTGTAGACTCTGGGGCTACTCGACATATATGTGCAAATCGAGCAGCATTTACCTCCTATACTGCAATAGGGGATGATGAGGAAATAGTCTACCTTGGGGACTCAAGAACTGTTAATGTTCTAGGTAAGGGGAAAGTACTCCTGAAACTCACTTCAGGAAAAACTTTAGCTCTTAATGATGTTCTACATGTACCCACCATTCGTGCCAATCTGGTGTCTGTTGCCTTGCTTGGAAAAGTTGGAGTAAAAGTGTCATTTGAATCTGACAAGGTTGTAATGACAAAAAATAATGTATTTGTGGGCAAGGGTTATTGTAACCAGGGACTTTTTGTACTTAACATCTCAAATGTCATCAATGAAAATGCTTCATCTTCTGCTTATTTTGTTGACTCTGTTTCTTTATGGCATGCAAGATTAGGACATGTTAATATGAGTTATATAAAGAAAATGCAATCTTGTGGTTTGCTGTCTGGTATTAATGATAAAATGGACAAATGCCAAATATGTGCAGAAACTAAAATCACTAAGAAAACTTGTTTATCTGTCCAAAGAGAAACTGAGCTTTTAAGCCTAATTCATACAGACTTAGGCGACTTAAAACAAACCATGACTAGAGGTGGTAAAAGATATTATATAACTTTCATAGATGATTGCTCTAGGTACACCAAACTTTATTTGCTTAGGAATAAAGATGATGCCTTTGGTGCCTTTTTATCTTACAAAGCTAAAGCTGAAAATCAACTTAATAAAACGATAAAAAGAGTTAGATCTGACAGAGGGGGTGAATATTTATCTTTAGACAACTTTTGTGAAAATCATGGTATAATTCATGAAACAACTCCTCCATATTCACCCGAATCTAATGGAGTAGCCGAAAGAAAAAATAGGACTTTAAAAGAAATGATGAACTCGATGTTAGTTAGTTCTCATGCCCCAGACAATTTGTGGGGAGAAGCTATTTTATCTTCATGTCATTTACAAAATAGGATTCCTCATAAAAGAACTGGAAAAACACCTTATGAGTTATGGAAAAATTATAAACCTAACTTGAAATACTTAAAAGTGTGGGGGTGTCTTGCCAAAGTCCTTTTGACTGAACCTAAGAAAAGGAAAATAGGTTCTAGAACTTCTGATTGTATGTTTATTGGATATGCTGAACATAGTGCTGCTTATAGGTTTCTTGTTTTAAAAAGTGATATGCTTGACTGCAATACTATTATTGAGTCAAAGAATGCTGAATTCTTTGAACATATTTTTCCATTGTCTAATAAAATTTCTCATGCACCTGTAGCAATAAACAAGGATATAGCCACTAATGAAGAATTGAGAAGGAGTAAAAGGCCAAGAAAAGAATTCACTTATGGAAAAGACTTTCAAACTTTTCTTGTTGATAATGATCCCCAAACTTATTTTGAAGCTATTTCTTCTTCCGATTCCAAATTATGGAAAGAAGCAATTAAAACCGAAATCGATTCAATTACAAAAAATAAAACTTGGATTTTGGTAGATTTGCCTGCCGGTGCTAAAACCATCGGGTGTAAATGGATATTCAAAAAGAAATATAATTCTGATGGAAGTATAGATAAATATAAAGCTCGTCTAGTAGCTAAAGGATATTCTCAAAAACAAAATATTGATTATTTTGACACTTTTGCACCGGTAACTAGGATTGCTTCTATCCGAGTTTTATTTGCCTTAGCATCTATCCATAAACTTTTTATACATCAAATGGATGTCAAAACAGCCTTTTTAAATGGTGATTTAGAAGAAGAAATTTACATGGTACAACCTGAAGGGTGTATTGCTTTTGGACAAGAACATAAAGTTTGCAAATTAATGAAATCTCTCTATGGCCTAAAACAAGCTCCTAAGCAGTGGCATGAGAAATTTGATCAAGTCATGATAAGTGATGGTTTTTCATCTGTTGAAGTGGATAAGTGTGTGTATACTAAAGTTGTAAATGATCAGTATGTGGTAATCAGCTTATATGTCGATGACTTGCTTATTTTTGGTACTAGTTTAGAAATTATAAATAGTACTAAAACTTTTTTGTCTTCTATTTTTGATATGAAAGATCTAGGTGAAGCCAATATGATATTGGGTGTTAAAATCATAAGGAGAAGTGATGGTATTATGTTAACTCAAGAACATTATACTGAGAGACTTCTTAGGAAGTTTGAGAGTTATGATGTAAACTCTGTAAGTACTCCTTATGATAGTAACACTCAATTGAAGAAAAATAAGGGTGACCCGGTTGCTCAGTCTAAGTATGCTCAGATAATTGGGAGTCTGATGCATTTGATGAATTTCAGTAGACCTGATATAGCTTATGCTGTGTGCAGACTGAGTAGATATACACAAAGTCCCAATCATGATCATTGGTCTGCGCTGGTTAGACTAATGAAATATTTGAGAGGAACCATGGATTATGGTATCCTATATAGTGGATTTCCCACTGTATTAGAGGGATATAGTGATGCTAATTGGATCTCAGATTCAAGCGAGACAAAATCCACTAGTGGGTATGTGTTCACTCTTGGTGGTGGTGCAATAGCATGGAAGTCAACCAGACAAACGATCATTGCTAAATCGACTATGGAGTCAGAGTTTGTTGCTCTTGAATTGGCTGGTTCTGAGGCTGAATGGTTAAGAAATTTTTTAACTAATATTCCTTTATGTAAGGATTTGTTGCCTCCTGTGTCAATGCATTGTGACTGCCAAGCAGCGATCCATATCGCAATAAATAAATCCTATAATTGTAAAAGTCGGCACATGAAATTGAGACATGATGTCGTCAAGCAGCTGCTTAAAAATGGAATAATTTCAATTGATTTTGTGAAGTCAGAGTTAAATTTGGCCGATCCTCTGACTAAACCTGCGGGAAGAAAATTAGTTTTTCAGACTGCTAGGGAAATGGGACTTAGGTCAACAAGTTGTCAACAAGGTAGTAACCCAACCTATGTGATTGGAGATCCCATGAAATAGGTTCATATGGGTAATAACAAACCAATATTGACAACAAAGCACTTTAGTTATGGTCCCGTGTATGAAATGTGATAAGTGCTTTGACTGCTTCGATAGTGAGGGTGAGCTTAGACTCTTAATGGGTTCATAGTCCATAAGGACGGTGTATATAAAGCAGTATATACTTGATGAACTCACCTATATGAGAGTGGTGTGAGGCCGCTCCTATGAGATTTTTGACCTAATCTTTAGAGCTCTCATGAATAACCAGGCACGCGCACGGCCCAAAAGCGCAAAACCGCATGGAACAGCAACTTGTGGTTTGCAATGTGATTGATAAAGTCTCTGCTTTACTACAAAAACTGTTGGTTCATAGAAATGTTTATTTCACCAATAGTTTTATAATTCATGCCTTATCGGTCTAAGTTTGGTTCATAGTCCAAAAGACACCAGACTAATTGCATTGCATCCCGATGAATCCAGCAAGTCTATATTCTATTTTTGTCTAAAAATATTTTGAAATATGTGGGGGATTGTTGTATTTTATGGATATATATTTCAAAAGTATTTTAGTTTTCTTTTTATTTGGTTTCAAACGGTCAAAATTGTGATTTAGTAAGACTCTGTCAAACCAAATCTTAATTATCTTTCAAGAGATAAGAAGTCAGTTTTTCTGTTCCTAAAATTATGGACAGTAACGTTGGATAATGGAGGATCATGCTTTGACAAGTAATTGCTTTTCCTATAAATGAGAGTCTAGTTCTATCTTCTAAAGGCATACTGATAGCTCACAAAATACCCAATTGTTACATACTTTATATCATCTTCTATAAAAGCTTTCTTTCCTCTTTGTTTATTTTCTCTTCAAAAAAAAAAAAACTTCCTTTCTTTTGCTGGATTAATAAACGAGATTGCTGTCGATAATCCCTCTAAATTTGACTGAGGAAGGCTTGCTTAATCCTGGGGAAACATTTCATTTGCCTGAAATAGTTTCTTAGGACAGTGCCTAGCACAAATCATAATTAGTTGCACCAAGATAATACTCGACAACATAAACTTAAAACTACTAAGGAACAATGTAATATCTACATTACCACTTTCAAAACCTTTTGACAGATAATAAGCTAACATGTTATACCAAGCTTTTCAAACCATATAAATCCTTAATTAACTTGAAGACGTGATCATAATAGTTTTTATCCTTAAACCTTGGGTGTTTTTTGATATATACACCTCTATTTATCGGTCCATTAAAAAATGTAGACTTTACATCCATGTGCAACAATTTGAAATCAAATAGATTGGCTATGGAAATCATACGACTAATGGTTTTTAGTCTAGCAACAGTAGCATATGATTCATCATAGTTTTAATTAAATCCCCTTGCCACTATCTTATCATTATTCCTTGTGATTTCACCTAGATCTTTCATTTTGTTACTATACACCCACCAAGTACCGGTGGCAGTCTTACCAGCAAGCAGAGACACCAGCTCACAAACATCAAGTATTTTGAATAGATGCAACTCATCTGTCATTGCCAGTATCAAATCACTTTCTTGGAGTACCTAATGTTTGTAGGCTCAATTGTGGACAATGAGGCATGAAGATCATGATATTATGAGATTGTAGTGGGTTTTCTAGTTCTTAAACCAGTTGAAGCTCCACCAATGATAAGATATCTGGGGGGACTTCTATTCCTCTCTGTTTCATGTTGCTGCAATCTTTATTCTGCTTCTTGTTGAGATTCTGGTTCATGAATATGAGATGCATGATCATCAAGATGTTTAGTTAATTGTTCATCAATAGGGGCAAGATGATGTGAACCATCAGAGGAGGGAAGTTGATTAGCATCGTCTTCTAATTGCTTATCTTCATCATTCTCAAGTTCCAACTGTCCATCGTTTTGCTAAGATATGAAACATTCTCATCTTTAATAACAAAACTTTCAACACAAGAAACATGAATACATTCCACAACTCTTCTTGTTTCAGGATTGTAACGCCTATATGCTTTTGGATTACCATAATGGCCAATAAAGACATATTAAACAGACTTTGGAGAAAATTTATCCAAGTGGTCTTTATCGATCAACATACCGACTTTACAACCAAAAACATGAAAATAACCAAACTTAAGAGACTTCACTTTTAATAACTCATAAAAGAGATTTTGTCGAATTCTTTCTAATGGTGAACTTATTCACCAAATAACTTGTACAAATTATAGCTTTAGCCCACAAGAATCTAGGCATTATGTATTCATTTCATTGTTATAACAGTATCTTAAAGAGTTCTATTCTTCCTTTCAAACTTTCTATGTTGTTGAGGTGTTCTAGGAGCTCATAGTTCATGTTTCATTCTAGAGAATTCACATAAATGAATCACTTTAGAATCAACAAACTCTCTCCTATCACTTTTAACAAATGTGACAGTCTAAGTGATCTCTCTATGACTTTTCTTGACTAGAACTTCAAATGATGATGCATTATCACTCTTTTAGCAAAAATCGGTGTCCATTTATATTACCTTCACGGTCAAATGAAAGACTGTTAGGGGTAATGCCCAAAATGATGTATTGTTTTAATTAATGTGAAATAATATATTCTAAAAGATCCTTTTATTTTCTTAGTGTTTGCAAACAAGTGACTGTGCAAAAAATCACTGTAACATAAATTTCGTGTTTAATCCCTGAAAATAAACAAAGACAACACAAAAATTGTAACAAATCGAATTTTTATTAATTTATAAAATAAAAGCGGTTACAATCTCTCTATTCCTTTGATTCTCCTCCTTAATTGTTGACAATTATTGAGCTCCTGGATTTAGTGGAAGATCCTGAATTTTGGTTGAATTCTCCTGAATATGGCGGAAGATCTTGACTTTGGTGGAATTCTTGCGAATATGGCGGAAGATCTTGATTTTGGTTGACTTCTCTCCCAGATGGCGGAAGATCTTGACTTTGGTTGTATTCTCCCGGATATGGCGGAAGAACGTTTGATTTGGGTGGAGATTTGATTAAGTGCTTTGACTCACCTTCACCCTCCTGATTGGGTTGGAAGATCCTCGAACCTGGTTGAAGAACTCTAGATTTCTTGATGGATGATCTTCAAATGATGGTTGAAGAACGCCGGATTTGATGGAGAATCTTCAAAGGTCGAAGAACACTTGAATGCTCCTTGTGCTCCCTTGATCTCCTCCTTCTTGGTGCTTGATACTTGAATGGAGTGCTTGATGCTTCCTCTCCAATCTTTAATCCTTGTGTGCTTCGTTTTCTGTGTTAATACTCTGTGTGTTTTACAAATAACCAAGACCCTCACATTTATAGTGTTGGATGAGTGTCTTTGAATTGATTTGCATTTAATGCATTTCAGACTCATTAAATGTGTTCAGACTTTTGTTTGATTCCCACAATATTTGTATTTAATGCGTCCAGACTCTCCTGATTGGTTCCCATCATATTTGTATTTAATGCGTCCAAATCTTGTGATTGATTCCCATCATATTAGAAGGTTGACATTTATTATAAATCAGTAAAATCTCCTAATTAATTGGTTTTTAAGAGATTTTATCATTTATTGATTTTTATATTATCTCCTAATATTTAATGTAAAAAATAATATAAAAACATTTAGATTTAAAGGCATGTGTAGTGTGTGACAAATATAATACGTCACACATGTATTTTTTTTGCATATCTACATACCATTAATTATAAATAATTAAATATCTAAGTTTCTTTTAAGAGATTTTAATCAATTATTTATTTTACATTATTCCATAATATATTTTATAATAAATAATATAAAATATTTAACTTAGGACAAATATATTATGTGACATATTTGACCTACCACATAATTTTTCGTTTCTACAATCACTAGTGGTACATTATGTGACCATAAATCTCAATGCATACGACTAATGTAAACGATGATTGATTTTATAGTGAACTATCTTAAATAGTGAGTCCGTGATGAAATTGACTCAAATTCACAATATTACAGTCAAACCATCATTAGTGCTCTAAAACACTTGGGAATTCGTACAATCAATTAAATGAGGATGAGAGAGAGGGTGAGTGTAGAGAGAGGGTGAGAGAAGGGAGAGTTCTTCTTTCAGGAGGCATACAAGGGAGGCTAAGAGTGGCGGAATGGGCGAAAGGAGGAGCTGGTATGAGGATTTGAAGAAGGTTTCGCATTCCTATTATTTTTCCAACTTTCCGGAGGGTCGAAATGAGAAAATCTTATGGCAAGTTTTTGAAAAATACGGTATGGTCCTGGATGTTTTCATATGCAAGAGGAAGAACGGAAAAGGGAAGAAATTCGGCCTTGTGAGGTTCAAGAAGGAGGGTCTTCATTCTGTGTTGCATAAGAAACTCGAAAACGTATGGATCGATTCTTATAAGGTTTTTCTAAGGTATCAAAGTGAGTATCCTATTAAGGGGATTTTGGCTACAATATTGAAAATGAGTAATAAGATTAATGCTGCTAATGGTGATTTGAGCAAGTGGAGATCAGATCGATCATCTGAGAAGAGTTATGCCGATGTCACACAAAATAGGAAAATGGAAATCCATGTTCAGAATCAAGCAGGCATGGTCTCCAATGGGAAAAAAACCATAGCTTTTGATGAAGAAAAACCTGCAACAAAAACCAACCCAGGTACTTCTAAAATTGCTTTGGAATTTTTTTCTAGTGACCTTGAATCACAATGGTTAGACAGATATGTAATATGCACATTAAAATCTTTGGATGTTGTTGAATCCATTCATTTGGTCCTATCGGAGGAAAGATTTGATAATTGCACAGTTAAGTCGTTGGGAGGTATGCAGATACTCCTTGAATGTGAGAGTTTTAGCCAACGGAACAAGCTTCTTCTTAATGGTATTTCTTGTCTGGGTGAGCGGGTCGATTGGGTTGGTCCATGGTCTAAAGAATCTCATTAGATTGATGGAGTTGTTTAGCTAAATTGAAGAGGCGTACCCTTATGCGTCTGGAATTGGAAAACCTTTCACTCCATTGGTAGCCATTTTAGGGAAGTTTTGCAAGTTGATCACAATATGGAAGCAAGAAGCTCTTTGATCTCAGGAAGAATTCGTGTTCGGGTAAATTTTGGTGGCCATATCTCCAAAAAATTGCTGATTATCGTAGATGATGATCAGGTTTGGATTCATGTGGAAGAAGAATGCCAAACTTTCCATTCGGTTGGATATCCTGCTCCATCCTCCGATCATTCCTCGTCGGAAATCCTAAGCTCCAATGATGAAGAATTTGAAACAAACTCAGACAAGCCATCAGAAGGTTCAGATATTGAGGAAAGATCAAATTTCGTCTTTAATGAAATCGCCTCGAGTCTGAATGCTGCGGCTAGGGATAATCGAAATTACAGCGGGGGAGATTCTATGCATAAGGGTAATGATAGAGTTACTCCCTAAATTCTACACCATGTTTACACCCAAGATAATCTTGTGGTTGTGATTTTTTCAAGTTTTTTCAAATTTTTTTACAAGTGAAAAATATGTGGTGAGATGATGATGGTGTAAAAATGGTGTAGACTTAAGGGAGTAAACCTATCACTCCCCCATATGCATAAAGACGTACATGAAAAAGGTTTTAATCAAAATTTTAATTCTGAGTTGGATAATAGCTCTTTAGTGTCTAAGCCCATAGCAGCAGAGGGTCCATTTGTCCAAGCCCAAGATAACTCTCATGAAATTACCTCTGTACCAGATAGTTTTTGTGGTATCCTGTTGGCCAGGCCCAAGTCCAAGCCCATGGACAATTTCAGAATAAGTCTAATGAAGATATGCTAGTCGAACAGAGCAAAGAATCCTCAGATGTAAGGATAAACTCTCCTGCTGAATCAAAAATTGGCGTACACAAAAAAAAATAAAGCTTTATCTGATGTGATCGGTTTTGACTGCACAAAAAGATTACGGAAAAAAGACCTGGAGAAGATGAAGAATGGTAAATTAAAGATCAGAGATGTGGGAGTTTTTCCAATTAATTCGAACTCTGAAGGAAGGGTTACCGATTTCTCCATCTCAGAATCAAATCTTCGCAATATGACAAATCTTGTTAGAAGATGGCTGGTCGAAAACGATGACGGCAGGAGCGAATCTGAAAAAACAGCAGAATTGGGGAAAATTTTGGGCATTGATTGGAATGAAAAGGGTGTTGCAGGTTCATATTGACCTGCGCATCTTGATCATTTTGATTTGTGAATTTTAGTGACTTTATGAAGATGCTATCTATTAATATAAGAGGGCTGGGTTCGGGTTGCAAAAAAAAAAAACTGGTTGGAAGAATTGCCTTTCCTCTCTATTCAAGAAACCAAGGCTTTTTTGATTAATAATATTTTAGTACGATCATTCTGGAAAGACACTGATTTTGATTTTCATTTCAAAGGAGCTATTGGTTTATCAGGTGGGTTACTATGTGTCTGGGATAAGAAAGTGTTTTCGGATGTTGACGAATTTGAAGGTTCTAGTTTCATCAGTGTTAAAGGAGTGTGGAAAGATTCCAATCACTTGTGCACTTTAATCAATGTGTATACACCTCAAGATGTGGAGGAAAAAGGATTGCTATGGAAGGAATTGAGTAGATATTTGCAGGAACATGATGGTATGATTTGCATCCATGGGGATTTCAATTCGGTTCGTTACTCAAGGGAGCAAAAAGGGTCATATTTTAATCCAAATGATGCGGCTTTATTCAATGAATTCATCGAAGACACGAAGCTGTTGGACTTAAAAATGGGTAGAAGGAAATATACTTGGTACAATAAAGCTGGTTCAAAGATGAGTAGACTTGACAGATTTCTAGTGTCCGATGGCTTTCTATCTAATTAGGAAGATGTCTCATTAGAAGCTCTTGACAGACGTTTATCAGATCATTGCCCACTGCTGCTTTCTATTAAAAAAGTCGATTTTGGCTCATTGCCTTTTCGAGTTTTTGATCATTGGTTGGAACATGTTGATTTGGAAGTTGTGGTGAAGAAAAGTTGGCAACAGGAAGTGGACTCATTTATTCTAGGAATTAGATTGAAATTAAAATTGAATCAATTGAAAGAAGATGTAAAAGTTTGGGGTAAGGAAGTTTTTGGGAGTATGATTTCGCAAATTAGACAAGAAGAAAAATTGCTGGGGGAGTTAGATATAATAGCAGAGGAAAAGAAGCTTAATGAGGAAGAAGAAAATCATAGAGCTGTAGCTGCTGAATTTTTTTTTTTAAATTTGGTGCCGTGATGGAAAAAAATGCTCGACAAAAATCAAGGATCAATTGGTTGAAGGAAAGGGACTCAAATTCAAATTTCTTTCACAAATGTGTTAAATGTAGAGCTAGAAAGAATGTCATGCCGGGCCTTTTGGTTAACGGTTCTTGGTTGGAGGATCCTGTTCTAGTCAAAGCTGCGGTTCAAAATTCCTTTGAAGATTTGTATAAGGAAAAGGTATGCTCCAGACCTATTTTTAATAACGATCTTTTTGACAAAATATCACTAGATCAAAGTGCTTGGTTTCAAAGAAAATTAACGGAGGATATAAAAACGGCGGTGTGGTTGTGTGAAGGATCTAAGGCCCCCGGGCCGGATGGCTTCAAATTCAATTTTATAAAAAATATTTTGGGGTATAATGAAAAAAGAATTCTGTGAAGCCATTTTTGAATTTGAGGAATCTGCAAGGTTTCACAACGGGTGCACTTCCTCGTTTATTGCTCTGTTGCATAAATCAACTAATCCAGTCGTGATTAAGGACTACCGACTAATTAGTTTGCTTGGATGTTTTTATAAGATTGTAGCAAAAATCTTAGCAGAAAGGTTGAAGGTTGTAATTCCAGTAGTGATTGGTGAAAGTCAATCTGGGTTTGTTAATAACAGACAAATTTTAGATGGTGTTCTAGTTTTGAATGAAGCGGTGGATTATCTAAAAAAGAAAGGTATGCCGAGCTTTATTTTTAAAGTAGATTTCGAAAATGCTTTTGATTGTGTAAATTGGTTTTTCTTGGATAATACTTTGAAAAATATGGGCTTTGGTTTAAAATGGAGGAGATGGATTCGAGGTTGTGTATCGTCGGTTTTGGTGGGCGGTAGTCCGTCTAAGGAATTCAATTTGGGTCGGGGGTTTAAGGCGGGCGACCCTTTATCCCCTATTTTCTTTCTCATTCTGCAGGAAGGGTTGAATGTCCTTATGAAGAAAGCAATTGCAAAAAAAATTCTTTGGGGTTCAGATTGAAAAGATCAAATTCCAATTTCTCATCTTCAATATGCGGATGATACGGTTTTCATGGGAAAATGGAGTTTTGAAAATGTAAGGAATCTTAAACGGTTTTTGCTTTGCTTTGAGAAGATCTCGGGGCTCAAAATTAATATGGGAAAAAGCTCATTGATAGGGATAAAAGTGCCGGAAAGTGACATTCTCAATGCAGCTTATGTTTTTAAATGTAAGAGAGGTTTGTTGCCTTTTAAGTATCTGGGACTATGGGGGGACAAAATATGAAGAGAAAAAAGGCTTGGGAAGGCATTATTCAGAAATGTAAGGCGAAATTGGGTGCGTGGAAATGGTCTTCTTTATCAAAGGGTGGTAGATTGGTTCTCATTAAAGCTGTTCTTGGTGCTCTTCCGCTCTTCTTCTTCTCTGTCTACAAGCCTCCTGAATGCGTTTTGAATTTTCTGGAAAGTGTGAGGTTTTCTTTTTTTTGGGGCGGGGTTGGGTCTTCAAAAAAAATTGTGTGGGTTGATTGGAAAAAATTGCAAGCTCCTAAACTTTTGGGGGGAATCGGGGTTGGTAGTCTTAAGGTTCAAAATTTGGCGTTGCTTTGTAAATGGTGGTGGAGGTTTCTTTCAGAAAAATGCTTTGTGGAGGAAAGTATGTGTCAATTTATGGTGTTGAGGATGCATGGGAGATGGATGGCATTCGTATGAGGGGGAGGGGGGTGGAAAGGTATTGTAAGTGCGGTTAAAAATACAAGGAGGATTGGGGTTGATCTTTTGGGGTCGGAATGTTGGAAGGTAGTAGGGTGAGATTTTGGGAGGACATATGGGTGGGTAATAGTCCGTTGAAATTAACTTTTCCTAGGCTTTTTCGGCTATCTTTGGTCAAAGGTGTAACAGTAGTAAGTGTGGTAAAATGGGTAGACGATAGGTGTTCTTTTCTTTGGGCTTGGAGGAGAATTTTGAGGGGGTTCGAGGAGGAGGAAGTAAGTGTGTTGGAGATTTTAATTAACTCTATTGATGGAAATGCAGGTTCAATTGATAAATTGAGATGGAGCCTTTGTTCAAATGGTGTTTTCTCGGTGGCTTCCTTGCGAAAAAATCTTGAGATGGAATTTTTCAAAAATACATTTTCGGCTAATGAACTGATTTACAGGTGGAACAAACTGTTGCCCTCGAAGGTAAATATTTTCACGTGGAAAGCAAATCTCAAAAGGATCTCTACAAAACCGAACCTTATTAGTCGCGGTATTGCAATTCAGGATTCCTTTTGTCCGTTATGTTACAAGTTTGAGGAAACTGTCAACCATCTTTTATTTGCATGTGATGTGGCGTTACTGATATGGTCTCATATTCAGTGTTGGTGCATGATTGTTGGACTAAATGCCTTTTCATTTAGTGATATTTGTTTTTTAAAAGCTGGAAATGCGTCGCCAAATGCGGCTTCATGCTTGTGGTCAGCTTTAGTTGGTATTACGGCTTGGATAATTTGGTTACATAGAAATAAAGTCATTTTTCAATCACACGTTCTAGACCCAGAGTTGATTTTCAGAGATATTCAGAGATTATCCTTCTCTTGGTTATCAAATTATAAACTTCTAAGAAAGTTGAGTGGGATGAATGGAAAGATAAATCCGATGATCGCAAAGAACTTAATTTTTGGAAGACCGATGATGGATCACTTTTTGTTTGGAGAAGAAATGCATCCGGCTTTTGAATTTGTTTTCTTGCGGATGGTTTTCTTTTTACTGTAGCTTGGTTCTTATTAGAGATATATTTAGATTTATATTATATTTTATATTATGCATTTATGGTTATGTAATCAATCTCATTATGGTTATTATTATGTTCACATTACGACTATTAGTATAAATAATCTATCATCAGTATTCAATCATAAAGAACGCAATACAATATATTTTTCTATTATTACATTACAGTATCGGGGCTCTGACTAACGTCTTTTCGATCCTCGAAGCAAAGCCTTTTACGAAGAAGAATGTTTGGGTGGGGTTTGTGACATCAATATGATCAAACCTCACCCCTCCCAAATTGTTTTTTTTTCTTTCTTCACGTTTTTTTTTTTTTTTAGTTAATATCCAGATTTTTTTTATTGAATAAAACCCTAGCCGCCATCGGCACCATCGCCGGCATCAATGGCTACAGCTCCATGGATAGCCCCACCATCCCGCAGCATCGCAGCAGCCCACCCTTGGCCCAGCAACATCTCGGCACCACCACAAATAATGGGAGGTAAAGGTTTGGGGTACGAGGAAATTTTGGGAACGTATTCTAGGGTATATCCTCCACTTTTTCAATTTTTTCGTCGAGGTATATCCCTACACTTTTACTTTTCTCGCTAGGGTATATCCCTCCCTCCCCGCTAACACGGGTTGATTTTATTTTTCGCATGAGGTAAATCCTACAAATTTTATTTTCTCGCATGGGTATATCCCAAAATATTTTATTTTCGCAGGGTATATCCTCTCCTCCTGCATAACACAGGTTGATCATTAGTTCTCTTTAGGGTATATCCCACAATTGTGTCCCATGATTTTATTCCTCCACCACCCACTCCTTCCTCCCGGTTACTGTTTGAAGATGCCTCCGACCGCCATCCACGCCTACAAGTTTCAAGCTTCATGTCTGCTGCGCTCCCATGAAGCTTGAGGGGCTATTGTAGAGATATATTTAGATTTATATTATATTTTATATTATGCATTTATGGTTATGTAATCAATCTCATTATGGTTATTATTATGTTCACATTATATTTATTAGTATAAATAATCTATCATTGTATTCAATCATAAAGAATGCAATCTGATATCTTTTTTCTATTATTCTGTTAGTTCTCTATTTGATATGATGTTTTGGACAATTTTGTAATCTTTTAGCATCTTGATGATATATGACAATTTTTTACTGTTAAAAAAAAAGTGCTCTAAAGCACTTAAAGTGTGACTGCTTGCCGTTGTTGTTGGACTCCTTATTGGCTGCACTTATATGTGAAAGCATTCACAAAGGATTATACTGATAATGGAGCTAAAGATTTCGATCTTTGGAGCTTAATTCTTGTGAATAATATGGAGCAGGCTTGGATAGAGGTCGCAGCACCTTATGTAGATGAGGCACCGGCGGAAGATTGTGGAATCTATTAGCTTCATCATCATCTCCATTGTTGGTACAAAATTGTACAACCCTCTTTGTTACTTGAGAAGAGTGATAGTGTCGCGATAAATGGCCATAACAAAGCAATCACAACACACTTTTGAATCATCATAATGGGTCTCATAAAGATCGATAGTGTAAAAGTGTCACACAGATTTTGTTGTATTATTTTGTTGTAAGACAAACATTTCTTTTATTGGATCTAGTTTATATTTAGTAAAATGAGTTTTGGAATCCGTATTTTGATGCTTCATCAAATTTTTTTCTACCGTTACTCTGTATGATGAAACTATGATATTACCGGATCTTTTTGATGTTTCCAAAGGCATTGCCGCTACTGAAGTTGCGGTGGCGATACCGAAGTTGCGGCAGCACCAATGCTGTGGTGGTGCTGATCCTGGGTCTGATCAATAAACTGGGTATATCAAAACCAACAAAAACATATCATAAAATTGTCTTAAATCATTGAGGCGTGCATACCAATTAGTGAGTCCTACATTTTTGTTACGAGTATGAAACCACGTTGTATCATTTATTGTAACAGTTGTTGTGAGAGTAATGTCATCATCAATGTTATGTTCAATAAAGTTAAAAATGTGTCGTGTATTTTTTTTAATCAACGTTCCGTGGTGGATATATCTTGTGATATGTGAACATACTTGTCCAATGATGTCGATCAAGTCTTGCTTTTCGCTTATTGGATGTTAGGCCAACTTAAAAAAATATACACGTGCAAGCGTTTTACCTTCAAAATACTTTTAAGAATAATAAGCCATACCGCAGTGGTTTATATCCAGGGGCTCGGTGGTTGGAGACCAGGGCTCGACTTCCCATTCTTTTCGTTTCCGGCAAAAAAAAAAAAAAAAAAAAAAAAAAAAAAAAAATCTTCAATATACTTTTCTATATATATGTGGCATGTATACTGTCAAATTTGTCTAAAACTTCTCATCAATCCAACATTCTAAACTTGTCATGGCTGCAAATAGAGTTGGTTTCATTGCCTTCCTCCTTTTCGGTGAGTCTCTTCCCATCAAGTATGAAGTGTATTATGGCTCAATTTCTGTGGAAAACACTCATTAACCCTCCCCGGAAACATAGTATAACACACGCACACCCTTGCCCTGAATAGCTTTCTAACGTTGTATTGTTTTTTTGTTGAAAAATTGTAGCCACCATTCTGATGGGATTCAACATAAAAGCAATCTTGACTGCTTGCATTCCTAAAGGATACTACATGACTTGTCCTTCTACTGGCTCCCAGCACCTTCAGCCAACATGCTACTGCCCTCAACCCGCCACGGGTTGCAAGATATTCGATTCTTCTACCGGATCTCAGATTTGTAAAGCTAACTGAGTATTACAGGCTCACATGGCTGTATATTGATGTTTGAATAAAGCTTCGTCTTGTTGTTTTGAAGCATTTATATATGTGTATCAAATTACGAGCTTGAAGGGCTTCTGGTATATCAATTAGACATGATAATTGATATACCTCTTGAATAAAGTGTATCATTGATATGGTAATGTCAATTACCTTGTCGTAGTGAATATTTTGTACAAACACTCAAGACTAATGAATTGATTTTAAACAAAACGAAATGGAGTTTCATTATCTGAAAGAACAATTCAACTTCCGGTGGAAACGATACTGTAAACTACTAACTTCTAACTCACTTTCCCGGTGTAAACATCATTAACTGTATACAAAAACTCATCTGCCTGCACAACCATTGGATGAGACGGTCCAGGCCATAAGAAACAAACCCTAACCGTCTTAACCAGGGGCGGAGCTATTAAGGACGAGGGGTGCCCCCCCTCGATTTCTGTGAAATTACTATTATACCTCTTGAGTTTTATAGAATATTTCAGAACATTGGTATTAATATTTATCTTTGCTTTGTTGTAGCATGCTTCTCAACGCTTTGGTGGTTAACTGCTGCGCATATTTGCCAGAATGCTGCGTTCGAATCCTGTCTTCTACATGTAATTTTTATTTTTTTCCCCTATTCACAAAAGGTTACTCAGATGTTACAATTACTTTGGTATTTATAGACCTTAGGAAACAAACTCTAACTGCCATAACCCCCAAATCAAGCAATAATTGAAATACCCCATACGTAACCTAACTACAAACGGATAACCCATACAGACGTGTTCACCAAGTAACGCTGAGAACCAACTCAGCTAAGTTGAACACCAGACTCAGTAGACGATCACCCTGCTGACTTCATAACCGAACTTAGGACTCAGCAGCAGTTGGCTCCATTCAGCTGACCAATGGGCTTCCACACAGATTCAGCTGCATAGTTCATGTCACCATTACAAATCATGACTTTGACTTGAACTTCATGTAGACAGACAGACCATATGCACAACCCAGTGCCAGACTTCCTCATTTCTTCAAATTTGAATATCTCAGCAGAATCTGACTTCATCTGAGTATTCAAAATTCAGATTAACAGCTCTGGATGTTTACTAAGTCCATACATAGCTGAAACTTACTGTTTGGAACAGATTTAGTGAACATATCAGCAGAGTTGACATTAGTGTTGATCTTCTTCACCTTGATCCTCCATTCATTCCTCAAGAAATGGTATCTCACATCATTGTGCTTGGTTCTCTCATGATGAACCAGATCTTTAGCCAAACATACTGCACATAAAGTGTCACGATACATCTGAGCTTGATCTTGATGCATACTCAGATCGTTAACTAGCCCTTTTAACCATATTGCCTTCTTTGCAGCTTCTGTCAGTGCCATATACTCTGTCTCGGTAGTAGGTAATGTCACTGTTGCCTAAAAAATTTCCTTCCAGCACACCACATAACCACCCAAAGTGAACACATACCTAGTCATAGATCTCTTGTTGTCCACATCAACATCATAATCAGAATCACAGTACCTTATGACCAGACATTGAGCACCACCTCCATAAATGAGTCCAACATCAGAAGTACCCCTAAAGTACCTAAACACCATCTTCAGAGCATTCCAATGTTCTTTTTTAGGATGATCCATAAACCTGCTGACAACATTGACTGCCTGAGCTAGACCAGGTCTAGTGCAGACCATTGCATACATCAGACTATCCACTGCACTAGCATATGGAACTCTTGACATGTATTTTTTCTCCTCAGCTGATTGTGGAGCAAACATTGGAGTGTCCATAGGTTTGGCAGCTGACATTCTAAACTTGGACATAATCTTTGGATATAGTCCTTCTGAGACAGAAACAACTTCCCTTGCTTTCTATCTCTATAGATCTCCATCCCCAAAATTTTCTTTGCTTCCCCTAAATCCTTCATCTCAAATTCAACATTGAGAAGATTCTTCTGATCTTGAATATCAGAATTATTCACAGCAACTATCAATATATTATCCACATGCATAACTAGATAGATGATTGAAGCTTGTTATGATGCACACAACAATCATATGGACTTCTATTAGCCCACCTGGATCATATAGATGTCAAACTTCTTATACCACTGCCTTGGAGCCTGTTTGAGTCCATACAAGGACTTCCTCAGCTTACAAACATCCCTATGTAGAAAAGTTGTCTTCACATCTAGCTGCTCATGTTCAAGATTTTGATGTGCCACTACTGATAGTAACACTCTGATGGAAGGGTGTCTGATTACTAGTGAGAATATCTCATCACAATCCACCCCTTACCTCTGACTGAATCCTTTGGCAACCAAACGTGCCTTGTACATTATGCCATTAGCTAGTGATATCAATTTTTTTTATTGAACATCCATTTGCAGCTAGCTACCCTTCTCCCCTATGGTTGTTTGAATAGATCCTAAGTCTCATTATTCTAAAGTGACTCCATTTCATCCCTCATGGCAACAAGCCATTGAGATGCCTCTGAATATATCACAGCTTCTCAGAATATTCATTCTCAGTGAGGATGAACAGATCTGAGCATGCCTTAGCATTGCCAGTTATCTTCTGTGAGGAATGATCCTAAAAGATGCATTTGTTAGCCGAGAATACAACATCCCGGTTTAGATCATGAGTTATTTTACTAACAAAAATCAAGTTGCAATCAAGTTTTGGGACATAGAGGACATCTTTTAACACAAAGGTGTCAGAGATGTGAATATCCCCAGTTCCTTGTGCAAAAGAGATAGATCCATCAGCAATTTTGATTTGGTAGATATAGTTGCAAGATTTAAATTTAGCAAAAAGACTCTTATTACCATTCATATGAGAAAAAGCCCCTGAGTCAATGATCCAAGGGTTTCTTCTCAAGTCTGATTCACTAAGAGAAGAAACACCTGACTGAGCATGTAGCAGTTTCCTTTTGGGTAGTCCCAGATACAGTCTGAATCATAAAGGTTTTAAGGGCCTCAACCTGATCCATAGTGAAGGTGGGACCATCTTTATTCTCCTCAGACACAAGTCTCCCATGGCTTTCTTTACTGTTCTGTTTAGGAGACTTCCAGATTTCAGGCTTACCATGAATCTCCCAGCAGGTTTCCCTTGTGTGATTTGTCCTCTTGCAGTGATCACACCATAGCTTGTCCTTCTGTTTTTGCTATTTTGATTCTATGTAGCAGGGTTCTTAGAAGAAGGTTCACTGCCATCAGTAGACTTTCCATGTGTCGTGAGCGTAACCTTCAATCATAGCATTGGAATTTGATTTGAGTCAACTTTCTTTATAATTTCGTGTAATTTTACTCCTTGTTTGTAAAGATATTCGATGTGCTTTTGGGATAGTTGGGTGGTTTTATAAAGACATTTCACCATGATTCGATTCATGAGACGAAAGACGTTTATGTCCAGGAAATCTCTTTATTTCGGGTGGTTTGTGTGTGTTTTATTGGCTTTTGTCATGCTTCGGTTTGTGGTTTATTTTGTTACAAATATAACATGATAAAAGGCGTGACAAGGAGCGCAGCTTGATGAGAATCGATAGAAACGGAGCTCAGAAGTTAAAAATGACACGAGATAAAAATTCGAGATAAAAATTATTATTTATCAATCTTTTATCAAAAAAAAAATAAAAAAAAAATAATAATAATCATCTCAGGTTCAAGCTTGATGAATGAGGCCTGCACCTTTCTCATTGGCTATTTCTATTCCATCTCGGCAGTACACGCGTAGTCTACCACTATTTGATGCTCACGCCTCATTTGGTCCCTTTTATAATTTTTTAAAAAAAAAGAAAAAAAGAAAAAAATAAAATAACCAAAAGGCATATCAAATCAGGCGTGCATACAGAAGGGTCCACACCTATTTGCATTTTATTAAAGTGGACGAAAAGGAGAAATACCGAGGCGGACGTGCTTGGGGAATTTCCGGAATAAATTAGGTCAGCAATTATGGTATAAAAAAGCCACCTAGGTTAAATTTTGACACAACTTTGATATCAGAATTTTATTTTTTTTGCTGTACAATTTTTCTTACCCTTACAAATAAATCTAGGTTTTTTTTTCTCTGCAATCTTCTTCAAGAACAGCCGTACTATTTATTTTTATTTTGCGATTGATGCATAACGAAGTGATGATTCGAGTGCAGATTGCTACAGTTTCTTTTGGTAATTTTATTTCAATCTTTTTATCATGTCTATTAGTGATTTTTTCATGAATTTGCTTTTATTTGTATTATGCATAGCTAAATTATTATAGCTAGATTATATGATGGAATTATGAAATTGATACATAAACGATGATCAAGAGATGAGTAGAGCTGAAAAATTAAATCTTTTGAGTTGTTGGGTCCTAAAATTTGATCTTAATGAATTAAAATGATCTTTTGATTCATGATTCCCTACACGATCTTTATAAATGTATTTTGCGAGGATTGTGCGAACTAGAATTTTAGGATTGCCATGCACTAACTAGTTGAGTTTTTATTTGCTGCTCATTCATTAGTAAGGTTTTTTAAGCTAAGCCGTGAACTCAATGGATCGCGGAGCATCTCATAGTTCTTAATCATATTAGGTCAATTAAATCCCATGGGGACCTGTTGAACCGAATATAGGGTAACCAGGTTGTGGTATTAGCGCCAGGGACCGATTTAGAGATTGCACCCACAACACATTCATTAGAAACTATTGGTTGGCTGGTTGGTTAAGACTCGTCCTTAGTGATTCGGTAAGGTGTTAAGAGTAGTGTTCTTGACCATAATTTAGCTATTCCTTTATTCATATATTTTAAAGTCATCATTTTTATTTTCTTAGCTATAGTTTATTACTTCCACCAATATTTATGAGCTGAACTAGATACAAAACTCATTATGATACTTGATGATATATCCGAACCGGAATGGTGCCATGTTCATCTAGATTGGGCTACTTATCATGGCTCAATAACAAAGATATAGGCCTATTTCCTCTATCCCGCGATCATAAGCCGGATCCCCACTTTTTAAGAAGCGGGTCCTATCCGCCAACAATAAGCCGGATCTCGTCCGATGGTCGTAAGCCGGACTCCACCTCCCCTGCGTGTGATTTCTACCCATATAGTCAAGTCGATTTCAAGACAAGACATATACGAGGTCATTTGTTCTTGACCATAAGGATAAATATGAGTTCTCATTGCCGCCATGCTTATCTCGCTTGGTGGCTAATCTAGATATTTGGCTAGGCCACTTGTATTGCATGCATGTTCACCTATAATTATGTATTCTTAATTGTCTTGTCATGAACAGTAAATCGACATAGTTTTAGCCTATATATATGGGATCACAATGTAATACAAAGGATCCAAGAATTAATACACAGAGAGCTACTCTGTCAATTTGTCGACTCATTAACGTGTTCTTCACCTAGCGCTTATCCAACTGTATTGTTCTTTCACACCGCCATATACAATCCGGAAAAATCACATATACAAAGCCTTATATCCTCAAGATAAACATTGTTGCCACAAACCTGATATTATATGCAATATCACTTGACAAATTCCTCGTGGGACACGACTTTGCTCGCCGTTGTAGTGCAACCGACCCGGTACTCTGCCAGTTAAAGTTGGTTGACTATAATATGGCCATAAAGTTTTCTTGCGCCATAGCCGGGGAATCGGTCAATATCAATAAATCATTTGAGTATTTACGATTAGGTCATTTTTATTTTACTGTTTTCGTGTTGTTTTGGTGATTTCAGTGTATGATCCGAAGTTCCAAGGAACCACTACTTCCTTTGAATCCGGAGATTGAAGCGTTTGCGAGACATCAGAACAGTGTGAGAAAAAAAAGAAGTCAGTTGGAGAAGCATCGACATCATTTATTGAGTTAGAATCTGAATCAGAAGAATCAGAAATGACTTCAGGAAGTGGTGATTTAACGAATTTACATGTTCGAGATGGGATTGAAGATAGGTTGCAGTTAGACCCGACGCTTACTCCCGAGGATCGGGAAATACAGAACTTAAATAGAGAGCCCATTCAAAATCCAAAGGCACTTAATCTGGGACCAAATGGGGTCCAAAATGAGGGAGGTCGGCAGAATCAATTCCGACAAAAACAACAAGCCCCTCAGAATCAGAACAACAACAAGGGGAATGTATTCGGTCAGATGCCTTGACCAGAATCAAATGATGCAAATGATGATGCAACTGATGATGCAGAATCAACAATAGAATGTGAATCCACCACCAGCCGCCCCTTTTCTGGCACCGAACTTTTATGCACCACTAGTGGTGCAGAATCAGGCTAATCAGGGGAGGATTTGAGAGACTGTGCGGCACCGACTATTGGTGAGGGGCATAACCCTATCCGTCTATCACCCATTCTGGAAAACAATCTGGAAATTAAACAGTATGTGTGGTATCTTCTGAACGACAGTGCACAGTTTCAGGGTAAGTCAACTGAGGACCCCATTCAGTTTTTGAACCATTTCATGCAATTTTTCCGGACAGTGAAGATGAACGGTGTTTCTGGGCAACCGATACGAATGTTATTGTTTCCATTTACATTGAAAGAGGCCGCAAGAGCATGGTTTGAGTCACTTCCGCATGATTCCCTACACACCGGGGATCAAGTGATCACTTCAAAGTTCTTATTGAAGTATTGCCCCCTCTCCAGAACATTAGACATAAAGGCCGATATTACAAATTTCGAGCAGTTAGATATGGAGAGTATGCATGAAGCATGGGATAGATTTAAATCAATGTTGAGGAAGTGTCCGCATCATGGGTTAGAGGCATGGAATCAGGTACATCTTTTTTATGGTGGATTGTGAGAAACTGATCAGTCGAACTTGAATGCGGCATGTGGAGGTGATATGATGAGTATGCAACCGGATGTTGCATTGGCTACTATGGAGAGAGTTGCAGAGAGCAATAGGCTATGGAAGATGGGCAAGAGAGTTTCGAGAAAGCCGATTGGCTTTGTTGATCGAGTCGAGCCAAGTGAGGAAATTATGAGGATGCAAGCTGAAGTGGCGGATCTTAAAAAACAAGTGAACGAGATAAGCGCTTGGCAAAAGGAATCCAATGCCTCTATTACATGTGGTGGTGATCACTTGCCCTCAAACTGTCCTCAAACCCGGCAAGTGAGTCAGTTGACGATGAATCAGATTTTGACTGACCCGACTATTGAGAATCCTTGCAACATGAGCTGCATGGATATGAATCCATTATGCATGAGCCCCATGTTCTACCAAACTACAGATCCAAGTTTGACTCGAGGTTGGTAGCCAGTTGATGTAAAGTTTATAGCTAATCAGAACAACGGTCAGAATTTTAAGAACTGGCGGGACAATGAAAATTTAGCTTGGGCAAGAAATGCAGGCACCGAACAAACTACTCTGCAACAGATTGTGCAACCGCAGCAGAATCAGTATAGGCCTCAACAGAAAAACACTTTTGGTAATCCGAGACAACCGCAACAAGGGGTTTACATGCACCCCAATGCACACTTGTAGTATGCCATGCCATCACAGCCGGCACCACCACCTCTTAAACCCGTGCAACCTAAAATTTCCACAGACCTTCTGTTGTAGCAAATGAACATAGAGATGAAGGAAAGTAACCGGGAGTTGAAGGATAGTAACCGGGAGTTAAACAAGGAATTGAAGGAAGTGAAGAATTCCCATGTGAACTTGCAGGCTGTGGTAAGGAACTTGGAGACGCAAATAAGGCAAGTGAACCACATGCAAGTGAATGCTATTTTTACTAGAAGTGCAAAAGTGGTGGGTGGTGATGGCGAGGCACCCGATGTTTAGAAGAGTAAAAAGATGGAGAATAGTAGAGAAGAAGATGAAGAATTGGTGGTGGTCGACGAGGAGCAAGAAGCTGAGGAGACAGAGAAAGAGGTGGAGAAGACAAGAGCGGAACTAGAGAAGCAGTCAGACACGACATGGGAAGGTATGAACGACTCAGGCATAAATTCTATGAAAAACCTTTTGATTTATCTATGTTACCTTACCCCCCTCGTGGACCTACTAAGCTTACTATTTCTAAAAAGCAAAACAAGTTTCATGATATTATAAGAAAAGTTGAGATAAATATCCCACTTGTCGATGCGCTTGTTAATATGCCATCTTATATTAAATTTTTAAAAGGGATTTTGTCTAAAAAGGCTAAGATGGAGAAATTTGTTTGTTTAAATGAGGAGTGTTTCGCCATTTTTCAAAATAAGCTATCACTTAAGTTAAAAGATCCGGTAGCTTTTCCATCCCTTGCACCTATATAGGCGCATGTTATTCCTCAAAGTGTTGTGTGGTTTAGGTGCAAGTGTGAGCTTGATGCCTAAGACGATTTTCGAGAGCTTGGGGAAGGAGAGCTTAAACGGACCAATATGACCTTACAGATGGTGGATAGGTCGATTACGCGCCCTATGGGAGTTGTGGAAGATGTACTAGTTTAGGTGGGTAAACTAGTTTTCCATGTTGATTTTGTAGTGCTAGACATGAAGGAGGATAGTCAAACCCGATTCTATTAGGTAGAGACTTTTTCCGGTGCGGGTAGGACTTTACTAGATGTTCAAAAGGTGAGATTACAATGAGAGCGGGTGATGAGACTGTTACCTTTAATGTCAACAAAACCATTAAGCACCTAGGAAATGATTGGGGCATGCGTGAGGAAGTACAAAGGCTGGAAGTTTTTGAGAAACACCTATGAGTTTCGAGTTACCCAAGGAGGGTGTGGGTAGTGAAAGTGTCCCTAGGATGGAGGTAGAGTCGAATGTAAACTTTGAGGGATACGAGTCTTGCCGAAGACTATAAACTCGGCACCCTATTTTGTTTTTTAAATTCAATAAGTCGAGCTAACGACAATAAACACAACCGTTTATGGGAGGCAACCCACATTTTTTTTCTTTAGGTTTTTATTTATTTATTTATTTATTTTTTGTTGAAGTGATGAAAATTTGACATCGCATTTCAAATTCCATTTCATGCTTTGTGATAATCCATATTTTATTTGTTCTATACATCTCCATACTTGTGCTTATCTACACTTAAGGATTCGGCCTTTTGTCGTAGTGGATTCTTGGTTTCTATGTTGTGATTGTACAGGCACCCTGGGAGATACATTGGAGGTTGTCACTTTGCAGAGTTCTATCTTATTGCCAATTCAGCTAAGTCTTTCTTTCTTTACTTTATCACTCACACACCGAGGACGGTGTTCCGTTTTAAGTGGGGGTGGTAGACTTATCTTCACTTGACCACGTGCTTTTATTTATCATCGAATAAGTTATATGCCTTGTGTTTGGTCTCTATTTGAGTAAAAATTGAGCCATTTTTTAAAATTTTCATGGTTTTGATGTTGTGTATCCTATGTGAGTCATCGTATTCTTTGGTTAATTATTAGTCAATTGTTGAATGCGTGTGAGTCAAATCTTCATCTTCTTGTGGAAATGGAATTTTTATGCACGTACTAGCTTTGATTTCATGAGTTGTGGTTGATTAATGAATGCTTTTAGATGTCATATACATTAATATGTTACCTAGAACTTATACAATTAACTTCGAGGTGAAATAGAATTGGCAATCTTGGTAGATTAAGGGATGACGGTCCTGGCATTTCTTTGACCCGACCAAAGCCAAATAACCAACCATGTACATAATCTCCACAAAAACCCCTCTAAGCCTTTGTAGGGTGACCCCCGCCCGAACTTTAGTCATTCGTTGACTAGCCTATAATTACCAACCCTTAGCTTTATTTGTGGTATACATTTCTTTGGCACCGTACGAGTGAGTTTTAATCTTATTTTAAGCACATTTGCTAGCACAAGTGTGGTGTGGTGAAGATGCGAATCCAAGTATGGTGTTGGTGGATCCTTTGAGTTACGAATGAGGAGGGGTAGCAGAGTGTTGGTGCCTGGTTTATAAAAAAAAAAGTCGATAATATCAATAAAAAAAAGCAAAAATTGAATGAAATGTTTGAATGAAGTTGAGTCAAGAAATGTGGATGAAAGTTTTCGAGTTAATTTTTCCAATGTAATGAATGGCGATGGGGGAGTAGATGTTCGTGAATTCTTGGCTAACTTGTTCTTTGTAACAACTATTATTGCAAGCTATCTCAAGTTTTCTCTTGGTGGCCCCTTTTTTTTGCGTCTTACTCCTATTTATGATGCGGTGATGAAGGGAGATGAGCTATGAGTTATGTGCAAGATGTTTTGATTAGGCTCACTCGTATTGTCTCTTTTGATATTCCTTTTTATCCTTACGATTAGCGCCGTCCCTAGCCTAGAGTTACAACCTTGCAAGTCCTACCTGACCTTAGTTAGTTTTGATTTGACCTCGATTAGTGGAGATGCTTATGATGTATAAGCCAATGGTGTAACAACATTAGTCACGCGTCTACAATCTGATCCGGTCGACTATAATGAATGATTGAGAAGCTATGCACATACACACACATTCTGTTTCCATGATAAGATATGTTTTGACTGCGTGTCTATTCGACATTGTTGACTAGTTTTTACTCATCGAATACTACGATTTCACATATGATCGCAATGTTATCTCATGATTATTTTTGAATCGTTTGATTTGCTCGGCGCGCAGCAAACGCTAAGTGGGGGGTGGTTGATGAAAGTCAACTTTTATGATTTCGTGTGAATTTTACCCCTAGTTTGTAGCATATTTGATGTACTTTTGGGGTAGTTGGGTGGTTTTTATATAAGCGCATTTCACCACGATTCGATTCACGAGACGAAAGACGTTTATGTCCGAAATCTCTTTATTTCGGGTGATTTGTGTGTGTTTTATACGCTTTTATTCTGACTTGGGTATGTGGTTTATTTTATTCTGTATACAACATGATAAAATGCGTGACAAAACCGCAGCTTGATGACAATCGACTGAAACGGAACTCGGAAGTTAAAATGACACGATTATGTATTAATCTTTTATCTAAAAACATTAATAATAATAATAATAATAATAATAATAATAATAATCTCAGGCTCAAGCTTGATGAATGAGGCCTGCACGTTTCTCATTGGCTATTTCTATTCCATCTCGGCAGTAAAGGCGTAGTCTACCCGTATTAGAGGCTCACGCCGCGTTTGGGAAAGTTATTGCGTGGAGAGAAAATTTAAGGATGAAGTGACGAGTGAAACGATCGAGCGTAATCTGACAATAATATTGTGTGGTGCACAGAGGATCATCATGCGCTGCCTCCGCATCACAGTGTAGACACCACATAATAATTTCCCCTCATTTGGTTCCTTTTAGAATTAAAAAAAGAAAAGAAAAGAAGCAAAAAGCATATCAAATCAGGCGTACATACAGAAGGGTCCGCACCCTATTTATATTTTATTAAAGTGGACGAAAAGGAGAAAGACTGAGATGGACGTGCTTGAGGAATTTCCGGAATAAATTAGGTCGGCAATTGTGGTATAAAAAAAGCCACCAAGATCAAATTTTGACACAATGGTTCCTTTTATAATTAAAAAGAAAAAAAAAAAGAAAAGAAAAGAGAAGAAGCAAAAAGCATATCAAATCAGGCGTACATACAGAAGGGTCCGCACCCTATTTATATTTTATTAAAGTGGACGAAAAGGAGAAAGACTGAGGCGGACGTGCTTGAGGAATTTCCGGAATAAATTAGGTCGGCAATTGTGGTATAAAAAAGCCACCAAGGTCAAATTTTGACACAATTTTGCTATCAGAATTTTATATATTCTGCTGCACAATTTTTCTTACCCTTAGAAATAGATTAGGTTTTTCTTTCTCTGCAATTTTCTTCAAGAACCGCAACACTATTTTCTTTTTATTATGCGATTGATGCATAACGAAGTGACGATTCGAGTGTAAATTGCTACCATTTCTTTTAGTAATTTTATTTCAACCCTTTTATCATGTCTATTAGTGATTTCTTCATGAATTCTTGTGCTTTTATTTATATTATACGTAGCTAAATTTATTATAGCTAGATTATGTGATGGAATTACGAAATTGATACATAAACGATGATCAAGGGATGAGTAGAGCTGAAAAATTAAATCTTTTGAGTTGTTGTGTCCTAAAATTTAATCTTAATGAATTAAACTGATCACTTGATTCATGATTCCACACACGATCTTTATAAATGTATCTTGCTATGGATTGTGCGAACTAGATTTTAGGATTTCCATGCACGAACTAGTCGAGTATTTTGCAGCCTGTTCCTTGGTAAGGTTTTTCTAGCTAAGCCGTGAACTTAGTGGATGCGGAGCTGTTAAGGGTGATTTTATACGTTTTATAAGGATATGTTTTATATCAATTTCCCCCATATTCGTATTATTTTCATAGAAATTGAGCTTTATATTGAGATATTAAGCAAGTGAGGTTTTTAATGGTTGATTCGCAAAATTAGTTAATTTATGCGTTTTATTGATGAATTTATGATTATTTGGATATGGTTACACTCTGCATGTTTTTGATGATTGTAGATACACCATAATGCGGCTCAATGGAGGATTGGATAATGTTTAATTGAAGATTTATATGAAGAAAGGTGATAGAGTTCGAATTATTTGATGATTAATGAAGAGGAGAAAAGATAGAGATGAAATGGATTGAGGATAGAGATGAAGAATCGTGTGTTGATCTAGCTGAACTGGCATCCAAGTCCCGTCCAGAGTGGACGGGCGTCCAAAGGAGTGGACTGGCGTCCAGGAGAAAAAGTTGATTCAGAGAGTTTGGACGCCATAGTGAACGAGCGTTCAGAGGCACCAGACTGGCGTCCAGAATCCTTGGACGGGCGTCCAAAACCGACATTGCAGCAGCCGACTTTATTTCCTATAAATAGCAGCGCGATTTCAACCCTAAAACACACATTATTGACTCTTATTGATACATAATCATTAGAGAAAAACCCTAGCGCCCCACCCCTTTGGGGGAATTTGGGGTTGGATTAGTTAGGTTTTTATTTTCGTTTTCTATTCTTGTTCGATCTTGAAGATGGCTTGAAGCTGTGAACTTGGAGCAGCCATGGGAGATTTTTCCAGCAGCGTTTTTATTCTTTCTTTGGATGATTTTGTGAGTGTTTTAATTAAAGCTTGTTTCTTTCCTTTGATTATTTGTTATGCAATCGATATCGGAAGATGTATTGCTATTTGATGTTTACCGTATGATGGAAATCGGTGTAAACCTTAGATCACCATAGGAAAGATTAGACTTTTAACCTTGACATAACGGAAGTTGATAGGTTAGATTTCTAGGTTGTTAGATCTAATAAATCTTGCACCTTGTTTTGAGAGCGTTAATCTCTATAGATCGGAAGATGATGAGATTGGTAGACGGATTACTTACGGAAGTAGGAATTCATACCTTTGATTAGGTGAACCACAACTTTGATTGAATCATCATAAGGTAATCTAGGGAAGAATTAAGGGTTGCGGGATGGTGGATCATGTTTGTTCTATGTTGATTTGCTTCAATCATTATCATGATAGTTAGTTTTATTGTTTTCTTAGTTGTAGTTTTATTTTATTTGCTTTTGTTCGCAACGATATTTTCCTGGCTTTGGACTGACAATCTTCTGTCCAGTTTATTTTCCGTTTTTAGTTTTAGGTTTAGGAATAATTGTATCAATTTTAGAAGAATTAATAAGAACTAGATTAAACAACCTCGATTCCCTGTGATCGACTCCGGTATTAATCGCTATACTACGATCCCTACACTTGGGGAATACCGGATTTATAAATTTTATTACTTGTTTGTTTTGTTAGATAAAATCCGTGACAGGAGCATCTCATAGTTCTTAATCATATTAGGTCAATTAAATCCCATAGAGGGGACTGTTGAACCGAATAGGGTAACTAGGTTGTGGTATTAGCGCCTAGGGACCAGTTTAGGAGATTGCACCCACAACACATTCATTAGAAACTATTGATTGGCTGGTATGTTAAGGCTCGTCCCTAGTGATTCGGTAAAGGTGTTAAGAGTAGTGTTTTTTACCATAATTTAGCTATTCCTGTATTCATATATTTTCAAGTCATCTTTTTTATTTTCTTAGCTATAGTTAATTACTTCCACCAATATTTGTGAACCTGAACTAGATACAAAAGTGATTGTGATACTTGACCAATTCCTCGTGGGACACGACCTTGCTCGCCGTTGTAGTACAACCGACCCGGTACTCTTCCGGTTAAAGTTGGTTGACTATAATTTGGCCATCAAGTTTTCTTGCACCGTTGCTGGGGAATCGGTCAATATCAATAAATCATTTGAGTATTTAGGATTAGGTCGTTTTTATTTTACTGTTTTCGTATTGTTTTGGTGATTGTAGTGTATGATCCGAAGTTCCAAGGAACCATTATTTCCTTTGAATCCGGAGATTGAAGCATTTGCGACACATCAGAACAGTGTGAGAAAAAAAGAAGTCTATTGGAGAAGCATCAACATCATTTATTGAGTTAGAATCCGACTCAGAAGAATCAGAAATGACTGGGAAGCGGAGATTTAACGAATTTACATGTTCGAGATGGGATTGAAGATACGTTGCAGTTAGTCCCGACACTTACTCCCGAGGATCGTGAAATACAGAACTTAAATAGAGAGGCCCTTCAAAATCCTAGGGCACTTAATATGGGACCAAATGGGGTCCAAAATGAGGGAGGTCTGCAAAATCAAGTCCGACAACAACAACAAGACCCTCAGATTCATAACAACAACCAGGGGAATGTATTCGATCAGATGCCTTTTGACCAGAATCAAATGATGCAAATGATGATGCAACTGATGATGCAGAATCAGCAACAGAATGTGAATCCACCACCAGCCGCCCCTTTTCTAGCACCGAACTTTTATGCACCACCAGTGGTGCAGAATCAGGTTAATCAGGGGAGGATTTTGAGAGACTATGTGCACCGACTATTGGTGAGGGGCATAACCCTATCCGTCTACCACCCATTCCGGCAAACAATCTGGAAATTAAACAGCATGTGTGGTATCATCTGAATGACAGTGCACAGTTTCAGGGTAAGTCAACTGAGGACCCCATTCAGTTTTTGAACCATTTCATGCAATTTTTCCGGACAGTGAAGATGAACAGTGTTTCTGGGGAAGCGATAAGAATGTTATTGTTTCCATTTACATTGAAGAGGCCGCCAGAGCATGGTTTGAGTCGCTTCCCCATGATTCGCTATACACCTGGGATCAAGTGACTTCAAAGTTCTTATTGAAGTATTGCCCCCTCTCCAGAACATTAGACATGAAGGCCGATATTTCCAATTTTGAGCAGTTAGATATGGAGAGTATGCATGAGGCATGAGATAGATTTAAATCAATGTTGAGGAAGTGTCCGCATCATGGGTTAGAGGCATGGAATCGGGTAAATATTTTTTATGGTGGATTGTGAGAAACTGATCAGTCGAACTTGAATGCGGCATGTGGAGGTGATATGATGAGTGTGCAACCGAATGTTTCATTGGCTACTTTAGAGAGAGTTTCAGAGAGCAATAGGCTATGAAAGATGGGCAAGAGAGTTTCGAGAAAGCCGATTGGCTCAGTTGATCGAGTCGAGCCAAGTGAGGAAATTATGAGGATGCAAGCTAAAGTGGCGGATCTTAAAAAACAAGTGAACGAGATTAGAGCTTGGCAGAAGGAATCCAATGCATGTGTTACATGTGGTGGTGATCACTTGCCCTCAAACTGTCCTCAAACCAGGCATGTGAGTCAGTTGACGATGAATCAGATTTTGACTGACCCGACTATTGAGAATCCTTGCAACATGTGCTGCATGGATATGAATCCATTATGCATGAGCCCTATGTTCTACCAAACTACATATCCAAGTTTGACTCGAGGTTGGCAGCAAGCTGATCCAAAGTTTATAGCTAATCAGAACAGCGGTCAGAATTTTCAGAACTGGCGGGACAATCCAAATTTAGCTTGGGCAAGAAATACAGGCACCGAACAAACTACTCTGCAACAGATTGTGCAACCGCAGCAGAATCAGTATAGGCCTCAACAGCAAAATACTTTTGGTAATCCGAGACAACCGCAACAAGGGGTTTACATGCACCCCAATGCACACTTGCTGTATGCCATGCCATCATAGCCGGCACCACCACCCCTTGAATCCGTGCAACCTAAGACTTCCACAGACCTTCTGTTGGAGCAAATGAACATAGAGATGAAGGTAAGTAACCGGGAGTAGAAGGATGGTAACCGGGAGTTAAACAAGGAATTGAAGGAAATGAAGAACTCCCATGTGAACTTGCAAGCTTTGGTAAGGAACTTGGAGATGCAAATAAGGCAAGTGAACGACAGGCAAGTGAATGCCATTTTTACTAGAAGTGGAAAAGTGGTGGGTGGTGATGGCGAGGCACCCGAGGTTCAGAAGACTTAAAAGATGGAGAGGAGTAGAGAAGAAGATGAAGAATGGGTGGTGGTCGATGAGGAGCAAGAAGCTGAAGAGACAGAGAAAGAGGTGGAGAAGCCAAGAGCGGAACCAAAGAAGCAGTCAGACACGACATGGGAAGGTATGAACGACTTATGCATGAATTCTATGAAAAAAACATTTTGATTTATCTAAGTTACCTTACCCCCTTGTGGACTACTAAGCCTACTATTATTTCTAAAAAGGAAAACAAGTTTCTTGATATTTTAAGAAAAGTTGAGATAAATATCCCACATGTCGATGCGCTTGTTAATATGCCATCTTATGTTAAATTTTTAAAAGGGATTTTGGCTAACAAGGCTAAGATAGATAATGTTGTTTGTTTAAATGAGGAGTGTTCTGCCATTTTTCAAATAAGCTACCACCTAACTTAAAAGATCCAGGTAGCTTTTCCATCCCTTGCACTATAGGGCGCATGTTATTCCCCAAAATGTTGTGTGATTTAGGTGCAAGTGTGAGCTTGATGCCTAAGAGGATTTTTGAGAGCTTGGGGGTAGCAGATCTTAAACGGACCAATATGACCTTGCAGATGGCGGATAGGTCGATTACGCGCCCCATGGGAGTTGTGGAATGGGTAAACTAGTTTTCCATGTTTATTTTGTAGTGCTAGACACGGAGGAGGATAGTCAAACCCCTATTCTATTAGGTAGACCTTTTCTGGGTACGGGTAGGACTTTACTAGATGTTCAAAAAGGTGAGATTACAATGAGAGCGGGTGATGAGACTGTTACCTTTAATGTCTACAAAACCGTTAAGCACCCGGGAAATGATTGGGGTACACACGAGTGAGGAAGTACAAAGGCTGAAAGTTTTGAGAAACACCTATGAGTTTCGAGTTACTAAAGGAGGGTGTGGGTAGTGAGAGTGTCACTAGGATGGAGGTAGAGTCGAATGTAAAATTTGGGGGATACGAGTCTTGCCGAAGACTATAAACTCGGCACCCTATCTTGTTTTTTAAATTCAATAAGTCGAGCTAACGACAATAAACACAAGCGCTTATGGGAGGCAACCACATTTTTTTTCTTTAGGTTTTTAGGTTTTTTTTTTTTTTTGGAGTACGAAGAAAATTTGACATCGCATTTCGAATTCCATTTCATGCTTTGTGATAATCCATGTTTTATTTGTTCTATACATCTCCATACTTTTGATTACCTACACTTAAGGATTAGATCCTTTTGTCGTAGTGGATTCTTGGTTTCTATGTTGTGATTGTCACAGTACCGTGGGAGATACTGAAAGTAGAGGTTGTCACATTGCGAGTTACGCCTTATTGCCGATTCGGCTAAGTCTTTCTTTCTTTACTTTATCACTCACACACCGAGGACGGTGTTCCGTTTTAAGTGGGGGTTGGTAGACTTAGCTTCACTTGACCACTAGCATTTATTTATCATCGAATAAGTTATATGCCTTGTGTTTGATCTTTATTTGGGTATAAATTGAGCCATTTTTTAAATTTTCATGGTTATGATGTTGCGTATCTGATAAGTTAGATTTCGCAATCTACCTCGATCAAATACCATTTATAGAAACTCGAAACCTTAGGAAAAACTCACTTTCTAACCGGCAGTGGACCGGGTCGATCGTAGGTAGTGCGTTCAGAGTCCGAGGACGATTCCACAGGGAGATTGAATCGAATATAAAACTTGTGTCAAAATCAGAGGGCAAAGAGTATATGAACAAGACAAAAGATCGAAGCTTTTACTATTTTACGGCATAAACAAGGATCTGAATCAAAAACTCTTATCAATATCAAATTTCATCAAACCAATTATCTACACAATCAAAACAATATTGAGAGAAAACAAATCGAAATTAGGAAACTTACAACAATGAAGATCAAATTATTGTAGATCAAGAAATCTGAATCCCAAATCATCAAAAGATACAACCTTTAATTCATACAATGATCCCAGGCACGACTCCACCAAGCTATCGATTGAATATCGTATTCTACTCAATATACAAAAATCTAAACTAAGAAATTGAAATACGGAGCCTAGTCTAGAGCTCTAATCCGACTATTTAGATGTCAACCTGTCATGACAACCGCCGAAGCGGCTGGGTTGAGCACCTAAGCCGGCTTCAAACTCAGTCCAAGCAAATAAAAATTAGAATATCACTTTATTAGGTTTAGATGCTCTTATATAGAGCAAAAATCGCGACTTTGACCTAGTTGGGCCGACCAACTCGGGCCCAACTTGACTCGGCTTCAGTAAATCGGTCATAACTTTCTGTGCAGAACACCGATTTAAACGATTCAAGATGCGTCGGAAAGGTTGTTCAATTACCTACAACTTTTATGCAGACGACTGGACCAGAAAATGTCTCTAAGATGGGTCAAAGTAAAGATTAAGGGATAGGTACGGTGAATACTGCTGTCGGGGCCAAACGAGCGTTTGCCCTCCTGCTGCACGCTCCTTTGCCCATTTGATCTGATGACATCAAGGGTTCTTGAGATCTGAACGAGCGTGTGCTTGAACGGTGAACGCTCGTTCACCTTATATGAGTTTTCTCCAAATCGAGCTGAACCCTCCAAATGATCGTTTGGGGGTAATTTGAACTCTCGTCCGTCTAAAAATCTTACTTTCAGTATCAAGTGCTGATTCTATGAACGTCCGTTTGAACTCCAAACTCCAGTTTGGCATGAGCTTGCCACAAACGCAAGTTTGGTGTAGGGCAAACGCCAGTTTGCCTTGCTTTCACTACAAACTTGATTTTCCTTCACTTTCATGCTTCCTTTGTGCCACGACCATGTTTCTCAATCCAAAACGTTGCCTTCCGGGTCCTCGAGTCACCTAAGTCCTGCAATAACATATACGAATAAACACCACACGTAATTCCGCAAGACAAAAGTACTCGGAAAAGAGTTAAATATCGCTAAAAAGGCGGAGTTTACTATCGATGTGACAGTTTAACTCCCCGTGCATATAACCCTTGATATTTCTCTTAAACAAGTCTAGAACTACCCAAAACATGCCAATAAAGTGATAAACGGGGGTTAACTGCACACCAAAGTACAGTAAAGTTGACTCCCATCAACAACCCCACACTTAGCCTTTGCTCGTCCTCGAGTAAATTAGGCGCTTTAAAACAGACCAAGGGATCAACTTTACGAAACATGCATAGTACTCATGACATCAAGGTGAACGTAAAGTAGGCATTGAATGTGAACCACTTGACTCTAACTTACCACGAAAACGAAGTGTGTGTGATAAAAACCAAAGGCTACACTCAAAATGATTACCGGCTCCGAATACCGGTCAAATGACTACACACAACTTATACCGGGCTAGAATCTCCACTAATCGAGGCAACCGAGGCTAAATACGGTCAAGTATGACTTGAAGGGTTATAATGTTAAGCTCAGGACGGGGTTAATCGAAAGGAAAATTTGGGACTGGAGAAAAGAAAATACGAGTGAACCTAGTAATCTCATTTTCTTTCTATTTGAAAACATACTAAACCAAACTCCTTCGATTTTTTTATACCCATTAATAAATAACTCCAATCTCAACACCATACTCCTTCTTTGACTTCTTCTTTCTCAAACTTTATTCAAACTCCCTTTTTGACATCTTTTGCTTTTCAAATTCAATTTTTTTCATTCTTTCTTTTTCACATTTTTTCTTCATTCTTTTTTTTCCGAACCACAAGCCTCACAATAGATTTCTCGAGCTCCTCCCCTTCGTTATACTAGCTCGTACTAACCAACTCCTCTCGAAATATGCACCATCTCCCACCCCACACTTGAATCAGAAAATGTGTCTAAAGTAACAATTAAGTCCACTCGTAGGGTGATCAAAGGAACGTGACTAATAATATAGCTCAGGGTTAGGGTAATACAAGCTAAGTAACCAAAACGGCTCATTTTGGACGGTGGTCAGACCGTCCTATCAAGGCTTAAAGGGGGTACGAAGATAAAATGTCGGGATTTTGGGTTATTTGGCTCTTGTCAGGTCAAAGAAGCGCCAGGACTCTCATCCCGTATCCGGCCTAGGTAAACCTTTCTATTTCACCTCGAAACTAGTGGTGTAAGTGTGTATAGCAACCAAACTAAGTATAACCAAGGTCTACGTGCACTAAAAGGGTTCGTATCGTGATAAAATAAAATCGGCCTGCACACATTGCTTGACAACTAAGACATTTACCAACTCCATCGTGAGAAACATGCATATAACGCGGTGTTAAACCGTGAAAAGTGTTAAAATTTTAAGCCATGGAATGACTCGAAAACGGACATTAACTAAGCATATCACAATTACTGGCACATTTATCCCATAAAACAGTATAAAGCTAAGTCGTATCCACCCCCCACTTCGAATGAAGCACTGTCCTCAGTGGGTGAATGAGATAGAAAAGAAGACTTAGCTTGTAAACCCGGCAGAAAGGCGCTATCGAATCCCATAACCGCCGCGTGTAAGCACGGCCTCGAACCCCTATATCAAAATAGACAGAAACAACACAAAGAATGCACAGGAAATGGTCCTCGTGCCAAGGTATCGAATAGGGATAAGGGGTATAACAGTAATAAGGCCCTGTCACGTCAGAAAACTCGACACGCAATATGGAACGCCCAAAACGGATCACTATAGATGGATAAATAACCCCTATGGGTAAAGCACAAAACATCTAACCATAATAAAGAAGCCATAGAGGCAGAAAATGTAGAAAACATCAACGTGTGTAGGCATACATCATCAAAGGTGAGTACAAATAGCGCATACTCAAAAACCACTAGATCACCTTTCATTCGAAATAGTATTATTATGGCGGGGTTGCCTCCCTCCAAGGGCCTTTGTTTTACGTCGTTGGCTCGACTAAGTGGCACTTAACAGACTTTGATTTAATTTTATTTTCGTTTTTTGTGTGTTTTTGTGATAAATAGGGCACTAATAATACCAATAAAGTTACTATTTTTATTACACACACGATATTTTAAACTCCTCAAAAAGTCATGGTAGCCGAAGGTCCTAAGCCCCAGTTCTAGCCCGACTTACATGATATCAACCTCCGAAGAGGCTAAGTACCAAATTCATTCAATCCGAGTTCAGGCCAATCCATACTTCAGCATCCCATGGCTCCTATCGAAATCTAAATAAAACAAGATGATAAAAACCTAGGCCCAAGTTCTAGGACAACCTACACGATCAACCTAACATAACAACCCCATAAAAGGATTGGGATGAGTACCAAAATTGCATTCACACCTAGTCTAAGAAAATCATATACAATTTTTTTTAACGGCAGCCCTGGTATTTTTTTTATATTTTCTATTTTTGACCTAACACAATTTTTGATATCGACTTTTAAACAATCTCCCCGGCAACGGCGCCAAATTTGATAAGTAAGATTTCGCAATCCGGCTCGATCAAATACAATTTATAGAAACTCGAAACCTTAGGCAAAACTAACTTTCTAACCGGCAATGAACCGGGTCAATCGTAGGTAGTGCGTTCAGAGTCCGAGGTTGATTCCACAGTGAGATTGAATCGAATATAAACTTGTGTTAAAATCAGAGGGCAAAGAGTATATGAACACGACAAAAGATCGAAGCTTTTACTATTTTACGACATAAACAAGGATCTGAATCAAAAACTCTTATCAATATCAAATTATATCAAACCAATGTCCTACACAATCAAAACAATATTGAGAGAAAACAAATCGAAATTAGGAAACTTACAATAATGAAGATCAAAGTATTGTAGATCAAGAAATCTGAATCCCAAATCATCAAAAGATACAACATTTAATTCATACAATGATCCCAGGCACAAACTCCACCAAGCTATCGATCGAATATCGTATTATACTCTATATACAAAAATCTAAACTAAGAAATTGAAATACGGAGCCTAGTCCATGTCAACCTGTCATGACAACCGCCGAATCTGCTGGGTTGAGCTCCTAAGCCGGATTCAAACTCAGTCCAAGCCAATAAAAATCAGAATATCACTTTCCTAGGTTTAGATGCTCTTATATAGAGCAAAAATCGCGACATTGACCCAGTTGGGCCGACCAACTCGAGCCCAACTTGACTCGGCTTTAGTAAATCGGTGATAACTTTCTGTTCAGAGCTGCGATTTGAACGATTCAAGATACGTCGGAAATCTCGTTCAATTACCTATAACTTTTATGAAGACAACTTGACCATAAAATGCCTCCAAGATGGGTCAAAATAAAGATTAATGGACAGATACGGTGAATACTGCTGTCGGGGCCAAACGAGCGTTTGCCCTCCTGGTGCACGCTCGTTTGCCCATTTGATCTGATGACGTCAAGGGATCTTGAGATCCGAACGAGCGTGCGCTTGAACGGTGAACTCTCGTTCAACTTATATGAGTTTTCTCCAAATCGAGCTGAACCCTCCAAACGATCGTTTGTGGGTAATTTGAACTCTCGTCCGTCTAAAAATCTAACTTTCGATTATCAAGTCGCCGATTCTATGAACACCCATTTGAACTCTCCAAACGCCCGGTTTGGCATGAGCTGCCCGAACGCCAATTTGGGGTAGGGACAAACGCCGATTTGACTTGATTTCACTCAAACTTGATTTTCTTTCACTTTCATGCTACCTTTGTGCCACGACCATGTTTCTCAATCCAAAAGTTGCCTTTCGGGTCCTCGAGTCACTAAGTCCTCGCAATAACATATACGAACATACACCACGTGTAATTCCGCAAGACAAAAGTACTCGGAAAAGAGTTAAATATCGCTAAAAGGTGGAGTTTACTATCGATGTGACAGATTTAACTCCGTGCGTATAACCTTGATATTTCTCTTAAAAGGGTCTAGAACTACCCAAATCATACCAATAAAGTGATAAACGGGGGTTAAACTGCACACCAAAGTACAGTAAAGTTGACTCCCATCAATATCCTATGTGAGTCATCGTCTTCTTTGGTTAATTATTAGTCAATAGTTGAATGCATGTGAGTCAAATCTTCATCTTCTTGTGGAAATGGGATTTTTATGCACGTACTAGCTTTGATTTCATGAGTTGTGGTTGATTAATGAATGCTTATTGATGTCATAGACATTAATCTGTTACCTAGAACTTATATAATTAACTTCGAGGCGAAATAGAAAGGGCAATCTTGGTAGATTAAGGGATGACGGTTCTGGCATATCTTTGACCCGACCAAAGCCAAATAGCCAACCCTGTATATAATTTCCACAAAAACCCCTCTAAGCCTTTGTAGGGTGGTTAGACCCCTACCCGAACTTTAGTCATTCGTTGATTAGCCTATAATTACCAACCCTTAGCTTTATTTGTGGTCTACATTTCTTTGGCACCCTACGAGTGAGTTTTAATCTTATTTTGAGCACACTTGCTAGCACAAGTGTGGGGTGGTGAAGTTGCGAAACCAAGTATGGTGTTGGTGGATCCTTTGAGTTACGAATGAGAAGGGGTAGCAGAGTGTTGGTGTCTAGTGTATAAAAAAAGAAGTCAATAATATCAAAAAAAAAAAGCAAAAATTGAATGAAATGTTTGAATAAAGTTGAGTCAAGAAACGAGGATGAAAGTTTTCGAGTTAATTTTTCCAATGTAATGAATGGCGATGGGATGAAGTAAATTGGAGTAGATGTTCGTGAATTCTTGGTTAGCTTGTTCATTGTAACAACTATTATTGCAAGCTATCTCGAAGTTTTATCTTGGTGGCCACCGTTTTTGCGTCTTACTCCTATTTATGATGTGGTGATGAAGGGAGGTGAGCTATGAGTTAAGTGCAAGATGTTTTGATTAGACTCACTCATATTGTCTCTTTTGATATTCCTTTTTATCCTTACGTTTAGCCCCGTCCCTAGCCTAAAATTAAAACCTTGCAAGTCCCACCTGACCTTAGTTAGCCTTGATTTGACCTCGATTAGTGGAGATGCTTATGAAGTATAAGCCAATGGTGTAACGACATTAGTCACGCGTCTACAATCTGATCCGGTCGACTATAATGAATGATTGAGAAGCTATGCACATACACACACATTCTGTTTCCATGATAAGATATGTTTTGACTCGTGTCTATTCGCTTGTTGACTAGTTTTTACTCATCGAATACTCTGATTTCTCATATGATCGCAATGTTGATCTCTTGATTTATTTTTGAATCGTTTGATTTGCTCGAGGGCGAGCAAACGCTAAGTGGGGGGGGGTAGTTGATGAGAGTCAATTTTGCTATAATTTCGTGTGAAATTTACCCCTTGTTTGTAGCATATTCGGTGTACTTTTGGGGTAGTTAGGTGGTTTATATAGGTACATTTCACCACGGTTCGATTCTGAGACGAAGACGCGTTTATGTCTGGAAATCTCTTTATTTTGGGTGATTTGTGTGTGTTTTATATGCTTTTGTCACGCTTGGGTATGCGGTTTATTTTGTTACAGATATAACGTGATAAAAGGTGTGACAAGGACCGCAGCTTGATGAGAATCGACTGAAACAGAGCTCGGAAGTTAAAATGACACGATATGAAAATTTGAGATAAAAATTATTATTTATTAATATTTTATCTAAAATCATTAATAATAATAATAATAATAATAATAATAATAATAATCTAGGGCTCAAGCTTGATGAATGAGGCCTGCGCCTTTCTCATTGGCTATTTCTATTCCATCTCGGCAGTACATGTGTAGTCTACCCCTATTTGAGGCTCACGCCTCATTTACGGAAGTTATTGTGTGGTGAGAGAATTTAAAGGTGAAGTGACGAGAGGGTATTTATAGTAGAGATTACAATGTGAACACAATAATCTGAATTAATCACAAATATACTTAAATCAATCAGAATAATAGATAATCCATCAATGATATTTTTTCATACACACCCCTTAGAAATTTGTACATGGTTTCCGAAAACCAAACCAACCGACCGAACCAAACCGGTTCAAACCGTAATTACACAAACCATGGTTTTATGGGCGGTTTTCTAACCGTATAAAACCAAACCGTACAAAACAATTCGGTTTGGTTTTTAAAAAAAAAAAACCGTAATAAACCGGACCAAACAGTATGTTTTATATATATATATATATATATATATATATATATATATATATATATATATATATATATATATATATATATATATATCATGATGGAAGTTTTTGGTGATTTATTTTGTTTGGGCTTCAATTTTTTTGAGTCCAACAAAAAATATGGCCTAACCAAAACCCTAATCTAATATATTATATATCCATATCCATAACCAAAACCCTACTACATAATGGCATAAAATGCTGCCGCCTGCCGCTCCTAGACCTAGAGGAGAGGACTTATTCGACCACAACCACAAATACAATCTTATCTTATCACTTTCCAGTTTGCAGTTTCCATTTCCTCTTTTATTTACATTATCTCTTCGTGCTCTCTCAGTCATTTCCTCTTTCTCAATGAAAATCTTCTTCTTTCATCCTCCGAATATCTCTGCAAATCGATGAATAGCTCTGAGAAAAAGCTCTCTGCAACACTCTGTCTCTGGAACTGATACATTGAAGAAGATTTGGTCCGTCAAGGCAAGTTGCTTTTCTCTCACGATTTTTGCATCTCCGAGGCCGATGAAGACCTATACCGAGGCCTATGATGACCAAATCAAACCCTCAACATGTGAATAATCTATTCAAGGAAGTTTTCTTTTGGTTTTGGCTATTCCATTTTCGTACTATGCATGCTCTGTTTATTTGATAATCTGAGTCTCTGAGATTAAAGATCTAATCTTTAATCTGTAAAGTGCTCAAAAACCTTTGCCTTGCTTTAAATCGTCTAATTTCAGTGTTTAACTGCCTTAATCTTTAATTATCAGAGCCCCTGTGGTTAAAAGTCTAACATTTTATCCGACATCTTATGATAGTCATGGAACAACTAGCTAATAAGACATCCTAATTAAGTGCGCAACTTTGTTATACTTTTAGTCCGCTGCTTTCTTATAATCATTAAGATGATCTTTGAGTTAATATTCATATAAATAGAGTTGCTTGTTGAGTATGTGTTTCTTGTTGTTCGGACTTTGAGTATGGAAAATATGATGTGCTCAAATGCGGTTTATGCGTATCTGTGTTCTTTAAAGTCAAGGTCGATTGATATGTTAGTTGATTTGCTTCTTGTTTAGAGTATGTGTTGCATCGATTAAGAGTTCAGTCTGAGTCCTAGTATCTGGTTTAAGTTTAGTTCAGCTATGTCTGCTTATATAGTTTGGTCAAGGTCCTTGTTTTCTGACTAACCTAATGTTGCTTGTGATGTGCTTTTATTAATTGACTTGTTATTTATTGCTTTTATTTTTATTGGCATTGCAGCTATGGGCAGCAGCCAGCCAGCAGCTATATGCGTTCCAGCCTTCCAGGTACTGAATAAGTATATATAAAATAAGCATAAGATCTTACAAATGCGCTTGAACTTTTCTTTAAGTTCAACCATATGTTCACTGTTAGTGATCTTGAAGTAAAAGTCGGGGTAGGTGCTTTGTTGGACACAGTTGGGTGGTGTGGCAGTACCAATTGCCAACATAGTAGCTAGTCCATCGGATCTTTCAGGTCTCTTGAACTCCTTCACTGCCACCATTATTGCAGCAAATACCCCAAATATATTTGGTTGAACAAGTCTTTTGGCAATGCAATTATAGAGAGGAAGATATGAATTTGGTGTTATTCTTATGTTTTTCCCAGTCTTTCTGTTTTTCCCCTTGCCTATAACTTGATCTTTTCTTTTTTTCCCTTATTTTTGAGATGATAATCTCTGTTTTTTCCCCTTTATTAATTTCCATCAGCATGTAATTTTTTCCATTTTCACTTTTCAGGGAGGGTGACATATTGCAGGCTGATGTTGTCATTTTTTAGGCTTATAGTTGGCATATGAGCATATGTTCTATATTGGCATTTTTGTTGGTTTATTTTGTTCTATATTGGTTTATTGTTGCTATCATTTTGTGGGCATGAAGCCTGGCTTTTGGGAAATCGATGACTGATCGTAGATGCTTTTGGTGCTGCATTTGGTATTAACTATTAACTGCATTTGGTATTAACTATTAAGTAGTATTAACATTATGTATGTACTTAATGTGAATTGTGATTCTGTGTGAAGGATGAAAATTTGGTCTTTGCATTTGGTATTAACTATTAAGCTTGCATTTGGTATTAACTATTAAGTAGTATTAACAGTATGTATGTACTTAATGTGAACTGTGATTCTGTGAAGGACTGAAAGCTGAGTATGTATGTTTAATGTTTGTTTGGTCACGTGTATTTTGTTTCTAATCTCCAATGTTTGCACTGTGGGTACTCGGTTTCTGTTAGAAAAAAAATAGAATTTAAACTTGAAAAAAAACCGGAAAAAACCGGAACCAAGCCGGTCCAAACTGGACCGTTTAAAACAGTTTTTACAAATTACGGTCCAATTTCAGTTTGAAAATTTTGAAACCGTTAAAAACAGTTCGGTTTTTTTATTCGTCAAAAACCGTAAAACCGGACCATGTACAGCCCTACTCCCCCTTAGATAGCTATTATTTAAACTTACAAGAGATATGATATGCCTTATTAAAACCTTACTAAGAGAAAACCCAGTGGGAAAAAAATCTTAGTTAAGGAAAAAGAGTATATATTTATCTGTTTGATTTACTCCCCCTAAACCAAGCGTCAATTTAGATATTTCAATTACTGCATCACAATGCTCTTCACTGGTCTTTCAAATGTTACAGTCGACAATGTCTTGATAAATAATTATCCGTTGACCGGATCTGTTGCACATCAATCTCCTCATTCTTTTGCAAATCATGAGTAAAGAAGAACTTGGGTGAAATATGTTTTGTTCTATCCCCATTAATATAACCTTGCTTCAATTGAGATATGCAAGATGCATTGTCTTCATATAGTGCAGTTAAATGATTTTCATTCTCATCTTGACAATGTCTCAATGAATAAATGGTAGAATTGGTTGTCTCGATCGTAGTTGCATAACGTATATGTCGGTACTATTAACATTGCTAGAAAAACCCAGTGGGAAAAAAAACTTGGCAAGGTAAATAGTTCATACCATATGCGTTTCTATGTGCTGCAGTGACTGCCTCATTAAAAACCTTTAACTAAGAAAACCCTTTGGGAAAAACTTGGTTAAAGGGAAAAAGAGTACAATCATTGGTTTTAAGACCAAATCCACACAAAAGTTTTGAAGTTGTCGTTTTTCCTGACGACAACAATCTTTCAAATGTACGCATTCCATTATTATAAACACTTATTATCCAAAATCGATGTAGGAATAATCTTAGTGAACAAATCTATTAGATTGTCACTAGAGCGTACTTTTTCATCACTCTCTTTTAGAGTTTATTGGATAGTCGAATGTAGGGGCTAAAAAGTATCATTCCCACTAGTCACTTGTGCAACACATGCAACACAATCAATGTAATCAGCTAAATAATACAGGAAGTAATATAATCGAAATTTGCATGCACATATTTCCACGATCATGCATCGTAATTCCTTAAAATTTATGACATTAACCGTGCATTACTTACATATTCCTTTCTCAATAGGAATCTACTCAACTGGTCATTCTACATTCAACATGAATGTTAACGACCTTAACCATATGCATGTTGCGATTGCCATATTAATTCATTTCTGAAATCCACCAAGGATTTTCATATCAATATTAATGTCTAACAACCCATAAATATACCGTCATGACATAAAGTTACTGCCAAATATATTAGTTAGCGGAACATTATATTATCTATAATGGGAGAATATATTTGATCATTATTCCAATTCAAACTCAACCACAATTGCATTATCATTTGCATCTCTCATTTATTCTTTTGAGAACTTGTTTCTCAATATAATGTGCATGTCGCACTATCGATGAGGCAATTTAATTGCTCTCATGTTCCGACTCCATTTCTTCCTTAGAACGAAATGAGCAACTAATTTTTTCAAAATATAACAATTGTCACATAATATAAATGAATTACAATGATTAATTATTTCAAATAGAAAATTCTATTATGTATCAGTTCAATCAAATCAAATTGATATTGTATATGCTAGTGGATCCGAGAGACAATTATCCAGTATTACAATTCGTGAATCAATCATTATGAATAATTTCACTCACCAATAAAGCATTATAATATGTTGTCATATTCACTCTTATCACAACTAGACAACAAATATTGAATTTAATAGCAATATAGAGCAAATGCGCCTTACAATCAAAGACCAGATACATAGTATTCATTTTTTTTAAATCGCATGTTGAATATTTTATTTTGTAATAAAGATAAGTATAAATAATCACATTAATCATTATCACTACTCTTACAATAATCATGCAAAATAAAATCTTTTCATTGAATAACCAAATATGATTTTATTTATTAAAATCAATACAAACACTTTTTTCCAAAAATTCAATGAATGCATTAATTGCCTCAATGATCATGCAATTATTGTAAGGTTATGGGTAATATAAATCAAATTAGCTAAATAGATTTTTGTCCAGAGGACAAAATTATCAAAAATTTGGGATAGAAGGAAACTGTAATTTAATAAGGACAAAAGTAACAATTATGAAGTAACAAATATGAAGTAACAAATGTGGAATAGAGTAAATATGAAGTAACAATTGTGAAACACAAAGTAACATTAACACGTGAAGTAACAATTTTAAAGTAACAATTGTGATTTTTGTCCTTTATAATTATGAAATATTCTTTTGTCTTCCGCACTCCATTTATTAATATATTTTTTTGTCTCGTGCCCATTCCCTTAGCTAAATAATATGACAATATCATGTTCTTCTTTTTCATATCATATCAACTTTGTAGTGAGAAATATATTGTTAAATTATAAATCAACGTATAAAACATTCTCACGTCGTATCAAATAAAGATCATATATGCGCACAACGTAAGTGATTAACACAAATACGTACGCAATCATGTGAGATATAATCCATTTAATTTTAACTATTTAAAATGACTTTAATTAATATGAATATGATTGCAAAAGTAATATACACGTTGATTAATCCAACGATTGAGAATCATATATTATTATTGTGGTCAAATAACAAGATTTACGTACCAAAAATACATGATGATACAATTATTTTCCTTTTTTCTTTTTGAAGAAAACTAGTCACACGTATCAATTATACACAATCGATAAAATAAAATTACAAAGCTACTATATATATCACAAAATAATTTAGCCGTATTAAAATAAGGTCAAGACAAGAACAATTTATTTATTAATAAATGATGCTTAAGTTTAAATGCATCGTATAAACAATTTCTGTAAATCGCCACTAACTTTGACATGTGGCGTAATCTTCTAAAAGATTACTTTGTTTCTTGTCATGATTATTGTTTTAATCATATAAAACAATTTTGTTAGTACTGTATCAATAATGTCCTCCTCCACGACCATAACCAAATATTTCCAAATATTTATAAATTGAGTCACGTTCTTTATAAAGTATGAACTCTTAAAATTTGGTCGGGACTCATTATTTATTTTTATAATTCCACATCCATTGGATTATTATTTTTCATTCATGATACGAAATCATAATCAATTTCATATACATCATAAATTACTTTGATCGATATTGCTGCTTCAGGAGCATATTATAATGATAAAAAGTGATTTAATTTTTCATCGATTACGGTCATGAAATCTCATGATATATTCAGTGATTTCTTATCTCTGAATTTCAGATTACTCGTGGAACATGTCTTTCTCTATGGACATCGGGTCCTAATTTTTATTTATATGAATGACATGTCTGTACGTTTTTCTCTGTGAATTTCAAATTCACTTTCATGATATTTTGACATGTCTGAAATTTATCTATGTGAATTTTATATTCACTTTCATCGGTTTTTGACATGCCCACTTATGTGAATTTTATATTCACTTTTACGAGCTTTCTATTTTCATATGGATTTCTAATCCATTATATGCTCGTTTCAAACATTGATCAACTTCATGTGATCATACCTCCTTTTTCAATTTGCACAAAAGACAAACTCTTTTGTCTAAGGAATATAACCATCAAGGATTCATATCACCGATGAGTATTACTCATATCTTTTTTCTTACGTGGTATTGACTTGATCCATCATGATTTAATGATGTCAATACCACTAGCATCAATATTACATATATCTATAAAATAATAGAATCGATACGATAAATAATTTAAATAAATCAAATTTTTACCTTAATGTTTACATGTATCGAGATGTGTAGATATAAAATTTATCAATTGATCGACTTGAGTCCTTCTGGCAATCTATTAATGGTGATTCTTGTGGGGTTTTACTTTTTTCGAAGGTTGCCAAACTTCATCCAAACAATTTTGATGATTTGAGATGTGGTTAGAGACTCGTTCTGATAACGTGTTATAAAACTAAGAAGATAATGGAGGAAGAACAAGAGGAAATACAAGTATAGAAGAAAAGAAAATTGCTTGTGTACGTATTATTCCAATGTGATATAATAGGGTATTTATAGTAGAGATTACAATGTGAACACAATAATCTGAATTAATCACAAATCTACTTAAATCAATCAGAATAATAGATAATTCATCAATGATATATATATATATATATATATATATATATATATATATATATATATATATATATATAAACTAGTAGGAAACCGATGCGATGCACGGAGAACGTTAAATTTGAAAAGTAAACATCGAAGAAAAATAATATGTTATGAAAAGAGGTTGTGTTTAAAGAAACTAATGATATAAATGTATAAATGAAAAAAAAATCTTTCATACTCATCGACCAGATTACAATGAAAGATAAAAGTATAAATGTGTTCAATGTCTTTGAAAAATAGATAAAACTTATAGATTTTGTCTGAAGGACATCTTATCTAGTAAATAGGGATGAAATGACATTGAGTTTTAATTAGGACAAAATGCTTGGATATTCCTAAATTGCTCTCTCGTTTACTTCTTCGCCAATCATAAATATAATAATAAACAGTTCAATTTTTTTTAGGGAAGCGAATATTGTAACCGACTACCAATTTCCCATGATTTTAGGAAAATCATTATCACTATATATTTTTGAATTCAAGGGATAAAATTACTCAATGAATCTACAGTTTGATTTTTCTAAAAAACATTGCATTGTTCACAAACAATTTTCCATTATTTTAGGCATTCATTATCACTATACAAATTTGATTTTAACATGAAAGAAATTATTCAATTTATCTTCATTTTTGACACAAAAATTTACTTCACATATATTCTATGCAAAAATTACTCCAATTACATTCACAAGACCTGACATAGCATATGTTGTTCAACAACTGAGTCAATATCTGTCTCATCCTACAATAAATCATATGTAGGCTGCACAAAGAGTTCTAAGATACCTAAAGGGTAATCCTGGACAAGGAATATTATTTAAAGCAAACAATGATCTAACCCTTAACGGATACACAGATTCAGATTGGGCACGATGCGAAGAAACCAAAAAGTCTATTTCAGGCTACATAATGTTTCTTGGCACAACACCAGTTTCATGGAAGTCCAAGAAACAAAGCACTATAGCCAAAAGCTCATCTGAGGCTGAATATAGAGCAATGGCTAATGCTACATGTGAACTTCAATGGCTTGTCTACATCATGAAGACCTACAGATACCTGTTTCACTACCAATACTGTTGTTCTGTGACAATGCAAGTGCAATTCACATAGCAAAGAACCCCATATTTCATGAGAGGACAAGCACATTGAACTTGATTACCACATCACTAGGGCAAAAGTACAAGCAGGTTTCTTAAGGCTCATGGCTGTCAGAACTACCAATCAACTGGCAGATATTATGACAAAACCTCTAGATGCACCTCTGTTCAAATACTTCCTATCTAAACTGGGGACCTACTCGTTCTTCCATCCATCACAGACATGAGACAAGATCATACAACCTGTTGGAATTAACACAACATCAAGCTCAAGCTTCATACCAACTTTCAGCTTGCGGGGGGTATTGGAATTAACACAACATCAAGCTCAAGTTCAAGTTATTTAAAAGTTAGCTAGGAGTTTGTTGGAGGTTGTTATTGGCGGTTATCACCAAGGAGCTAACACTAAAGTCTATATAAGGCTCATTAGATATAGGATTAAGTAAATGATTTGCAAGCGATTAATCTTCAAAATACATTTATCTTTCTGAGCAATAATACAACCACAATTAAATAACACAATCAATTGACACAACATTGATGTAAACCATTAATTATTGTGGGACATAAATCAATCGCGTAATGATAATGACACAACTGTTGTGATACAACAAGTGCTGCAAACGTATATCTACACCCTTGATTAATAATGTAGACCCATTGATCATGATTATATCTATCATGATCATAGATGCCCGTTGTGGCAACCGTTGTGTTACAACGGTTGTTTCATTATCATTACTCAAACAATCAATCCTACAAAAATCAATAGTGTAGATCCAAGGACGGAGCCAAATGGTGGGCTTAGGGTGGCTAAGCCCGTTTGTTATTTTTGGTACACAAAAATTCGATATAATATAATCCAACACAATCGATTATCTTAATCACCCCACCCGACTATATACATAGATAGTCCACTAGCCCACCCAAAAATAAATTCCTGGCTCCGTCCTTTTATAGATCGATGATGCATTATTGTGTTATTTGGTTGTGTAATTAAGTTGTGGTCATCTCATCTCTCCTTCTCTCTATAAGTCTGGCATGTCTAAAACTTCTCATCAATTCAACATTCTAAACTTGTCATGGCTATATATATATATATATATATATATATATATATATATATATATATATATACACAATATGTATATATACCCGCCAACGTGTTGAAAAATAATAATAATAACAAAAATGATAATCAAAGAATTTACGGTACACAATATTTCTTATGCTTTCTAACGTTGTATTAATTGTTTTTGGCAAACTTGTAGCCACCATTCTGATGGGATTTAACATGGAGCATCATGTAATGCACTTTTGCCTGCTTGCTTCCCTAAAGATCGATACTACCTGACTTGTCCTTCTACTGGCTTCAAGCACCTTCAGCCAACTTGCTACTGCCCTCAAGCCGCCATGGGTTGTGTTATAACAGGACAGGGAATCCAGATGGAAGATAAATAATTAACAGACACAGTCTAACAGTTAACAATCACACAGAGATAACAAAAACAAGAAGAACACAAAATTTAACGTGGTTTCCGGCGTTGTGCCGACTACTCCACGGATGAAAAGAGATATTTATTATGCACTCTTTGAAATTCATATGGATTACACACTTTACAATGACCTATCTGATTTGGTATTTATAGGCACAAATCCCTAAACCCTAACCGCCAGAATCTTTGTCGGATTGCCAAAAATGCCCCGAGATGTTGTGTCGCTCACGACACAACTCAACTAATCATTGCCCGATGTAGAACTCAATTTGTATTCAAAACACTCTCTTGATCCCCAAAGCCAGATCTAACGTCTGAAGAAAGATCGCCAGACTTCGGTGACTTTCACAGACTTGGATACACTTATCAACTGGCCATCACTCAGCTGACTTTCAGATTAGTTTCACCAGATGTAGAGTTTAAGTCACTTTGCTGACAGGCTGCAAGATATTCGATTCTTCTACTGGATCTTTGTTTTGTACGGCTAACTGATCGAGTATCAATACAGTCTCAATCACATGGCGCTATATATTGATGTTTGAATAAAGCTTCATCTTGTTGTGTTTGAAGCATTTGTATATGTATATCAAATTACGAGTTTGAGGGGCTTCTGGTATATCAATAAGACATGATATATCTCTTGAATAAAGTGTATAAATGATATGGTAACTGTTATGACGGATCGATCAAGAAGTAATGGTGATTATGAGTAAAGATAAAAGATAAACAAGCAAACAAACACAGAAACAAGAAGAACACAGATTTAACGTGGTTTCCGGCAATGTGCCGACTACTCCACGGACAAACGAGGATATTTTATTATCACGAGAAAGTTACATCAAGTTACAATTAATACAGATGGTATTTATAGCCTTGGGAATCCAACCCTAACCGACTTAAAAGTCAACCCAGTAAATGACTGAAATATCCCAGAAGTAACTCGAATAAACATGTAGAAGACGTGTTCTACAAGTCTGCTAAGCATAAGCAGACTTGTCTTCATTAGACTCTCCATCGTGAGTTGATCAACCTGCCGATCTTGCCTCACCATTGAACACAAGATTTCAGCAAATGCTTCATACATTGCTGATCAGAACATGTTTCCATACCAGACCTCAGTAGCCTAGTTTAAGTCACCATTACAAATCTCCACCTTGACTTCAACTTCATGCAAACTGATTCCTCTTTGTCTTTAGCTTTGAATACCTCAGCAAACCCCCAACATCAGTTGAGTATTCCCGGATTCAGATTAACAGCTTTTGGATATTTAGCAAGTTCAGATACAACTGAAACTTTGCCCCTTAGAACTGGTTTAGTGAACATATCAGCAGGATTCACATCAGTGCTGATCTTCTCAACTTTAACCCTCCTCTTATTTCAGAAAATGATACCTAACATCAATGTGCTTGGTTCTCTCATGATGAACCTGATCCTTAGCCAAACATAGTGCACTTTACTGCTTTCCAGTGTTCCTTTCCAGGTTGAGCCATAAACCTGCTGACAACACCGATCGCTGAGCCAAATCAGCCTAAAGTCTGGTACTCATGGCATATATTAGATTGCCCACTGCACTAGCATATGGAACCCTTGACATGTATTCTTCCTCTTCAGCTGACTGTGGAGCAAACACAACAGACAAATATAGATTTGGTGCCATTGGATAATCTATAGGTTTGGCTGCTGACATGCCAAACTTGGACAATATCTTCTCAATATACCCCTACTGAGACAAGAACAGCTTCCCCTACTTCCTATCTCTATAGATCTCCATCCCTAGAATTTTCTTTGCATTCCCCAAATCCTTCATCTCAAATTCAGCATTGAGTAGATTCTTCAGATCTTGAATGTCAGACTTGTTTGTAGCAGCTATCAGCAAATCATATACATACAGCACCAGATAGATGATTGAACCATCCTTCAACTTGTTGTGATACACACAACAATCATATGGACTCCTGCTATAACCCTGCTGAATCATATAACTGTCAAACTTCTTATACCACTGCCTTGGGGCCTGCTTAAGTCCATACAAGGACTTCTTCAACTTGCAAACATATCCTTCTTTGCCAGGAACATGGAAACCCTATGGATAAGTCATATAAATTTCCTTATCTACATCTCCATATAGAAAGGTTGTCTTCACATCCAATTGCTCAAATTCAAGATTCTGATGTGCCACTATTGCTAACAAAGACTCGATGAAAGTATTTCTGACCACTGGAGAAAATATCTCTTCATAGTCTACCCCTCTTTTCGATTGAACCCCCGGCAACCAAATGTGCCTTATATCTGGCATGCTCAGCAGATGTCATTCCTTCATTTTTCTTGAATATCCATTTGCAGCTGACCACCCTTCTATCCTGTGGTTTTTTGACCAGATCCCAAGTCTCATTCTTCTAAAGTGACTCCATTTTTTCTCCCATAGCAACAAGCCATTGGTATGCCTCAGAACATGTCACAGATTCCCTGTAAGTGTTAGGTTCAAAACCATCCACTTCTTCAGCTACCTGTAGTGCATATTCAACCATATCCTCCTCAAACCCATATCTTCTTGGAGGTCTGATATTGGTCCTCCTAGCTCTGCTGAGAGCTATACCCTACTGACCAACATCATCTATTTAAGTCTCTGCTGACCCTTGTTCAGCAGACTGGCTTGGATCCTGTTCTGGATCTGCTGATTATTGACTATCCCCTGCTGATTCTTTTAATCCAGCAGGCTCTGCTTGAAACACCACCTGTTTGTCAACCTTCTCAGCCTCAAATCCAATTTCAGATTCAGATTTGGCCCTCACAGATCAGTAAAGCATAGAGTTTTCATCAAAGACTACACTCTGCTGAGTATAACCCTATTTTCAGCTTATGACCAGATTCTATACCTCTTAACTCCATCTCCATATCCAACAAGCACACCTTTCTTGGCCCTAGGCTCCAATTTACCCTCACTGACATGATAATAGACAGTGCTTCTAAAAAACCTAAGTCCATAGTAGTCTGGTGACTTTCCTGACCAAATTTCAAGTGGTGTTTTAAGTTTGATCCCAGTGTGAGGCCCTCTATTGATTAAGTAGCAAGCTGTATGATGTGAGTCAACTAGTTGATGCATTTCACGATGTTTTATCCCCATTTCTCATGTATTTATTGATGTTCTCGTATCATTTTGAGTCATTATTTGCTTAGTTTCACCCAAATGTGTAGATAGTAATTATTATATAAAATATCGTATTTTGATAGTTTTGTACCGGTTATAGTAACCGGAGCGTCGTGTCGGGTTTACGCTTGGTATTGTTGGTGTTGTATTGCAGGATTATAGGTTAACCAAGACCCCGAGTGACGCCACGTGTTGAGCTAAACACGTCTTTTGATGGCTAGAAGAGTGTGCCTGGAGCTATCAAATTCAACGGATCAATTGTCCTTAGTGTTTCTACTGTAGCCTATTTTCAAAGGACATTTGACCCATCTTAGAGGCATTTTCTGGAGAATACTTATGAATGAGAGTTTTAGATGACGAAACGAGCTTTCCAACGCAATTTGAATCACATCAATCAGAGCTCTACAACTCAAGTTATGGCCGGTTTTCTGAGCTGCTGGGAATTGGCGCACGCCAACTTATTGTGGCGCGCGCCAAACGTCACTATAGCTATTCAGAGAGTTTCAGGCTTTTTCGTGACGCACGCCAAACTTTTGTGACGCACGACAATGCGTCAGGAAAAGCAGAATTCAGCATATAAACCTAATTTTGGATCGAATTTATCAATTATTCAACCCCCAACTTCATCTTCTCCATTTTCCCCTCTCCCTTGAAGGCACCCCACGCCCCAAGGGGCTCTTTTAGCCGAATCCCACCATAGATTAGCATCTAATTCATCTTGTAAACATCAAGAATTCCTAGTTTAATCCCTAGAATCATCTCGGTGGAAGCAAGTTGTCATCTTTTTTATGTATAACTCCATTGAAGCTTCTTGTAATTGAATGAAGGTTTCTCTTCCTGAAGTTAATGGCTTTTGGTTGGTATAATTCTTATACTTTACTCTGAATTAATTGTTCTTATGATTTTGAATGCTTACATTGACATGTTTGTATTTTCAATCATGAGTGGCTAGGTTAAACTAGCCAAGATATTGTATTTGTGATAGTTATTAATCTCTATTAGGTTGATTGAGAATGTTAGTTCATTTATTTCATAGCTTCATGTGTTGTTGTTGTCTTTTCCTATTTTCATTGAATTGCTTGTTGGTGTTGGATTGATCACCTAGCACTAGCACACACACACTTAGTTGAGACCGAAAGGAGATGCTTGGTGTGGGAGAAGAGATAGGAAAACCGGAAGGTAAAATCGACCTTAATTGGCATTCGATTTCTTATCTGGGGAGTATTGACATTGTCATTGCATTCAAGATCTTAATCATGTTGAATCATTAGGTCTAGGGTTCTTAGAACAAGGAGGAGACATAGAGTAGTTTCATTCACTGCATGATGGGGAAACTACTAGCTTAGGAGTGCACCGGTAACACACACTTGAACACTAATGAAAGGTTGGCAGGTAGTTCATTCCCATGATACTAGTAGAGATATACTTGATCATTGCATTATCTTGGCTAGGTCTTTTATATTTTATCACCCTTTTTAGTAGTAGTTTTTAGATACATTCACCTTCTTGAATTATTGCGACTTAGATCAAGATAATAATAGCTTTTCGGTGTTCAACCTCCCAATCCTCGTGGATATGACCTTGACTCACCTTACTAGGCTACAATTGACCCGGTACACTTGCCGGTTAGATTGGACACCTAGAAAGTACCGATCAAGCTTTTGGTATTTGTTGTCGGGATTGTGTAACGGTTGATACTTATACTAGCTTAAAATTCTTGAGAATAAGTCAATCTTTTCTAATCTTTTCTTTTTTGTTTTTGGTGCTTACCTCTTTGGTAAGTTACCAAGTGTTATTTGATTGTGTTCTTGTTGTTTTTCTCTTGTAGTGGATGAACCATTCTCGTTGAGGAAAGGCACCCGACACTCCCATTATTCCGGATATCAATACGTATATTAGGGATTTGGTTAAAGAGAAGAAAGGTAGTCAAGCTCGCCGTAGTTTGGAATTGGTGAAAAATCTTCCCAAGCATCATCCTATCAAGAAGAAGAAATGGATGAGAATCTTGAGAATGCACAAGGATGGCATAACCATGAAAATGCCCTTTTTGAACAAAATCCCTTAAATCCAAATGAATATCATCCACCACCACCACAAGAACCACATCCATATGATCCACACCCTTTTTACCAACAAGTTCCTACCCAACAAGCCCATGTTCAACAAAGTTCTCAATCCACGGATGATGTCTCCCATTTGAAAATTTCGATGGAAAAATTGATGGGAGTTGTGTCCACTCAAGCCGCCAATATACAAACAATGATGACTTCTATTGGTATGATGTCTCAAGAGGTTGGTACTTTGAAAACATCTATGAGTGGACATGATATGAGAATGAGAACGATGGAGGCATCAATAAGAGTTATTGAAGACATTTTGACTAGGGAAGGCGAGAGACATAGTAGTAGACCACCGGGTGGATTACCAAGCAACACCGAGAGAAACCCGAGAGAAGTCAATGCTATTATTACTCGAAGTGGAATGTCATATGGGCATAATGAGGGAAGCAATGAGGTTCAAGAAGATTTGAATGGTGAGAAGGAGGAAGAGTGGAGTGAAGAAGAAGAGAGCATCATGGATGGTTTCTTGAGGGGAGATGGTTTTGAGGAAAAAGAAGAATGCGTGAAAGTCCCGAGAATATTGAAAAATCCAAGATTGAGTGATTTGAGGGCTTTATTCAATGAGCATGTTGGAGAAGAACACGGCAAAGAAAGTGATTCAGAGACTTCAGCAAGCAAAATGGCGCACGCCAAAAGTGAGGTGGCGCGCGCCAATATCAAGCAGAAAAATTCTGGGCATGGCAAGGTGAAAATGGTGCAACCCGATGATGATTGGTGCCCACCAACAGCCCAATACTTGAGAAGAGCTTCTACCACTTCATCAAATGACAAAGGTAAGAGAGGTATGAATTTTGTCCCTAAAGATTTTGATCTTGATTCATTACCATATCCACCTCGAGAGGAAACCAAAAAGAAGAAGTTGGATAAGAAGTATGCACATTTTCTTGACACTTTTCGGCACTTAAATATTAATATCCCTTTCATCGAAGCACTCACGAATATGCCGGCGTATGGTAAGTTTCTTAAGGACATACTCTCCAACAAGAAACGGTTGGAAGAGTATGAGACGGTTTGTCTAAGTGAGGAGTGCTCCGCCGTGCTTCATCACAAGCTCCCTCCTAAGCTTAAGGACCCCGGGAGATTTACAATCCCATGTGAGATTGGGGGACTTTTGTTAGAATGTGCTATGTGATCTCGGTGCGAGCATAAGCCTCATGTCCTATAATGATTTCATGAAACTTGGCATAGGCAAGCTTAAGCGTACGGAGATGACTCTCCAACTTGCGGATAGATCCATAAAACGTCCAATGGGAGTCATCGAGGATGTACTAGTGAAAGTTGATAAATTTTATTTCCCCGTCGATTTTGTTGTTATGGATATGGAGGAAAGGTACACTACACCTCTTATCCTCGGTAGACCATTTTTAGCAGCGGTGGGAGCTGTGATCGATGCTCGTGAGGGAGATCTTAGTTTGGGAGTTAATGATGAGCGCATTGTCTTCAACATTTACACTTCATTGAAATATCCACACACTACAATAGAATCTTGTTCTTTTGTTGACACCTCGTGTCCCCTTGTTGTGGATTGTACTAACTCGCATGTAGTTGAAGAATAAGTGAGCAATAAAGTGAAGGCTCGCAAACCAAAAGCTCGAAAATCAAAGGAAAAGGTCAAGAATCGTTGGGATTGGTGGCATTCGTCTAACCTATGTTGGAGACCGGTATTGATAAAAAAGACGGATGCGGTGCGCGAGGATGACCCACCAACCGTGCATTAAAGAAATGTGACATGCATAGTCTAGATATAGACTATAAATTTAGCAACATTTGGGTACTATCTTTCTTTTTTACTTCTTAAGCATTATCTTTTGGTTGGCTTTTGTGCTTGAAATTGCATGCTTATGTGAGTAATTGTTAGTGGTATCTCTCACGATAATCTGTATAATTTCCATCGCTTCTACCGTATAATCTCGTCGAGCAAATGACGTTAAACAAAAGCGCTACAGGGAGGCAGCCCGTAAAAGTTAAGTATAATATTTTTGCTTTTTTTGTGCGGCCCGGTGTGGCCAATGATTCTTTTGTGTCTACACTTTGGTTGATACTTTGATAGTACTTGGGATTGCTTTTCATTTCATTTCTTGTCTTTCATGTTCATGCCCACCCACCCTCCCTTTTATAGCATCCCGGTACTTGGTTTGACTAGTTTTGATTCCCTTTTGTTTCCCTAACTACTTTCTTACCACTCACTTTACATTGAGGACAATGCAAGTTCGTAAGTGGGGAGTGGGAACGTAGTTAGTCCAACAAAAGGTAATGTCATTAAATGTTTGAGAAACACTTATTTTTGTGAATTTTTGAACATTTTAAAGCACAACAAATCACCTTTTGTGAGAAGATTTGGTTTTGTAATTGATAGAGTGAGTACCTCAATGAAATGAGTAACCTTGGTGACATGTAAGTGCATTTTAACCGTGAATCTTTGTTTGTAGTGTGAATTCTTTGAGTACGTATATTCCGATCTTTTGTTAACATGCAAACTTTTGTGCAATCATGTAAGCATGCTTCCATTGCAACTAGAACTTAGACTTGATATCCTTTCGAGGCGAAATAGAAAGGTGTTTGGAGTCGGAGTTAGGGATGACGGTTATGGCATTTCTTTGACTCAACCATAGCCAAATGGCCTTCCCGAACGTATTTTCCACCTGTCCCCATCTCAGCCTTTGTAGAGTGGTGAGACCCCACTCGAAACTAGCCATTCGTGATTAGCCTCATTATATCCGACCCTTAGCCTAATTTTGGTCTACATTCCCTTGATGTCCCGCAAGTTTAGCAAGTTTCTAAGTATTGTTGTGGTGACGACATTGGAAGTTGTGTTAAGAGTTGGATGACATTATTGGCACAAAGTTGAGATGATATATATCAAGTTCGGAGTCCATTGGTGTTAAATCAAAAAAAAAATTCAAAATCCAAAAAAAGTTCAAAAATAATCAATTGAAGTTTAATAAAGTTGTATAAAAAGATTCAATAAATGGTGAGCATTGGAAAGCAATTTTGGAGGACAAGTTCAACAAGTCCAAGTAATGTAAGTTTGGGTGATAAATCAATTGAAGTGGTACTTTATCTCTTATGTTTATTGTTGATGAGACGTCTTTGACAATTGAGAGAGAGAGTTGGAGTTGCCAATTCATAATCATTGGAATTGAAGGTGTTGATTCTTGCTATCTTGCATGTGTTCTTTTGATATATCCTTTTATCCCTTCGATTAGCCAATACATGAGCCTAACGTTACAAGCTTTCAAGTCCTACCCGACCTATCTCCTTGACTCCGAATGCCTCGATTAGTGGAAATTGGTATCATTCTTAAGCCTATGGATTGCACCTAATAAGTCTTGCATGCATGATTTCATAATTGATTGTTAGGTAATAAGTTTGAGGAATATTCACACACACACTCCACTACTTTCTTAGAGTATGGTTAACATGTGATTATATGTACGATTGGTTGCATATTGGTTGAATATTCCTCAAATGTACGATTGGTTTGAGCTCTCACTTCTTGTGATTATACGTACGATTGGTTGAGCTCTCACTTCTTGACGTCGTATGACCCTATCTCTTGGCTTGAGTTGTTTTGTCGCTTTATTTGCTCGAGGATGAGCAAAATCTAAGTAGGGAGTTATGATGTGAGTCAACTAGTTGATGCATTTCACGATGTTTTATCCCCATTTATCATGTATTTATTGATGTTCTCGTATCAATTTGAGTCATTATTTGCTTAGTTTCACCCAAATGTGTAGATAGTAATTATTATATAAAATATCGTATTTTGATAGTTTTGTACCGGTTATAGTAACCGGAGCGTCGTGTCGGGTTTACGCTTGGTATTGTTGGTGTTGTATTGCAGGATTATAGGTTAACCAAGACCCCGAGTGACGCCACGTGTTGAGCTAAACACGTCTTTTGATGGCTAGGAGAGTGTGCCGGGAGCTATCAAATTCAACGGATCAATTGTCCAAAGTGTTTCTACTGTAGCCTATCTTCAACGGACATTTGACCCAGCTTAGAGGAATTTTCTGGAGAATACTTCTGAATTATAGTTGTATATGAAGAAACGAGCTTTCCAACTCAATTTGAATCACATCAATCGGAGCTCTACAACTCAAGTTATGGCAAGTTTTCTGAGCTGCTGGGAATTGGCGCACGCCAACTTATTGTGGCGCGTGCCAAACGTCACTGTAGCTATTCAGAGAGTTTCAGGCTTTTTCGTGACGCACGCCAATGCGTCAGGAAAAGCAGAATTCAGCATATAAACCTAATTTTGGATCGAATTTATCAATTATTCAACCCCCAACTTCATCTTCTCCATTTTCCCCTCTCCTTTGAAGGCACCCCACGCCCCAAGGGGCTCTTCTAGCCGAATCCCACCATAGATTAGCATCTAATTCATCTTGTAAACATCAAGAATTCCTAGTTTAATCCCTAGAATCATCTCGGTGGAAGCAAGTTGTCATATTTTTGTTGTATAACTCCATTGAAGCTTCTTGTAATTGAATGAAGGTTTCTCTTCCTGAAGTTAATGGCTTTTGGTTGGTATAATTCTTATACTTTACTTTGAATTAATTGTTCTTATGATTTTGAATGCTTACATTGACATGTTTGTATTTTCAATCATGAGTGGCTTGGTTAAACTAGCCAAGATATTGTATTTGTGATAGTTATTAATCTCTATTAGGTTAATTGGGAATGTTAGTTCATTTATTTCATAGCTTCATGTGTTGTTGTTATCTTTTCCTATTTTCATTGAATTGTTTGTTGTTGTTGGATTGATCACCTAGCACTAGCACACACACACTTAGTTGAGACCGAAAGGAGATGCTTGGTGTGGGAGAAGGGATTTGAAAACCGGAAGGTAAAATCGACCTTAATTGGCATTCGATTTCTTATCTGGGGAGTATTGACATTGTCATTGCATTCAGGATCTTAATCATGTTGAATCATTAGGTCTAGGGTTCTTAGACCAAGGAGGAGACATAGAGTAGTTTCATTCACTCGTATGAGGGGAAACTACTAGCTTAGGAGTGCACCGGTAACACACACTTGAATACTAATGGAAGGTTGGCAGGTAGTTCATTCCCATGATACTAGTAGAGATATACTTGATCATTGCATTATCTTGGCTAGGTCGTTTATATTTTATCACCCTTTTTAGTAGTAGTGTTTAGATACATTCACCTTCTTGAATTATTGCGACTTAGATCAAGATAATAATAGCTTTTCGGTGTTCAACCTCACAATCCTCGTGGATACGACCTTGACTCACCTTACTAGGCTACAATTGACCCGGTACACTGCCGGTTAGATTGGACACCTAGAAAGTACCGATCACTGTACTAACAGACTCTGCCCAAAATCTCCTTGCTAGACCAGAATTAGAGGGCATGCACCTTGCCTTCTCCAGAAGAGTTTGATTCATTTTTCTGCCACACCATTCTGCTGTGGATTGTCTCTGATAGTACGGTGCCTAGAAATGCCTTCATTCTTGCAAAATTCATCAAACTCAGTCCAACAGAATTCTAGTCCATTATCAGTTCTAAGTCTCTTGATCTTCTTCTATGTCTGATTCTCAACCAAAGCCTTCTACTGCTTGAAGTGCTTGAATGCTTCACTCTTGTGCTTCATCATGACTACCCAAACCATCCTTGAATAATCATCTATAAAGGACACAAAATACCTGTGACCACCCAATGACTCCACCCTTGAAGATCCCCAACAATCTGAATGGACATAATCAAGTGTCCCTTTTGTGATGAGAATTACCTTTGGGAACTTGCTTCTATGTAGCTTCCCAAACACACAGTGCTCACAAAAATCCAGCTCCTTGACCTTATGTCCCCCAAGTAGATCAGACTTAGACAGAATTTGCATCCCTCTTTCACCCATATGACCAATCTCATATGCCACAACTTAATCAATTGTGTGACTGGTGAACCTCTGATGATGCAATAGCAGCAGAACCTGATACAGTAGACCCTTGTAGTATGTACAATGTTCCCTGCCTGATACCCTTTAGAATCACACTTGAACCCTTATAGACATTCACCACTCCACATTCACCCCTGAACTTGAACCTTTTGATGTCTAGTAGACTAAACGATATCAAATTCTTGGTCATTTATGGAACATGCCTAACCTCTTTCAGTGTACAGAATTTACCATCAAGTGTCCTAAGTTGGATTGATCCAATCCCAACTATTTTGCAGACCTTGCTGTTAGCCATTGCAATATGGCCTCCATCAACCTGTTGATAAGTTGAAAAACCACTCCCTGTTTGGACACACATGATAAGATGCCCCAATGTCCAGTATCCACATATCTTTGTGCCCTACTGACTCTGAAACTGCTAAGGTCAGATCTTCTTCAGAGTTGGTGTCTTGTTCTGCCAAAGCAGTTGTATCCTGCTGAGTACCATGCTCCTTCTTCCTTTTTGGACATTCACTTTTCCAATGTCCCTGCTCCTTGCAGTAATTACAGATATATTTAGCTTTAGGACCCTTGGAATTCTTCTTGAATTTCTTCTTTCTAGAATTTCCTGGCCCCCTGCTGACTCCACTGGCCACCAATCCAGCAGTCTGACTAACTGTTCCACAACCAGATACCTTATGGCGTAACTCTCGAGCATGGATTGATGACCTTACATCCTTCAATGATACTGAGTCCTTCCCAACAATAAAGGATTGCACAAAGTTCTCATATGATGCAGGCAATGATACAAGTAGAATCAATGCAGCATCCTCATCTTCAATCTTCATAACAATATTCCTTAAATCAAGCAATATTGTGTTCAGCTGGTCTAGATGATCCCTCAGCTGAGTACCGTCATGCATCATTAAACTGAACAGACGTTGTTTTATCAACAACTTGTTGGTTAGAGACTTAGTCATATATAGACTCTCAAGTTTGGACCACAACTTCTCAGCAGTGTCCTCTTCAGCAACCTCTATGATAATATCATCTGACAAGCACAACATAATTGTTGAATGAGCTTTCTCCTCCAGATTGGCTCTCTGAGCAACACTTCCTTCTGTTGATTTAGACAAGGGACCCCATAATCCTTGCTGCTTCAACAAAGCACGCATCTTGATCTGCCATAGACTAAAGCAGTTCCTTCCTGTAAACTTATCAATCTTGACATTTAAAGCAGACATCTTTCTCACCATAAAAGCTTGCGTAGATCCCAAATACTAGCATCAGTTATGACCTTGGTGCCAATCTACCTTTCTTAAATAGATAAACAGATTTCTTGATGAACCTGGACGCTCCGATACTAGTTTGTTATGACGGATCGATCAAGAAGTGATGGTGATTGTGAGTAAAGATAAAAGATTAACAAGCAAACAAACATAGAAACAAGAAGAACACAGATTTAACGTGGTTTCCGGCAATGTGCCGAACTACTCCACAGACAAACGATGATATTTTATTATCACGAGAAAGTTACATCAAGTTACAATTAATACAAATGGTATTTATAGCCTTGGGAATCCAACCCTAACCGACTTAACAGCCAACCCAGTAAATGACTAAAATACCCCAGAAGTAAGTCGAATAAACATATACCAGACGTGTTCTACAAGTCTGCTGAGCATCAGCAGACTTGTTTTTAGTAGATTCGCCATCAGCGGGTTGATCAACCCTGCTGATCTTGCCCCCAGCTGAACACCAGATTTTAGCAAATGCTTCATACATTGCTGATCAGAACATGTTTCCATACTAGACCTCAGTAGCATAGTTTAAGTCACAATTACAGTAACGTCAATTACGTACCTTTTCGTAGTGAATATTTTGTAGAAACACTCAAGACTAATGGATTTATTTTAAACAAAACGAGACGGAACTTCATTATCTAAAAGAACAACTCAACTTCTGTTGGAAACAAACTGTAAACTACTGAACTTCTAACTCACTTTCCCGGTGTAAACATCGTTAACTGTATACGAAAACTCATCTATTGTCTGCACAACCATTGGATGAGACGATCCAGGCCTTAATTAGTAAACAAACCCTAACCGCCATGACCGTCAAACTGTGAACAAACGAAGATATTTTATTATTCACAAAAGGTTTTTTTTATTACAATTGAAAGATAAAACAATATAACTATTTACAATCACACAAGAGTGGACTAACACATTATAAAATGTGGGTATAACTTTCCTAAAGAGGAAGAACTACGTTGGAGGACTAATTTATTCACAAAAGGTTACATGTTAAATTACATTGGTATTTATAGGCCTTAGGAAACAAACTCTAACATCCAGCCATAACATCTCTATCTCTATCTCTATTTCTACTATATTAAAAGAGCAGGTTGTTGCCAACAAGGCATCGGCCTAGCGGTTAGTGCTATGGTCCTTAATCTGGAGGTTGCTGGTTTGAGCCTCAATAGGGGCCAAAAGTGTGGTGTAAAAAGAAAATAGCAGGTTTTTTCTCACCTAGGTGTTTCCCTAAAAATGTTGTTTCTCCACAATTTAATATTTATTTACTTTTATATTTTACAATTAACTGTTTCCCTAAAAAGTGTTGTTTCTGCACAATTTAATATTTATTTACTTTTATATTTTACCATTAATTGTTTAAAAAAAAAATAACATAACAATCTATAAAAAAAAAATTGTAATAGCATAAAAAAATCTTACTAGAAAATATAAAAACAATCACGTTAACATGATGACAATGGATAACAAATTGTTGGTCAAAGTTTTTCTCATAAAAATCCACAGGAAAAAAAAAGGATAAACATAAGAAATTTTTCTTTTTCTACCCCTCATGTCAAATTATAGTCTAGCTCACCACTAGATCAATGCAACTTTTGCTGAACATAAGAAATTTAACATAAGAAAAAAACAAAGCATAAAAAATTAAATATATATAAAAAATAAAAAATAAAAAAACAGTTCATAGATATGGGAAAAAAAAAAAGAAAAAATATCTGAAATCTCTGTCTCTACTATATTAAAAGTCTCTATCTCTACTATATTAAAAGAGTCGAATGTTTCCCACCTAAATGTTACTCCCTCAGGTGTTTTCCTAAAAAGTGTTTTTCCATAATTTAATATTTATTTATTTTTATTTTTTACCATTAATTGTTAAAAGAAAATAACATAACAATCTTTAAAAAAATGTAATAGCATAAAAACAAAACCGTACTAGAAATATAAATACAATCAAGTTAACGGGGTTCAAACACTGGTCTCCATGTCAAATTATAGTCTCGCTCACCACTAGACCGATTCATCTTGTGCACTATAACCGCATTTTTATCCGGCTAGATGTTCTTATGTGTGTCACACAATAGGCTTCCGAATATGTTGGTCATAGACATAAAGTGCATTTCCAAAAATGCACTTCGTGCCTAACGATCTTGAATAGCGTCTAGCATAACGTCATGACCCCCAAATCATCGGAAAACTCAAGTGCAATGACTACTACATTTCATGTGAAACGGTTACCGTGTAAGTAGAATCATATCGTTGTTATAATATCCATACAGGTGTAACTCAAGTGTCATTCATTAACGACTGTATCTTATAATCTGGACATCTTATTCTCTCGAAGTAACACATTATTTTTGCTTTGCAAAGACTTTCAAGAATAAGTCATTCCTTTTAAGCAAGTCTTTTGGGATATTTACTCTTACTATTAGGATATGCGATTTCCGGGTGAATAACATGAATCCTACGCATGCTTCAATATCACACCCAAGCACTACTGGATGATCGCCCCATGGATAAAGGAAACCTCAATAATGTTAAAGTATGACAATCCACACCGTGATGCCACGAAGACTCCGGTTTTAGGATAATTACACAACCGCCACATAGTGCGATACTTAATAAAGTAAATGGATCAGTCTCACGTACGCATTCTCTAATACACGTCCACGTACAGTCTAAGTGTCCCTACACTTCGATAGACGAGATTTATCTCTATCTTCATAAGATAGAAGACATCCAATACGTGCTAGTCTAACCGTACTATTAATGTCTCATTTAATAGCACATACGACTACAGACATTTAAGTATCAAACCAATTAAAGTGATTCGAGATCTCATCAACCATAATCAATATTATGATTTCTATTTCACAGTTTAACACTAAATACATTATCATATACACAATATCATAATTGGTTTGTTAAACGAACAAATATATAATAACAGAAAGTCATTTATCATATGTATAAACACAGAGAAATAGTAAAATAATGATCCGACCCGGTCGGATCCGTACAACTCTTCGATTAGGTTTAGAACTCTATTACAATAGTTTAATTCTAGAGAATTCACATAAATGAATCACTTTAGAATCAACAAACTCTCCTCTATCACCTTTAACAAATGTGACGGTCTGAGTGAACTCTCTATGAATTTTCTTGACTAGACTTCAAATGCTGAAGCATTATCACTCTTGTTAGCCAAAAACGGTGTCCATGTATATTACCTTCAGGGTCAAATGAGAAACTGATAGGGGTAATGCCTGAAAAGACAATAATGTATTGTTTTAACCAATGTGAAATAATATCTTGTAAATGATCCCTTTATTTGCTTATTGTTTGCAAACAAATGACTGCAAAAAAAAAAATCGCTAGTGGTATGTTATGTGACCATAAAGCTCAATGCATAAGACTAATGTAAATGAGGATTAAGTTTGTAGTGCCTTAAATAGTGAGTCCGTGGTGAAATTTACTAAAGTTCAGAATCCTACGGTCAAACCACCATTAGTACCGCTTGATTCGGGCCGTTGGTGTTGGAATCCTTAGTAGCTCCACTTATATGTGAAAGTGTTCACAAAGGACTGTACTGGTAATGGAGCTAAAGATTCGATCTATGGATCTTGATTCTTGTACAGAGCAGGCTTGGATAGAGGTCGCGCCACATTGTGTAGATGAGGCACCAACGGAAGATTGTGGAATCTACTAGCTTCATCATCATATCCATTGTAGGTATAAATCTGTATAACCCCTCTTTGTTACTTGAGTAGCGATAGTGCCACAACAAAATGAGCACAACAAAGTACCACAACACACTTTTGAATCATCATAATGGGTCCCATAAAGATCAATGGTGTAAAAGTATGTTGTGATACTTTGTTGTGACAATTTTATTGCGGCACAAACATTTCTCTTGTTAGATCTAGTTTATATTTAGTAAAATGTGTTCTAGAATCCGTATTTTGATGCTTCATCAAATTTTTTTCCACTGTTACCCTTTGTGTGATGGAACTATGATATTACTGGATCTTTTTTATGTTTCCAAAAGGCATTGCCGCTATCGAAGTTGCGGTGGCGGTACCAAAGTTGCGGCAGCACTGATGCTCCGGTGGTGCTTATCCTGGGTCTGATCCGATTTTCGGATCAATAAATTGTGTATATCAAAACCTACAAAAATATATCATAAAATTGACTTAAATCAGTGAGTCGCATATCAATCAGTGAGTCCCACATCCTTATTACAAGTATGAAACTACGTTGTATCACTTATTATGACAGCTGTGACAATAATGTTATCATCAATGTTATGTTCAATGAAGTTAAAAACGTGTTGCATGTGTATTTATTTTTAGTGAACATTTCGTGGTGGATATATCATGCATCCCGGCCGATATGTTTAATCTTGTGATATGTGAACATATATACTTGTCCAATGAAGTCAAGTCTTACTTTTCGCTTATTGGATGTTAGGCCAACTTTGAAAACATATACACGTGCAAGCGTTTAATCTTCAACATACTTTTCTATATATAAGTCTGGCATGTATACTGTCAAATTTGTCTAGAACTTCTAATCAATTCAACATTCTAAACTTGTCATGGCTGCTTATAGAGTTGGTTTCATTGCCCTCCTCCTTTTCGGTGAGTCTCTTCCCATCAAGTATGAAGTGTATTATGGCTCAAATGCTTTGGAAAACACTCATTAACCCTCCCCCAAAATTCACATTCGCAAATATTTTTTCATAGATACACACGATATATACATATATATTTGTTCTTTTTTTACGGAAACATAGTATAACACACGCACACCCTTGCACTGAATAGCTTTCTAACGTCGTATTGTTTTTTTGTTGAAAAATTGTAGCTACCATTCTGATGGGATTCAACATGGAGCATGCAGATGCACTCTTGCCTGCTTGCATCCCTAAAGATCGATACTACATGACTTGTCCTTCAACTGGCTCCAAGCACCTTCAGCCAACATGCTACTGCCCTCAAGCCGCCACGGGTTGCAAGATATTCGATTCTTCTACCGGATCTTTGTTTTGTAAGGCTAACTGATCGAGTATCAATACAGACTCGATCACATGGCGCTATATATTGATGTTTGAATAAAGCTTCATCTTGTTGTTTTTGAAGCATTTGTATATGTATATCAAATTACGAGTTTGAAGGGCTTCTGGTACATATATATCAATAAGACATGATATATCTCTTGAATAAAGTGTATCAATGATATGGTAACGTCAATTACGTACCTTGTCGTAGTGAATATTTCGTACAAACACTCAAGACAAATGAATTTAACTTAAACAAAACGAGATGGAGCTTCATTATCTGAAAGAACAACTCAACTTCCGTTGGAAACAATACTGTAAACTATTAAACTTCTAACTCACTTTCGCGGTGTAAACATCGTTACTGTATACAAAAACTCATCTATTGTCTGCATAACCATTGGATGAGACGATCCAGGCCAAAGGAAACAAACCCTAACTGTCATAACAGCCAAACCACGGACAAACAAGGATATTTTATTATTCACAAAAGGTTACACATATGTTACTATTACTTTGGTACTTATAGGCCTTAGGAAACAAACTCTAACTGCCATAACACCCAAATCAGGCAATGACTGAAATATCCCATACGTAACCTAACTACAAACGGATAACCCATGCAGACGTGTTCACCAAGTAACACAAAGAACCAACTCAGCTAAGCTGAACACCAGACTCAGCAGACGATCACCCTACTGACTTCATAACCGAACTCTAGACTCAGCAACAGCTGGCTCCATTCAGCTGACCAATGGGCTTGCACACAGATTCAGCTTCATAGTTCATGTCACCATTACAAATCACCACTTTGACTTGAACTTCATGCAGACAGACAGACCATATGCACAATCAAGTACCAGACGTCCTCGTTTCTTCATATTTTAATATCTCAGCAGAATCTGACTTCATCAGAGTATTCAAAATTCAGATTAACAGATCTTGATGATTATTAAGTCCATACACAGTTGGAACAGATTTAATGAACATATCTGCAGAATTGACATTAGTGCTGATTTTCCTCACCTTGATCCTCCACTCATCAAGAAATGGTATCTCACATCAACGTGCTTGGTTATCTCATGATGAACCAGATCTTTAGCCAAACATATTGCACATAAAGTGTCACAATACATCTGAGCTTGATCTTGATGCATACTCAGATCATTAACTAGCCCTTTTAACCATATTGCCTCCTTTGCAACTTATGTCAGTGCCATATACTCTGGCTCGGTAGTAGATAATGTCATTGTTGCCTATAAAATTGCCTTCTAACTCACCACATAACCACCCAAAGTGAACACATACCCAGTCATAGATCTCTTGTTGTCCACATCAGCATCATAATCAAAATCAAAATCACAGTACCTTATGACCAGACATTGAGTACCACCTCCATAAATAAGTCCAACATCAGAAATACCCTTAAGGTACCTAAACACCCTCTGCACAGCATTCCATTGTTCTTTTCCATGCATGTTGATCCATATGTTGAATAGGTGTCCTAAACCCAGTCGGTTTGGACCGGATCCGACCGGGTCGGGTCATTTACAGTCTATTTAAGTTCATGTAATAACTTTAGTATGATTAATAAAAGCACTTTTGTTATTATGTACTTTGTTTATTTATTAGACCAATTGTGATATCGTACCTATAATAACGCCATTAGTATTAAACTGTAATAGAGAAACATGATGGTGATTATGGTTGATGAGATTTCTAAACACTTTAATAAGTTTGATACTTAAATGTCTCTAGGCTGATGTACTGTTGAACAGGGCATTGATAGTACAAACAGACTAGCACGTATTAGATGTCTTCTGTCTTTAAGGGCAGGGATAGATCTCGTCTATCAAAGTGTAGTGACACTTGGACTGTACGTGGACGTATATTAGAGAATGCGTATGTTAGACTGACCCACTTACACTGTTAAGTGTCACACTATGTGACGGTTGTGTAATTATCCTTAGGACCGGAGTCTGTATGGCTTCACGGTGTGGATTGTCATGCTTTGATACAATTGAGGTTTCCCTTAACCATGGGGCGATCATGCAATAGTGATTGGGTATGATACTGAAGCATGCGGAGTAAACATGCTAGGTCGTCTGGGAATCGCGTACCCTATGAGTAGGAGTAAATATCCGAAAAGGGCCTTCCTATAAGGAATGTCTAGTTCTCGTGAATCTTTGCAAAGTGGGAGTAAATGAGTTATTCCGAGAGAGCTTGATATCCAGATTATGGGATACGATCAATATATGATCGTATGGATATTACTACAGCGATAGGATTGTATTTACACGCTAACCGAGCACATGAAAGGTAGTAGTCATTGCGTATTGACTCTTCCGATGATTGGGGGTCATGGACGTGTTGCTAGACGCTATCCATGATCGTTAGAGGTGAAGGGTATTGTGTAATTGCACCTCATGTCTACGACCAACATATTCGGAAGCCTATCGGGTCACACACATATGAATATTAAGTCGGATTAAAATGCGGTTATAGTTGATGACCAAATAAGGAAAGTTTTATCTCAATACTATAAAAGTTATAGTGATAAATTAATATGGTGGTATTTATTTATTATGAATAAATTAAATACAAGATATTAATTGTATTGATGAATTAAATAATATTCTGGATGCCAATATTGGGCATATGGGGCGCAGACTATAGTGTATTAAGATACACTTGGATTGTGCGATTTAATTAATAAGATTACCATAATATTAATATCGAATATAAATTGATTTTTGGAAAATTGAATTATGATAATAAGATAGTGATACAAAAAAGATAATAAGATAAAGATATTCAATATAGGATATTGGCAATATCTAAATTTATCTAATATAAGATATTAAAATAAAAGAGATAAATCAATCAAAGTGATTTATTTTTATTAGGAAAAAGTTTTTCTCTCTCATCAATCTACTAGGAAGCTTCTCTCAATCAGTTTGGGAAGACATTAGGGCGCCACTTTCCCCTATAAAAGAAAGGGGTTGGCTAGTTTTTTTGTACAACACAATTTCAAGAACTAATAGTTCTTGAGAAAATAGAGAGCTTCTTAGATAGAGTATTGTGAGGGAGAAAAAGGTCGACCTAGCAGTCGAATTTTTCTGATCGGAATCCGAGAGGATTCCGGCAAGGTGTTCGTGTGGATAACTGATAGAGGCCGGACGCTTGGACAGCTTGCGCACATCTACTTCTACCGGACGGTCAAAGCTTCGATCTTTAACATCAAGAAAGGTATAATCTTTTTCCTCCTTGTTATATGTTTATTGTTTAAACGAAGTCGATCATTGAATCGGAAATCAAATTTTATTTTCCGCTGCGCTACTCGTTTGATTTCCTAACACCATAAACCGCCGACAACACCGATTGATTCGATCCGGATCAGTCTAGTGCGAATCATTTCATACATCAGACTACCCACTGCACTTGCGTATGGAACTCTTGACTTGTATTCTTTATCCTTGACTGACTATGGAGCTAACACAACGGACAAACGTTGATTTGGTACCATTGGAGTCTATAGGTTTGGCAGCTGACATGCCAAACTTGGACATAATCTTTGGATATAGTCCTTCTGAGACAGAAACAACTTCTTTTGCTTTCTATCTATATAAATCTCCAACCCCAAAATTTTCTTTGCTTCCCCCAAATCCTTCATCTCAAATTCAACCTTGAGCAGATTCTTCAAATCTTGAATATCAAACTTGTTCACAGCAACTACAATATATCATCCACATGCAGAACCAGATAGATAATGAAAGCTCGTTGTGAGACACACGACAATCATATGGACTTCTATTAGAGCTCACATGGATCATATAGATGTCAAACTTCTTATACCACTGCCTGGGAGCCTGTTTGAGTCCATATAAGGACTTCCTCGGCTTACAAACATGCCCTTCATTTCCAAGAACTTGAAACCCCTCAAGTTGAGTCATATATATATATATATATATATATATATATATATATATATATATATATATATATATTTATTTATTTATTTATTTATTTATTTATTTATCTACATCCCTATATAGAAAAGTTGTTTTCACATCTAGCTGCTCAAGTTCAAGATTTTGATGTGCCACTACTGCTAGTAACACTCTGATGGAAGGGTGTCTGATTACTAGTGAGAATATCTCATCACAATCCACCCCTACTTCTGACTGAATCCTCTTGAAACCAAACGTGCCTTGTGCATTATGCCATTAGCTAGTGATATCACTTTCTTTTTATTAGAGATCCATTTGCAGCTAACTACCCTTCTCCCCTGTGGTTGTTTGAATAGATCCCAATTCTCATTCTTCTAAAGTGACTCCATTTCATCCCTCATGGAAGCAAGCCATTGAAATGCCTCTGAACATGTCACAGCTTCCCTGTATGTGGATGGCTCAGATCCATCCAACTCTTCAGCTACATGAAGTGCATATCCCACCATGTCCGCAAAGCCATACCTCTTGGGAGTCCCACATTAGTCATTATATCTCTATTGATGGATATACTCTGCTGGCCAACTTCAGCTGTTTGAGTTTTGGTGACCCATGCTCGGTGATTGGTTTGAATCCGACTACGATTTAGTGGATATATTGTGTGTTGACTGTCTTCAGTTGAGTTATCCAATCCAGTTGATTGTCCCTGAAGCTGCACCTGTTCAACCCTCTCAGTTTGAGATATAACTTAGATTCTGATGTGACCTTCACAAATGAGTTAAGAATAGAATTTTCAACAAAGACATTATAATCCTATTTTCAGCTGATGACCATACTCTGTACCCCTTAACTCCATCTTCATGCCCTACAAATACTCCATACTTGGCCCTTGGTTCCAGCTTACCTTCACTGGCATGATGATAAACTGTGCTCCAAAAAACCCTCAGATCTGAGTAATCTACAGGCTTGCCTGACCATACCTCAAGAGGTGTTTTGAGGTTGATCCCAATGTGAGGACCCATGTTGACTAAGTAGCAGGTTGTATTCATAACTTCTGCCAAAAATATCCTTTCCAAACCAACATTACAGAGGATGCACCTTGCCCTCTCCATAAGAGTTTGATTCATCCTTTCTGCGACACCATTTTGTTATAGAGTGTGCCTAACATTATGGTGCCTAGCAATGCCTTCATCCTTGCAGAATTCATCAAACTCAGACCAACAGAATTCCAGACCATTATCAGTTTTAAGTCTCTTGATCTTCTTTCAGGTCTGATTCTCAACGAATGCCCTCCACTGCTTGAAGGGTTAAATGCATCATCACCCTCATGCTTCATCATGACTACCCAAACCATCATTAAGTAATCATCAATAAACGACACAAAGTACATGTGACCACCCAAAGAATCCACCCTTAAAGGTCCCAAACAATCAGAATGAGCATAATCAATTTCACCTTTTGTGATGTGAATTGCTTTTGGGAACTTGCTTCTATATAGCTTCCCAAACACACAGTGCTCATGAAAATCCAACTCCTTGACTTTATGTCCTCTAAGTAGATTAGACTTGGACAGAATTTGCATCTCTCTTTCACCCATATGACACAATCTCATATGCCACAGATTGGTCAAATGTGACTGGTGAACTTCTGATGATGCAACATCAACGACCCCTTATACAGTAGACCCTTGCAGAATATACAATGTCCCATGCCTGATACCCTTCAAAACCACAACCAAATATACTGTAGACCCTGATCCTATGCCACGCCATCCCATGTCATGCCTGATCCCATGCCACAGTAGACCCTGATCCCATCCCATGACATGCCTGATCCTATGCCTGATCCCATGCCACGTACACCTCTAAACTTGAACCTTATGTTGTGTTGAAGACTAAAAGATATCAAGTTATTGGTCATCTGTGGAACATTTCTCACCTCCTTCAGTATGAAGAACCTACCATCATGAGTCCTCAGCTGAACTGAGCCAATCCTAACTATTTTGTAGACCTTGTTGTTGTCCATAAATATATGGCCTCCTTCCACTTGCTCATAGGTTTTGAACCTCTATATGTGTGGACAAACATGATAGAATACTCCAATAACTAGAATCCACACATCAGTGTGATGAGATTATTCTGTGACTTGTACTAGAGTTATATCTTCTTTAGAGTGGGTGTCTTGTTCTGCCAAAGCAGCAGTGCCTGACTAATTGTCCTGCTACTTTTCTTCTTAGGACATTCATTTTCCAAAGCCCCTTCTTTTTACAGTAGTTATAGACATCCTTTGCATAAGGACCCTTGGACCCACCCTTCTAGGATTTCTTCTTTCCAGGGTTTCCTGGTCTTCTACTGATGCCACTGGCCACCAACCCAGCAACCTGACTGTCTGTACCAGATCCAGATGCATAAATGCTTAATTTCCAGTGTGGAGAGATGACCTTACCTCCTTCAATGACACTGAGTCATTTCCAACATTAAAGGACTGCACAAAGTTCTCAAGTGATGCAGGCAATGACACTAACGGGATCATTGTTGCATCTTCATCTTCAATCTTCACATCAATATTTCTTAAATCAAGCAATATTATGTTCAGCTGATCAAGATGATACCTCAGATGAGTACCTTCATGCATTCTTAAGCTAAACATACGTTGCTTCAATAACAACTTGTCGGTTAGAGAATTTTTCATATACAAACTATCAAGCTTCAACCACATCTTAGCTGTAGTATCCTCTTCAGCAACCTATATCATAATATCATTTGATAAGCACAACATAATTATTGAATATGATTTCTCCTCCAGACTATCCATCCCAGCAGTGCTTCCCTCTGCTGATTTTGATAGCATAGCCTAGAGCTCTTGTTGTTTCAGCAGAGCATGCATCTTGATCTGCAATAAACTTAAGTTGTTCATATTAGGAAATCTATGCGGGAACGCAGCAGGATTTAAAATTTATTTCCTTTTAACCCAAGATTGACTTCGTTTAAACAACAAGCATAAAATAAGTAGACTAAGAGAATACCTTGGATAATCTAAAATAGATCATCGCTTTATCTATGGTTGTAGTTTCTGCACAAAGCCGCCCAAGTGTTTGGCCTCTACCGTTGATCCACAAGAAACAGCTCGCCGGAATCCCATCATGGATTGCTACCAGAAAAACTCGGTTGTTAGACCGACATTTTCTCTCTCTCAAAACCCTCTCTAGGAAGCTCTCTATTTTCTTGTAAATTAGAACTCTTCTAATTGTGATGTATAAAAGAGCTAGCCAACCCCTCTCTTATATAGAGATAAGTGGTGCTCTATATGCCCCGAAAACTGATTGGGTGAAGCTTCCTAGTAGATTGAGGAGAAAAAAAAAACATTTTACTAGTAAAATAAGGAAAATACCTTTGATTGATTTATCTCATTTAATTTAATATCTCATATTAAATATTTTCAAAATATTGTCAATATCTAATATTGATTATCTTTATCATATTACCATAAATCAATTTATGCAAATTTATTAATATCTAATATTACTATATGATAATATCATTAATTAAATTACACAATCCAAGTGTATCTTATACACCTAAGTCCTGCACCCCATACGCCAATATAGTGGCATCCGGAATATTCTTAATAATATAATTCTATGATTAATTAATTTGAAAAATACATGTGTATCAATATACACAAATATATTTCGACATACATATACATTATGTGTATATTTAATTAATCAATATAATTAATATCTTGTATTTAATTTATTCATAATAAATAAATAATATCATATTAATTTATCACTATAACACATTATAGTCGAGATAAACTTTCCTTATTTGGTTATCACTATAACCCCATTTTAATCCGGCTAGATGTTCTTATGTGTGTAACCCGATAGGCTTTCGAATATGTTGGCCGTAGGCATAAAGTGCATTTTACTAAAATACCCTTCATACCTAACGATCACAGAATAGCGTATAGCGACACACCGTGATCCCCAATCATCGGAAGAGTCAAATGCAATGACTAATACCTTTTATGTGAAACGGTTACCGTGTAAATAGAATCCTATCGCTGTTACAACATCCATACGGTCGTACGTCGAGTGTCAAGCATCAACGATCGTATCTTATAATCCAGATATCATACTCTCTCGAAATAACATATTAGTTCCGTTTTGCAAAGACTTTCGAGAATAAGACATTCCTTATAAGAAGGCCCTTTCGGATATTTACTCCTAATCATAGGATACGCGATTTCCGGACGAGCAACATGAATCCTACACATGCTTCAGTATCACACCCAATCACCGCATGATCGCCTCATGGCTACGGAAACCTCAATAGTGTCAAAGTATGACAATCCACACCGTGATGTCGTGAAGACTCTGGTCTTAGGATAATTACACAACCGCCACATAGTGCGACACTTAATAAAGTAAGTAGGTCAGTCTAACGTACGCATTCTTTAATACACGTCCACATACAGTCCAAGTGTCTCTACACTTTGATAGATGAGATCTACCCCTACCTTCAATTATATAGAAGACATCCAATACGTGCAGTCTAATCGTACTATTAATGTCCCATTTAATAGCACATACGACTAGAGACATTTTAAGTATCAAACCCTTTAAAGTGAGTCGAGATCTCATCGACCATAATCACTATTATGATTTCTCTTTCATAGTTTGACACTAAGGACGTTATCATATATACAATCACACATTGGTTCATATAAATAAACAGAATATATAATAAAAGAAAAGCCATTTAACATATGTATAAACATAAAGAATAGTATAAATGATCCGACCCGATTGGGTTTAGGACACTATTTCAACAGTTACTCCCTAAAATCTTTTCGATTTTTCCGTTTAAAGCAGACATCTTTCAGACCAGAAAAGCTTGCGTTGATCCCAAAACCAACTTTGCTTTGAACAGATTACTGTTCCCCGATAAAACCTAATCGCTCTGATACGTAACGGTACACAATGTGATATGTATGACTGCGATGCGTAACAGTGCATATCACTAAATAATGGTACATAATAAATTTTATATGACAATGATGCGTAACAGTACACAGTGTGATATGCATGACTGCGATACGTAACGGTGTATATCACAAAGTAATAAGAAATTAATGGAATATGTTAGGCGAGAGGTTTAATTCTTATGTATTAGTATGTGAGGGTGCATTCTATTATGTCACTTCAAATTCCCTATCTCATTATTCATATGTTGCATTTAAGTATGGTAATTATGAAAAGGTATTTTGAAAGTATATTTGCATTAATAGAGAACTATAGTGTATTTCTCATATACTACCATAGTTTCCTTTTAATTATATTTTCAAAACTGGGCCGTCGTGCTCAACCTCTTAACATTTTCAGATAAAGTAATGTTGAGATCGAGGAGACATGAGAAAACATGCAGAAGGCAGTCGTTTTGCATCTTAGTTTATCACATTTATGTTGTTTATTTTTCTATTGATAACATTTGTATTTTTTTTTATTTCTTGGGTTACACACCCGCAATTAATGCTCTGTCATTTATATCTTTCAGTATCTTTTCTTTGAGATACTAGAGAGAAAATTAGTTGTATTTCCTATATATTAATGGAATTGGAGTATTTAATTTTATTGGGAATTATTATGACATTTGGGATTGTCTTTTTATTATTTGGAGTTTGGATACATCTGTATCAGAATGTATGAATTCCTAGGAGTTTGACATACCGACGTTGTGGAAGGCGCCCGCATTGGAGGCATGGTTAATTCCTGGTTTTATGTTTTCTTTTTCATCCGTTCAGTTCTGAGTCTGATCAGTTCAGTAATTAAGTGCATGTTTCGTTTTCCACGCGTTCTGATTAGTGTATTCTTTTAAATTTCTGCTCTGTTGTGTGATGCGACTGTTCATAAGGTTTACGTGTGCATTTTATCACGAGATATGCACGTGTTGAACGGCCTATGACCATTTTCTCCTTGCATGTAGTTTGGGCCGTTACATTCTCACTAAACTATTGAAAAACAAATCCGCTGTAACATCTCACAATTGTCTCTAGCTCTTTAACCAACTTAGCGTAAGTCCTATCATAGGTTTCAAACTTCTTTGTTCTAAGACACTATGAAATTGGCTTTGACCCTTCAACAACAAGTTTTAAGTCCAAGCATAGGCTCATTCATCACATGTATGATGGATCTCTTTATAAAGGTGAATACAACCAGAGAGGTGAATGGTTGATTCAGTACGTGTATATCACCTCTTAAAAACATTCCTTCAATCTTTCCCCATTTAAAGGTACATCTAGTATACTAGGTTAATCTCATCATACAAACAATACTCGGATGATTCATTTAGGTCACAAATTCAATTAAGTCCAAAACATCTTTGAAGAAAGACATAACATGAATTTAAACATGTATGTAATACAATACTGAAAGTCATATTACCGAATTAGATACTTATTTTTTCCTTTCCCACATTTGCCTAGATTTTTATTATACTGAGTCTTGATTATTGGTTTGTATTTATCAACACAACAGGTTCACGTAAGTTAGGTGGTTTTGATTTACTCCACTAGTTTCGAAATAACTGAGGCGGTTGTTAAAATGATTTGTTCCAAAGTAAATGAGGCAGTTACATTTCCAATATAACATTTATTGTGTTTTTCCAATATCTACCTTATTTATTAAGGAGTGAAAGAATAAATACAACATTTTATTAATTACGGACTAAGGTTTTTTTAGTCATTTTGAATTCAAATTAAAGTATTAATTCATATTCTTAATATGCGTGTTTTTGGCAACTGCTTCCGTTATTTCGGAACGGAGAGAGTACAAGTTAAGATTGAACGGAGGAGTGTTTGACTTTAATATTCCGATTTTCGGGAAAGGGCAGACGTATCATTTTACGAAAACGAAATATTATATTCTTTACTTCTTTTGTGGAGTTAAGTATTTTGTGTATATATATATATGGGCCGAAAATATATATACGTATATATTGGAAAATCTGATTTTTAAGTAATTAGAAATTATTATTTTTGGGATTTCCTATTTAAGGAAAATAAATCTCATTAGTTCCTATAACCTAAAAGAAATCAGAAAATTCGTTTTTCGTTCTCCAAACGGCGTGAGAGAGCAGAGAAAAGGGCTGAGAGATTTCATCAGAAATATAAGTCGATTCTCAACCGTTTTCAGATCAGAGTAGAGCAGCGGAATCGTCGTGAAGAGGGCATTGTTTCAACGCAAGAAAGTTGGGGGCTTTGTCAAGTTATGATTTTCAAGCCCTAGCTATGTTCTTGATTGAGTTTGATGGATTCAAACTAATGAATTCGTAGTCTGGTTTACATAGAAGCATATGATCGAATCCAATTTAAATTTGGATTGATCACATAGGTTTTCTGCAAAGGAAGGATCGTTTTGCTGCAGATTTTCATAGCTTTTTTTGTTGGAGAGCATGCTAAAAGGTAAGAGGCTCTTCCTACATTTTTAATTATGGCTTTAAGGTTAAGATTGATGCTTGGATATGGTTTAGATGATAGAAATCATGTTGATTGATCGTTTAAGGATTAAGGGATGTTATGGTTTGTGAAAGTTCTATTTTTATACTGTTTTTCTAATTACAATCGTGTAAACATGTTCGAAACGAGTAGAGTTCGTAATTTGCAGAAAATTGTGTTTTTTTAGGGTTTTACCATGTCGGATGCGTACGCATTGGCTAGCAATGTGCACGCATTCCTGTTATAGGATGTTTGGCTTTAGTTTCGATCAGCAGGTGGAATGCACACGCATTCGTGATTCAGGATGTTAAGTCCTTTTCACAGCAGGTGCAATGCACACGTACTCAGTGGAATGCGCATGCATTGTTGTTTCAGGATAGTTCAGTTTGCTCCCAGCATGAGCAATGCGCACATTGCGGTAATCGCATGCGACGCATTAATTTGGACAAAACTTCAAGCATGTTTATGGTCAGTGAATGGCACGCATTGGCCCCAGTTTTTGATAAAATGTTGTTTTAAGCTATGGAATGAGTTTTAACCGTGGTTTCACGATCTAATAACGTTAATTAAACATGAACAAGCCTTGATTGAGTTTCTGATACGTTTAGTTCCGGCACCGAATGTACTCTTCCAAAGAGTTGAAGTTCGGGACCGTCGGAAGGGCATGATAGGCTTGTGCTTTGATGAACTAAAGTTCATCGATATCTATGTACTTGATAGAATGTGTTGTCTAGTTGTCTAAGTAAGGGAGTAGAGTTGATTAAGGGGAGCTTTGCCTTGAAAACACTTAGGTGGCTAGTTAACAACCAATAATAAGTGCATACTTGTATAGTAAAAAGATTAAGCGTTATGCCACTTTTGGATAGGCACTTGTGTACGTCGGCTATGTGACGCGTTCGGACAAGTGGATAACTTTGTGACCCACAGGCGGCCAAATAGCGAGAGGACTTCACGGACGTGTATGCATACCGGGGAATCCCGGGACCAATGGTGCATGACACTGTTGGTTGGCAACCATCTCGTTGTTGCGTGCCTTTTAGGGGTGTTTATGGTTCGGGTTCGGTACGGTTAATTTCCGTAACCGAAACCGAACCGTTTGCTTTAGGGAACCGAACCGAACCGAAATATATGGTTCGGTTCGGTTAACCGAAAACCGAAATAAAAATTTAACAATTCTATTTGGTCATAAACGGATCGGTTTTTTTCGGTTTTTTCCGGTTTTTTCATTCGGTTACAAATGGTTCGGATAACGGTTCGGTTCTAATCGATTTTTATAAAAAATTTATAATATTTAGGTTATAAAAGCTAATTATATATGTTGGATATAAACGGTTCGGTTAAGGTTTTTATTTGAATCTTGTTTCGTTCGATTAATTGTTTGGTTTTTAATCCGGTTCGGTTTTTAATTCGGTTCGTTTTCGGTTGATTCTACGGATAATTTGTAACATGAACCGTAACCGAACCGAAATTTTCGGTTCTCTATATTATTAAACGAAACCGAACACGAACACTAACCGAACCGAATGACCTCGGATCGGTTCGGCTTTCAGATAATCCGTATCCGTAAACACCCGTAGTGCATTTGCTTAAATTCAAGACATTGATTGCAAAAACTCATGGACCACCACTTTTGCCTAACTTAAATTAAAGACTTCCATTTTCCCACCCGTTTTTGAAAGATCACAAGCAGGGACGGACGCGAGATCGTGGTGAGGAGGAAATGATATGGGCGAGTGTAGAATTTTTAGGAAGAAGCGAAAAAAATACACAACATACATAATAGTGTATTTTTAGGATCTGAAAGCTCTTGCTTCCTTTATATATAAGTACATCCGCCCCTGATCACAAGTCTCCATTGACTTTAGTAATCTTACAATATCGACTTTGGAAGGAAGAAAGAAAAATGAGCTACTATTGCAAGTTAGGTATTATCAGGCTTAACCTATTAAATAAAGAATTACTATTAAAACACGATATATTTTAGAATATTTTTAAATAACATGACACTTAATTTCTTTTTATAGGAGGAAGACAACTCTACAAAATTTATAGCTTAAAGGATAAAAGAAAGAATGAAAAAACAACAACAACAACAACATAACGCCTCCTCCTGCTTCCTTTTAAATTTTCTTTTCTATTTTTCCATTTATTTTCAAAAACTCATATCTTTTGGTGTAGAACTCCAAACGTGATGAAAATTTCATTTGATTTTTTTATTTTTCATCCTCTTCGTTTTGAGGCTTGGTTCGATATCATTATATCGTTTTTAGTGAGATTCACTCATCGAAATCACACAATGAATCTCAGCGATGAATCACGAAAACAGTAAATTTGAATAATAATTTGGTATTGGGTTTTGAAATCACGTCGGAATATCTTTGGATGTGGTCTAAAAAAAAAGCATGAAAAACAAAAAAATGGTGAAATAATTTTCAAGTTTGAAGTTATAGATTGAGAGATATAAGTATTTGAAAATGATTGACGAGATAGTGTGTGTGTGTGTGTTATAAAATTTTTTTATACAAAAAAAGGCTTGCAAGTGGTTTTTTATGAATAATTTTATCTTTTATGCAACTTTTTTGATTCCATGTCATTTGCTACTGTTACTAGCTATTAATCCAACAACCTAACTATCTGCACCTGTACGAGCTGCCTTATTCGTGAGCTCTTTAGTAGGGAGGGATGACCTAACATCCTCGATCTAATGACACTTTGCATATCATTACCAACAATAAAAGACTGCACAAAATTCTCATATGATGTTGGCAGTGATATGAACAAAATTAGAGTTGCATCATCATCTTCGATCTTAACATCAATATTCTCAAATCAAGCAATATTGCGTTTAACTTGTCTAGATGATCTCTGAGAGACATTTCTTCACACATTCTTAAACTGAACAGGCGTTGCTTCAACATCAACTTGTTGGTGAGAGATTTTGTCATGTACATACTCTCAAGTTTCAACCGCAGCTCGCCTTTCTGATCTCTCTTCGGCAACACAGGATAATATCATCGAGACAAGCACAACATAATCGTTGAATGTGCTTTCTCCTCTAGAGTGGCCATTTTAACATTCCCGGCATCCACCGCCTTTGTCAACAGAGCCTTAAGCCCTTGTTGCTTCAACTAAGCAAGCATCTTGATCTGCCATAAGCTGAAATTGTTCCGCCTTATGAATTTATCGATCTTTACATTCAACCCAGATATCTTGTTCTCGCCGGAAAGCTAGCGTTGATACCAAAACCTAGTGTTGACCGCAACAACCTTGGTGCCGGTCATACCCCCTAACTCGAACAGATTGCGGATACCCAGAAACCCGACGCTCTGATACCACTCGTTGCTACGGATAACAGATTGTAAGAACAAGATTAACATAAATAAAGATCAAACACATAGAAAACAAGAACACAATGATTTAATATAGTTTCCGACGTTGTGTCGACTAATCCACATGCATAAAATGAGGAATTACATTATTACGAGGAAACTCACCTGCTTAGCTTCTGGCAAAGGAATGTCTATCCCTTGTAGGACTTAAACAATGGGGCTCTACGCCGCCATCTATTGTTTCTATGGTTTGCTCGTCAGATATAATGAAATACAAATCATTTTTCCTCTAAAAAACTACATATTTTTCTAGCAATATTGGGCTAGGTTGCAATGGGTAAGTATATACAGTACTCAGCCTGAAACCCTATCCGACCTAAAAAACAACCTCAAATGTGATTTCTCCGTAGGAAAACCAACTCCATATGAGAAACCCACTTCAGACGAGAACCTCCGAGATTCATATGAGATCTTCAGATGTCTTCAGAATTCAGACGAGAAGGCTGAGAACATACATGATCAGTAGATTCAAACTTGATTGCCAGACCAGACATGAACACCGGATTAGATGTGAACACCGGCCAAACCTTAACTGAAAACATCTCGGTCGGTGAATGCAATTTGAACCGACTTCAGATTCAACTCTTCTCCAATGATTCGAGATACATGTGATCAAGGCTCTTTTACGAATGGAGGAGGAAAAAATATTAGTAACCATTTTGTCTTTCAACTTAACGGAGTTAAATATAATCCTGCGAAATGTGAACATAAGACACATGACCTTTGAAGCCAAGTCGTACATAATGCTTGTTATACTTAAATGATAATATTTTTAGGTTTGAACTTTGACCGTAAGAATTTGATGAATTTTCAAATGGCTCAAAAAAAAAAAAAAATAGTAATACTTAATTATATATCCTAAAAACATCTATATAATGCCAGCTTATATTACAACTCTACGTACGGACATCAACTAATTAATCTTCTCATGGCTGTCAAAAGTGTTGCTTTTCTTGCTCTCTTGCTTTTCGGTAAGCCTCCTTTCCTTCAGTTTGAGAAAAAAAAAATACAAATACTAATACTTAATTACCTTTTAGGTTTTGATTTGCCTTATATTAATGTTCATTATCCCCTATTATCTACATCAAATTAACTCAATTATATGTTTTCTTGTAGTATTAAAGGTGTAAAACCCTTTTGATTAATATTGAACGGAATTTTGGTTAACTTCTTAGTTGATTTTTTATTTATTTTATTTTTTGAGGAGGAAACTTCTTAGTTTAATTAATTCCTTTAAATTATGTCTTTGTAAACTATATGTAAAACTTCAATACAACTAATCTAAACTAGTCCAAAATAATTCAATTTTAGCTTCTTTAATAACTAACCCAAATCAATATATCTTCCAACCCCCCCCCCCCCCCCCCCCTCCTATCGAAATATAAATCCGTTTACGTTTTTGAATTTATCTCATAACTCTATTTACAATATAAATTAAGCATTTATAACATTTTTCTTTCTTTACCCCTGATTTATTATACATCCAGATATTTTACAACTATTACATTAATGAGAGTATAAATGTATTCAAGATTTTTACCATTAAAATTAATGAAACTTAATCACTTTCTTAATCCTGTAAAAATGTCTAAACGAAATTACATTTTGAGAGGCAGTCTGATGGCTACCGATAAATGAATATCAGATAAAGTAATATCATCACTAAGATAATAATTTCTTCGGTCCCGAAACAGCATGTGTACTAAAGTAATAATTTATTAAATCGTTAAGTAATAAAAAGAAATTGAATACAGATAAAACCTAATAAGAATATAAAATAATAAATGCATAATTTCAATTAGAAATTTATATATTAAACTTACATATTTTGAAATTTCACATTTCACTTCATATATTTTCGAAAATATGCATCTACAAATAACTTGTTTCTTTTTAGTAGCTAAACCAAATTCGATCCCATCTTTAACTTTTGTAGAAGCATACACAACTTCAGGAATATTTTGTTCATATTGTAGCAAAATCTTCTATAAGATGATAGTTGTTTGAAAGGCTTCTTCGATGAAACATTAGGTAAAACCGAACTATCGTCCGATTCAGGATCATTCTCATCTATTTTTAATAAACGAAATCTGTTATTTATAAATAATTGAAAAGGATTCGTACAGTTTTGTATATAGACCCGTTATACCAAAAGAAGAAGTTGAAGAGTAATTATGTCAGGCATAATTATGACTTCTTAAAACATATGTATGCCAACCGGGAAATTTTTAGGTAGTGTGTCTACTGCGTGATATGCATCTTCACGTAAGCGTAATCGAACTACGAGATTAGATTGCGAGAATTGTTTTTGTGTGGTGTGTAGTTACGATCGTGTAGTTACGATTGTCTTGCGTAGTATGCACTCTCACGTAGTGACACACTACCTAAAAATTTCCATGCCAACCGCCCAACCGGGAAATCCAACATGTACATACCAAAAATTACTATTCCGTCCCAAAATATATGTCATTATATATATTTTTACACAGATTAAGAAAGTAGTTGAATGTTATAAATTTGATGTTTAATGTCTAAAATACCGTTGACTATCATTAATGCAATTGTTGTTAAGTAATGAAAAGTGGTTGGATTGATAATAAATTATGAATAAGATGGAAAAAAAAAAAAAATAAATATTACATTAACATTGTAGATGACTTTGAGATAAAACTTAAATATATGATAACTTATATTTTGAAACGGGGCTGTACTTTCAGAATTACGAAAACCCCAAGAAAAGTTGGGATTGAAAAAATAAACACAGAGTATATATGGCTGTATGGGTAAATTAATCGTCTAATGTTGTTTATTTCGAAAAACACGCAGCAACCATTCTGGTAGGATTCAATATGGAGAATGCAAGTGCACTTCTGCCGGAGTGCATCCCTGCAGATCACTACTACATGACTTGTCCGTCCACCGGCTCCGAGCACCTTCCGCCACCGTGCTTTTGCTCCCGAGCTGGTCCGGGTTGCAAGATATTTAGCTCTGACGATGGATCTCAGTTTTGCAAGCCCACTTAAATCTTAGTTTGATTGTGATTCTATGAATCCTATGATTTTGGGATCACATTATTAGCTATAATAATGTTATGGTCGTTGATTGTATTATTTGTATAAGCTTTGTCGACTTGCTTTATGCATAATTAATAAATTGCAGAGACAAACGGTATTTTACACAATCAAATACCGTCTACTGTTCTTGTGATTAATTTTTAGATTGATCTGGATTCTGGGTTTCATTAAAATATTGAGCAAATAGTTGCACAATCAAATTAACACAACTTAGCTAATCTCTCAGTTAATTTCTCACCGTTGATTTTGATGAGTCTCATTGTGATGTAGACTCATCAAAATTAATCAAGGGTGAGAGATTAGATATTGTCACCCGTTGTGTCAAGTTGATTCTGTTACTATCATTATTCTAAAAAAAATGTGTGAAACACAAAATCAAAATAAATACAAAAAGATGAGATAAATTGTGTGAAATACAAGACCAGTTGCCAAATGGTACAAGCATTTGGCCAAGAACCCGGAGTTTTATGAAACAAGTAAGCATTCTGATACTAAGTATCCTTCTATTGAGATTGCATAGAAAGGGATGAAACTTGAGTTTTTGAAATCACATATTAGATTGTTGATATTTTCACAAAGGCTTTCCCGTTTAAAAAAATAAATAAATCGAATACCGGGGGTAAGACTCAGAGTGCATAGAGAAATTCTAAATTCAATGGATGTTGATTCATTCATTTGCATATATTAAGATCATTCTAAATTCAATGGACGTTGATTTATATATTCACCATAAACAAATATCATATATTTATGGATTTAATCATAGCGAGTTATTTGTGTGCGTAAATATTTCGACACTATATTTTACGCCATACATTTTTACACGTAAATGTGGCGCCGTAAGTATTTATATGATATCAATAGAACTCACCTTAATCATTTATGATGTTATGTTCATTTTGACTTGTAAAATAAATCAAAATAGAAATGTCATTGTAAGTCATTACGATTTTTTGACTGGGTTGGTTTAACATATAAATATATAATGACACATATCAAAGGTATAGAAAAATTAATTAGTGTGAGCACAACAATTTCCCAACTTATTGCCAGTCTCACACATCCAACATGACGCAGGTCATTCACAATCCCTTATAGCCAACGTGTTGTAGGTCGGCCTCTATCACAAAAATGTTTGCAGCGCAACCATTAGGCCTCCGTCCACTGCCACCTGGATAAATTCTTTACTCATGGCATCGCAACCAGTTGGACCACTGTCTTTACCTTGGTACATTATATTAAAGGACCAACTCCCTCACATGCATGGTATGTTTTCTCATATTATCCTTAATCTCTAAAAATTACTTAAACTCCACCTTGCTATCAAATCACTGACTTGATCGTCGGAGGGCTTTTGTGGAGAAGGAACTCTGGGACCCCTAGCGACTTGTTCGTTTTTCAAGTACATGCAAGCGGTGGATCACTTCTTAAAAGCTTATTCGGCAGTTTGAACGGCCGGATTTCACTTGGACGAGCATCGGCTGTTGGTGCTAGAAGGAGGGCTTGAAATACTCCATTCTGTTAAAAGCTTGTAATCAACCACTTCTATGACTTCTCCAGGAATTGAAAGAAAAAAAAATTGGGGGAATGAGGGAGAAGAACAGAAATATTTCATCAATTGAGTAGAAGGATAGTCTTTTGAAACTTTTGCATAAATGACAAAACGATTTATTCACTGTCGAAATTCACTTGTGTTTGAAATTCACTATTTAAATTCACTGTCGAAATTCACTAATTTTCAAAATACATTGTCGAAATTCATTTGATTTTTGGGATTCATTGTTGAAATTCACCTGATTTCGGGATTCGTTAGGAAGATTCACCGATTTTAAGGATTCATTTGTTTGTCGTCTTTCTCCTATAAAAAATATGTGAATTTGTCGCATTCTTAAAAATATTCCAGATTGTGTCATTATCCCTAATTTAAAAAATTACCGGCACACCCACACAAGCCTGTCGGTTCTATGGCTTCTACGAATCTCGTTATAAACCTGTAGAAATTTCCACGTCAAACCGTAGAAATTTCTACATGGTACTTGTAAAAAAAAAGTTAGATAAATATGAGTGAGAAAACAAATACCAATACCTGATATGTCCTGATATCGTAATCATATGTAGCCGTAAAATACTTGGGAAAGAAAACAAAACTAAAGAGAGAAAGTCCTGAGTATATGTGAAAGTGTTGTAGCCGCTTTTCATTCATTACAGAGCCTTCATTCCTTCAACAAGGGCCGGGTCAAATTGAAATTCTGCCTAATTGATATTCACGACTTGAAGCCGGGTCAAATTGAAATGCTACCTAATTGATATGCACGACTTGAAATGCCTACTTAATCCTATCCAAAAAAGAAAAAAAAAAAGAAAAAGAAATGCCTACTTAATCATATGCGCAAAGTTTATCCTGAACCAAATATGACTTGATGATCAAAGACTAATAGGATATTAGATAATATGATGCGCCCCCTAATTTATACGTGTCATTTACATGTTTACCCTTATTTTAGAGTATGTTATTGGTGAAACATGTATGACATGACTGGACCAACATAAAACTACCGATTTATTTGACTTTTATGAAATACAGGACATATACCCATTTCACACATGGTACGTTTTTCTTTAATGATCTTATCATATTAAGCATCGCAATTCGTATTGGCCTACGTATACAGAGAGTATTTATTAATTTATTTATTTTTGTTGTGGAACAAAAATTTCACTTTATAAAATGAAGAGGAGGTTTGGGCCCAAATAGTAATTGAAAGTTGAAAGGCAAATTTAAGGAGAATGGCTGCAAACCGAGTTGGCGTTCTAGCTCTGCTCCTGTGTGGTGAGTTATCCATTAATTTACCATTCTTTCTCAACTACATTAAACAATTATATATCATTCTTATTTTCTTAAGTTTTCTTTCAAACATATCTCAACCTATATATTACTGCTACTGCCAGCCTTTTTGTTAATTGCTGTTTTCTTTTCTTAGATATTAATTTCTAAGTTCTAGAAAATTAATTACCAGCCTTTTTTTTCTTAAGACGGTAATTTATGGACACTCTTGAATGAAATTTATGGATCCGCCTCTGCAATACATTATTTGACATTCTAATTATAATTATATATATATATATATATATATATATAGGATTTGTTGTACTTGGAGGAAATATGGAAGTGAAGACAGTAATGGCATGTCCTCAATTCTGCCTAGATGCATCTTACATGACTTGCAACGGCTCACCAACACATCTTAGTCCAAGCTGCAACTGTTGCTTGGCCCCTAAAGGCTGCACCCTTCACTTTGATGATGGTTCTTCCCAGACCTGCACTTAATATTAATTTCATGAAGAAATAAAATGCAGAAGTCTCCCACAAAATAAGTGAATACCATAGTTTTGGGGCTTCATTAATTGTGTTAAGTAATTTGCAGTATGTATGTACAATAGTATTTTGTTGTTTCATATCGGAAACAATAAAATATTTTGATTTTGTTGGTACCTACCAATATCGGGTGTGTGTATATATATATATGTGTGAATTTGGCTCTGATGCAACAGTAATAAAATGCAGAAGTCTACGACAAATAAGTGAATACAACACTTTTGGCTGCTTCATTGTGTAATTTGTGTTGATTAATTTGTAATATAAGGTACTCCACGACAAACAGCTGTGCGCAGCTGATGCTATTATTGGCGGCTTACGACGTGTGCCGTGAAAAAAAAGCAATATGCTTATACACGCCGCCAAAGAAGAGTTGTCCGATCCGCCGTTGATGCTAGGATCACCAGCTTAGAATGGGTGCTGCCAATTAAAATGATAAATAAATCAAAAGCAGCGGGCTTATGCATGTCGCCAAAGTTATAGATGTATCAACTGCGACGTATATATGTAAGCACGCTGCGGATATGTTTTTCTTTTTAAAAAAATAATAAATTGCAAATTTAGTCCTGTAACTGAACTCGTTTTGCAATTTTGTCCTAGTTTTTCCCGGTCACAATTTTGGTTCTTTAATTGGTTTTTGTTTTTGGTTGCAAAATGGTCTGAGCGCCGGAAAATGTTTCCCAAAAAAAAAAAAAAAAAAAACACTATTTAAAGGACCAAAATTGTGACTGACGATACAGGGTTTCACTCCCTCCACGTGTCGTCTATCGATTGGTCATAAAACAACATTATGGATAAAACACCAAGGTATTCATGTCGATGCCAGGTTGAGGCTAAGGCCATCTAGTAGACTCAGGCTACTACGACGATCGACTATCGGCGATGTAGGGCGACCAATCCGCACTGGTAGCGATGTAGGACAATGAGTTTCATGGTCGATTACCACAGTCGGAATGTCGACATCGAGGGCGAGTCGCACCGGTATCAAGCCCATTAATAGCGATAAGCAGGCGGGGTTTAAGGCCTATTAAAGGGTAAATATGACAATAACATAAGCCGACTTAACCTTAGGGTTTAGGCAAGTATTGTCATTATAAATACCCCATTCGGAACTACGTAAGGCTTGATTCACTGGAACCTAACGAGATCGTAAGCAATCTAAGATCTGATCTTAGACTCAGCCGCTAATACCAAAATCCCCCATCATCATACTCTTTTTGGCATTAGGGTTCTTGGGTGTTCTTCATTAGATTCATATTAGGTCCCGGATTATTAAGGTGACATAATTTGTCATCGTCAGTGACCGAGGAAAAACGAGGACCAAAATTATAAAACATGTTCAGTTACAGGACTAAATTTGCAATTTAACCTACAAACTATCATCAAGGAAGGGTAGCATTGCCAAACAAAATATGGAAAATTAAGGATAAGGACACAATCTGAAATATTATTAAGCAACAGGACAACTACATATTTTTTATAGGGAGAAGGACAACTGCATAATTTTATAGCGAGAAGGACAAACAGTGAATCCCAAAATCGGTGAATCTCTCTACAGTGAATCCCGAAATCGGTGAATTTCGATAGTGAATTTTGATGATGAATCTCGAAAATCGGTGAATCCCGACAATGAATTTTGAAAATTAGTGAATTTAGCGTGAATTTGGTAGTGAATTTAAGCGATGAATTTGAACACAAGGAATTTCGATAGTGGATAAATAATTTTATCCTTTATGCAAAAGTTTCAAAGGACTGTCATTCTACTCAATTGATGAAATATTTTTGTCCTTCTCCCTCATTCCCCCAACAAAATAAGTCTACCCGAGGTGGTGATAGAATTAACCAAAGCAAGTCGTCTACCCGCATGGTTCAGACACTCTTCTCTCCACCCGGATATATTCTCTTTTGCACATTTTATAAGAGAAGTCAAAAATTTTTAAGGGTGTTCAATAGATTCCTTTAGCAAAAATCAAACAAGAGATGGGAGATCCTAGCTCCCCTTTTCTTGGAAAGAGGGAAAGACCTCCATTTGTTGTTGTTCGAAACATCTTCCTTCAAACACATTTACAAAAATTCATGAATGATATAAATATAGCAAACAAATACGGAGGTATAGGATCCCTTGTCTTAATTAAGACACGACTAGAGACAAAAGTCTCATAAGGTTCGCTATTCCACATAAGAGAGGAGGTAGGAGACTTAACACAAGCCATAATGCAATCAATTAATTAACGATTTAGGAAAATTAAAGAGAACAAGCAGGTGATTAAGAATGTCCCAATCAACATTATAAGCCTTTTTTTTACTTTTCGATCTTCTAATTTAATTTTATTAAGGTCCTCCTAAGTTGTTCATCACTACCAATTCATCCATCCACCATAAGGTAGAACATGACTTCTGTTAGGTGTGATGCCCGAAAGACAATTTTGTAATTGTTTTATTTAATAAATGAAATGATATTATTATTCCTATTTATTATTCTCATAATCACCGATGTGACAATAGTATTTACACTACAGAAAACCCTAAAGTATATCGTTTATGTAATCACTTAACTCAGTGTATGGTATATACACGGGAGGATTGAGTTAGTGAAGATGTACTTAAAATACGATTGGCCCGTAGTGAAGTTAATCGAGAGTATCGGGTCTCTCCTTTAACGTGCTATTAATGCGCCCAGAACACAATAGGTGTGATTGTCTTATCCGGACTTTCGGTTAAGAGAACCTAGTGGGGCATTTATATATGATAGATATATCATATTGAAATTTGGACCGATTTGATTAGAGTTCACGATATAATTCCGTAATCGAGAAGTCTTATCGAATCAATGGATGATCATACTTATGGATATATCTTAATCTGAGGTGATCACGATCAAGCGCTTGAATCGGTATGAAGTTTGACTTGGCGGTTAAGGATTACACCGAGTGCGTGGTGCGAATTACCCCATCTTGGCATTGTCTTTGGATTGAGTGAGTAGTATGTGTTATCACAGATACGGAATCCATTCCTTCCATTTATTGAAGTAGATAGGCAGTTCCACTTATTTGTTAACCCTACTAAGCGATCGATCCATGGAGTTCATATTACAACGATTAGCTACCGGTGGGGTGTATGAATTAATTGATCACTAGGGGTTAATGGTAAATAAGGATAAGAGGTTCTAGAAAGGGTTAACGGTAACTTCCGATTTAGAATGAGCGATCTATGGAGGATTAATCCATATGTAATGATTATATCAATGGACGCTTATTATTATTCTCGTGAGGAGATAAATATAATCTCATAATCGGAGAGTGCGATCACGGGATTATGGTGGCATATTCTGTGATTGATTTATCGAATATAATTATTACGTTCGTAAGATAATTATTTATTTGATTTATCGGAGCCGATGATTATTAGTCCATGGTCCCCGCGTGCCTCCTAAATATAGCATAGCTATTCTCGGACGTCGAATCCTAATAATATTAATTTAGTTCTTGTTGGACTTTATTAAAGCGATATGTGAATTAATTGTTTAGTTGGACTAAATAATTAAATACACGGAAAAGACATTTTTAAAGTGAACACTGAATTGGTGTGTTGACCAATTTTGACCCAAATTGGTCAAATATCGTGGACTTTGAATTTGAAGGAAAGGTGCGCATGTTATATTATTTAATTATTAAGGAATTTGTTTTCTTGGATAATTATTTAATGTGTGATTTATCTCTTATTTGTTAAATGATAAATCATGGAATATTGGATAATATATTTATTTATCCTAATTTGTTTGGGATAAATATTATATTTATCTTTTATTTGGAAAAGGATTAATGTAATAATTATCTCTTAATTATTTAATCCTTGGAGGTTAAGTTTTTACTCTGCATATAAAGAGAGTTCTCCCAAGCCTTTTAACACATATAAAATTTCGACTTCTCTTAGAGAGAAGGAGCAAATTTTCGGCCAAAGGAATATGGGGAAAATCTTGGAGATTTTTCGGAGTAGCATATCGGAAGGATTCGAGGCGAGGATTTCCTTCCACGGGAGTTGCTTGGATCACACGTCACGGAAGATCGTGGTGCTCTTCACATCTTCTTTTCTATTGCGGTTCTCCAACTTGGATTTTGAGATCCAAGAGGTATGTTCTACAACCCCCTTGTAGATATAGATCTAGTTATTTTATTACGTGTATTTTATAGATCTAGATCCTTAAAATCGCTTCCGTTGCGGATGATATTACTAACAGTGGTATCAGTCGCCAAGGTGATCTATATTTATACGTATAAAATATTAGATCTAGGAGTGGTAAAACATGTAGATTTTTTTTGTCCCAATTTTTTTTCTTGGGGCCGATGCATGCATATTTTTTTTATGTTATGAATGTCGTGGTTGAAGAGATGGATTGGGGTTGGTATTGTTTACCCGTAGATCTATTTTGTAGCTCTTTTGATTAGTATCAATTGAGCATAGGATGTGTAATTTATTTTATGTCATGCGAAAAATTGTAAAAATGTAGTACCTTTTGTTTTTTAATTTTGATCCGGATTCGAAACGATGAAGATGATGTGTTGAAGATCATGGTATTAAACATTATCAAAAAGGTAAAAACGGGAGGAGGCCGATTGTTTTATTTTTTTTTTCCAGCAAAATTCGGTCACAGGCTCGTTTTTTTTTATGCGGCGGCAATCATATTTTTTTTTAGTTGATTTTTCTTTGTTACTTAGGTCATAAGACCAATTGATCAAAAAAAAAAAAAAAAAAAAGAGGCGGCAGCTTAATTTTTATAAGGCGGCAGCTTAATTTTTTTTTTTTATATAACCTAATTGGTTTGCCGACATTGTTTAAAAAAAAAAAAAAAAAAAAAAGTTTTTTTTTAAAACAATTTGATAATATAGATATATTTTTCAATATATTGGTATATTACGGCCTCCTCTCCTCGTCGTTCGTGGTTCGTGTCGAGATCGAAACTTTGAAGATCCGGAAGTTTTCGAGTTCAAGATTTGAAGATCAAGACTCGAAGACATAGATTATGTAATTTACTGTTTTCCTAGGATAGATTAGATACGGGGGTACCAACAATCCATCTCGGTGTTTGAATTTTTCCATAATTTATTTTTATGTGTTTGATCATAAAATAGACATAAAATCGGAATTGCCATGACATGCATCATATCATAAATCCACTCCATGCATACATGTAGAATTTTAATTTTGGTAATTAAAATAGGCATGTATACAAACTCGTGTAATTAGTTGAAATTTAATTAATACGTGGTAATTAATTAATTTAGTAACTAATTAAAGATCCGAGGGCGGGTTATGAAATCGTTAAGCCTTTCGGGTGTGTGTTCTCGGTGAACCGCCTTAAAGCCCAAAGCGAGATCACGTTTTCGATTCGTAGTGTCTACGAGATTGAATGATGGTAAAAGAACAATACATCTTGGATAAAAGCGGTTCGCTTTGAGGTTGGGTGGTCAATCGAGCTAGGCTCGACCGACTTAACCCTCCTAGTGTGATGTATGCACGGGGTTCGGCAAGACTAAGCTACACCGGAGAGGCGAGAGGGGTGATTCCTTCTTATCTCAATGGGGCTCTCTTGACCCGACCGTCCGGATCACATATGTTCCAACGAATAGGACGGGTAGGCTTGCCTACGTTACCGACACCATTCGAATCCTTGATTTGATGTGTTTTTATGTTAACATCAAAAAGGCGTGGTTAGTTAACCCACAACCACTTCCAAAATATTGAGTGGGAGCGGGAGGCGGCATGACCAACCCCACGGCCTCTTATAGATACAAGTAAGTGAGAGAAGGGTGGCGCCGAGGCGCTTTGATTTCGTCCCCTAAGGATGGTGTTCGCCCCTATCAACATTCATGGCTTGGTCTCCAGAAAGGATAGGATTTCCGGTACTCGTCGGGTCACCGACCTATCCTAAGACGGCATACTCGGGGCGTACTAAGAGATCCGATATAGTAGGTCACACTCATCATGGGTATTTTTTGATAATATCCAGGCTAAAAAAGGAAGGTAGTCAATGAATAAAGGGATGTTCGATTCTCGTGGGATGTTCGATTCTCACAAGTTATTCATTGATGAGATTGTCTCGATTTAACCGTCATCTCTTTGACCTACCCTAAGCGGCCTTGAGATGCGAGGTTAAAACCTTGGAATGGTAGAGTAGACTTAATTTTAGTTTACAATTCCTAAAATAAATATAGTAGTGTTAAACTTGAATTAATTTATGTCATTTTATTTACAACATTATCCCTTACTAAATTGCTTAAAAATTAATTGACTAGTATTGACTTCGTTAAAAAGTGGAAAGTAACTAGGACGTTGAACTAGTTAATCGATAATGCAATTATTTTTGAAAGAGATATTTTCTCTTAAGCCTTTTAAAAACTAGAGTGACATATAGGTATGTCACCGGTGTCATTCGTGTCAAGCGGAAGACAAACTTAGTTTGATCAAAGGTGATTTTGGACTTTGAAATTCTTAGTGAATTTTGAGTGTGTAGTGATTACACGAGTAATTTTCTAATTGAAAAATTGGAAAATCATGAAGTATCGCTAGTTGGGCGATATTTGGAATCGATGAACTAGTGGGAGCTTTATGATTTGTTGTTTTTCTAGAACATTAGAAAAGTGTAACTGACTACACACGTAACCGTTCTAATTGAAAAACCGGAAAGTCATGAAATGTCGCTAGTTGGACGATATTTGGAATCGATGAACTAGTGGGAGTTCTATGATTTATTGTTTTTCTGGAAATATTGGAACTATGTGCGAAAGATTTTCAAATCGGAAAAATCGGAAAATCATATATAAAGCATTGCTCGTTAGGCGGTATTTGGAACCGATAAACTAGTGGGAGCTTTAATATGATTTGTTGTTTTTACGGTATATTAGAAAATCCGAGAAGTCGCACGAGTAACACTCGAAATAGACATCCACGGTTCAAGAGTAGTGTCACTCAAAGCGAACATTGGTTCAAGCTATTTCCATTCACGGAAAGTCAAGAATGGGAGAATATGTCTAAAAGTGTTAGTCATCTAAAGCGAGAAAACTTTAAAAATTTGAACGAAAAATTGATTAGCGAAAATCATAGGATAAGGGCGGTGATTTGGGATCACCAACCTATGAATCCTTGGCGATTTTCTCGAGCTAAGTTCTTTGGAAGAACAAAGTGGCATTGCATTTAACGATTAAAGGAGTAAACAACGGGCGATTAATTTTAGCTAGAATAGTGGGAGTGATATAAGGAAATGAATCTCGGATTCAATCCTTGAATATCGCGGAAAATTTATTTTCGATTTAAGATTCGTTGGAGCGAATGGATTTACCTTATATTCGATAATTTGTTTGTCGTATAGAAAGTGAATATACCATTTGTAGATACGAATCCAAGACTCGGACTTTTGTTTGATAAAGTCAAAACCACTTAGAATTGCTAAAATATGTATATAAAACACATCTTAAGAACTATTAAGAGCAATTGGTTTCTATATTTAGATAAACGCTTCTTCATATTCCATAGTTAGTGCATAGTCCACAAAAGACAAGACTTGAAGGCGGCTCGGGGTGATTCCTTTCTCCCGATCTGGTTATATTGTCTCAAAGGTTCAATGACTAAGTTTCCTTTCAATCGGGAAAGGATAATGGTTATAAAAAGTAACATAGCTTGTTCATGGCGACCTTCGAGTCGATGAAAGATACAAGCTAGTAGGAGCTTCCAGTAGTGACTTCTTGTCCGATAACTATTCAAACACTCCGATAAGTTTATCCAAAATATTTTGAGGTTTCTCTGTTTTCAATGAGAGATAGAGTATTCTATACTCGAGAAATGGGCCATCACATAGTCCTAGGGGTGATGCTTGGCTTTGCCGCCTCATAGTGAAATGTTTTCACTAAGTGAGAAACCGTTAAATTGCCTTATATATTTTTTAGATGTGCTACAATACCTTTGCTTAACTCAATAAAGATATTAGAAGCGAAATATCGGTTTACATTAAAATGTAAGACCGAGAAGTCTACCTAGAATATGCTTTGGAATTTACGGATAAGGTGTGGATTCGGTTCACCCCACTTCCATAAATATAAGCGTTTAGCACCACGGTGCTTGAAGGTAAGGCGGTAATTTCGGCGCATCCATTCGGTCAATGACCATTCGTGATATATCTTTTAAGCTATTGAGTATAAAGGTTAGATATAGGATTCTTGAAATCGGGAAGGGACAATTATACTGTTGCATCCTTTCTGATAGAGTCCACAAACAGTAAAACCTTGAACCTTGCAGTACGTTTACTCAAGGTAGTTACTAACTGATTAAAATCAGACCACGTCCAACATCGGTTGTTGGTGATAATACTAAATACTACTAAACTATATCAGAATTTCGATCCACCCAGAATGTAGTGGGAGTATGGTTTATCCATTACCCATTACGGGTTCTGCGGACTTTGTAGTCTGAGGATCGATTGATGGCCTATGGCTCTTTTGTGAGCTGTATAGGATTCTGATAATGGAGGTTGGTTTACAAGCCATAACCCTGTGAATGGAGTTTGGTACTCCAGAGCTGTTCGTACTCTTGTAGAACCACCTGAGTGTCTCAGGCCCAGTGGGAGTAATTGGATCTACACGGAAAAGAGTAGAATGAATAGGAAAGTTTATCTTTCAGAGCAAAGCTTGAGTGGTCTAAGGGTAATTCCCTAAGAAGTAGAGAGTTAATCAGACCTTGAACTCTCTTACCACTTAGTATTGCTTGATTTCGTTCAAAAGCAGAAAATAGGGGTGATTCCCTGAGACTTTCTTGCCAAACAAACGGAGTCTGGATTCATTCGGAACAGGAAGGGTATTGCCTTATGAACTTATGACGGGATGGTATCAAGGCTTATGTCCTTTTGTGGATAAAAAGCAAACCTCTCGGTCATTGGAAGTCATATATTTCTACAATATGTGGATTTGACGAGAATATTGATAAGTCTTTTGTATTTGGATATCAATTTTAGTACTGATTAGTAAATATATACATATATTAGTGTTTGTGAAGGATAACACCTTGCCCAGTTGGAATCAACATGGGTGTGTTATCTCAAGTCGAATCGACAATACCACAACTCTCTCGCTGAGAGATTTGGACAACATTCGAAGAGTTTGACTCGGTCAAATTCATTAGAATCGATCCTTTGGTTTCCCATCCATCTTATTGGTTAAGATGATGCATCTGTGTATGCAACATTCAACGAGGAAGTTCTACCCTATGCCTCGGGAATGACTCTGCAAATCTTTGGATCAAGAGAAATGGGATAGATTCTCTTTATAGTAAGAGATGGTCGAGTTATTGAGCGTCAACTTTGATCGAATCTTAGATTCGGCGGTTAACAAAGCAAGTTTAGTATGTCCTTTAGTATCTTGAGAGAGAACGAGGAATAATATGCGGACATATTCATGTGTGAACTTGGATATGTGTGATACAAGCGATTTTGACTTTAAGTCGATTGAGGATGATCGTTAAGTCGATCTCGGGCTCGATGTTTACTCAAGTACCACATGATTAGATGGACCGGTAACGTTTCGATTCTACGGATCGTCTCGTGCCGACAACTCGACTAATCATTAAGACCCATGACATTTAGATGTAGGTGCTCCCGAGTCACCGACCTATCCTACGACGGCATACTCGGAGTGTACTTTGGAATCGAAATGGTTATGATATTCTTAATGGGTACTAGAATACGGGATGGGTCTCCATTGCTTTAGAGCAAGTGGGAGATGTAGTTTGTTGTATTTTAAATAATAGGGTGTGCTCTAAAACAATTAATCACATGCTTTTCGTGCAAGTGGGAGATTGTTAGGTGTGATGCCGAAAGACAATTTTGTAATTGTTTTATTTAATAAATGAAATGATATTATTATTCTATTTATTATTCTCATAATCAGCGATGTGACAATAGTATTTACACTACTCTGAAAACCCTAAAGTATATCGTTTATGTAATCACTTAACTCGGTGTATGGTATATACGGGAGGATTGAGTTAGTGAAGATGTACTTAAAATACGATTGGCCCGTAGTGAAGTTAATCGAGTATCGGGTCTCTCCTTTAACGTGCTATTAATGCGCTTGAACACAATAGGTGTGATTGTCTTATCCGGACTTTCGGTTAAGAGAACCTAGTGGGGCATTTATATATGATAGATATATCATATTAATTTGGACCGATTTGATTAGAGTTCACGATATAATTCCATAATCGAGAAGTCTTATCGAATCAATGGATGATCATATTTATGGATATATCTTAATCTCCGAGGTGATCACGATCAAGCCGCTTGAATCGGTATGAAGTTTGACTTGACGGTTAAGGATTACACCGAGTGCGTGGTGCGAATTACCCCATCTTGGCATTGTCTTTGGATTGAGTGAGTAGTATGTGTTATCACGAGATACGGAATCCATTCCTTCCATTTATGGAAGTAGATAGACGATTCCCTTATTTGTTAACCCTACAAACTGATCGATCCATGGAGTTCATATTACACTGATTAGCTACCAGTGGGGTGTATGAATTAATTGATCACTAGGGGGTTAATGGTTGTTGGACTTATTTCTCAGTTTTGATGATGAGTGCCATACTAGCTGTTATAGTGCAAAGGCAAAAAGATGTCTAGATAAAATGTATAGTTTATTAGAGTTTGATTCATAAATAGGTTTGATCAAACAAGCATCTTTGTAAAAATTCTTGATTGTTTATCAATGCCAGACTAGTCTAAGTCGATAGGGTAGATAGGTCGATGGCGAGTGCGCAACTTTCAAGATCAAGGCGAAGGCGAAGGCGAAGGCGAGGGTTCAAACTCGGTGAATGAAGGCTAAGGGATCAAACTTAGTATTTAATGTCAAGGATATGGGATCGAGAATTTAGGCAAGTCTGTGATGACTAAAGCGATTACATATACCTTGTGTAGAAGGTCTAAGTTCCACAAGTTGGATGATGTTTGGAACTTAGTTATACTTTAAATGATGTAATCTAACTTCACAAACAAAAGTTGGATAAAAGATTCAAATTGCATTATATTCTACTGAGACAAAAATATGATGTTCAAAGAGATGATTGGTTTCTACAAACAGATCGATTTAACTGCGATATATATACCTCGATCAATTCAAGATTATTGGGAAGTTACATGGATAAGAACGACCAACTACCTCGACTTATCAAGCAAATCAAAGGTGAGATTAAAAAGACGTTAGGATGATTCATATTTTTATCCATTGGATACAAGTCAAAGGGTGAATGATCGCTTGATTGTCAAAAAGTAATCCTGACGATTGTCGACCCCATGAATAGTGACGAGTCGCGGTGAGGATGGGACAAATACAAAGGCGGTCACATTTGAATTTCAAATTCAAGTCACATGCATTCCTACTATAAATAGAGGACTTTCAACTCAAGAAGAAGATGATGAATTTTGGAATAAACTTCAAGTGATAACATTGGTGAAAAACACCTGCTTTGAACTTCTTGAGCTTAAGGTCGCTTTGATCTAGTTATTTTCTTCAAGTGCATTCTGTGTTCAAGCCGCATCAAGCATACACACTTGAAGACTGCAAGGCTGCTGATTATATCATCCTAATCAATTTCTTTGCAATTGAATCATTTACTTGATTCATTCTTTATTTTATAAAGGACTCTTCAAGAAGGCAGTGAAGCATACGTTAGTGTGTGAAAGATTGTTGGTTTGTGGTGAAGTGGTGAAGAGGCAATTCTACCCTTCAAGGACCAAAGTGGAAGACTCGGGAGCGGCAATCCTACTGTTCTTAGTTTTTCGATTTGTGAAGCCATAGTTATTGGTGAAGGACAAGCAACCTAGGATTCTTTGTAACGAGATAACTCAAAGATTACTAGTGAATTTCCTCCAACATCACAGGAGAAGAGTGGGCGTCTGAGGATTACATCACTGGAACCACTATATAAAAATCTCCTACTTACTTCATGCATTTATTTTACGCACTTAGTCATTATTCATATCAACTCTTTGAATTTAGCAAATGAAATCACACACATACACTCATGAGTATCTAATACTTAGTAACATATTTAACAACAAGTAACAAGGCTTAATTTTGATATTATTCCATTTGCACAAATTCAAAGAATCAATCTGTCGATGAGACTCATTTTTATCAAGAGCTCACTCGAGGTCTCAGACCAGACTCATCAAGTATCGCAGTTTCTTGAAGTTGCTGTAATTTGTTAACTCCAAAGTTTTAAGAGTTAAGTTTATTCCCCCCCTCTAAACTTAACTAAAAGCCTTTTCAAGGGACCAACAATGGTAAATAAGGATAAGAGGTTCTAGAAAGGGTTAACGGTAACTTCCCGATTTAGAATGAGCGATCTATGGAGGATTAATCCATATGTAATGATTATATCAATGGACGCTTATTATTATTCTCGTGAGGAGATAAATATAATCTCATAATCGGAGGAGTGCGATCACGGGATTATGGTGGCATATTCTCGTGATTGATTTATCGAATATAATTATTACATTCGTAAGATAATTATTTATTTGATTTATCGAGCCGCGATTATTAGTCCATGGTCCCGACGCGTGCCTCCTAATATAGCATAGCTATTCTCGGACGTCGAATCCTAATAATATTAATTTAGTTCTTGTTGGACTTTATTAAAACGATATGTGAATTAATTGTTTAGTTGGACTAAATAATTAAATACACGGAAAAGGCATTTTTAAGTGAGCACTGAATTGGTGTGTTGACCAATTTTGACCCAAATTGGTCAAATATGCGTGGACTTTGAATTTGAAGGAAAAGGTGCGCATGTTATATTATTTAATTATTAAGGAATTTGTTTTCTTGGATAATTATTTAATGTGTGATTTATCTCTTATTTGTTAAATGATAAATCATGGAATATTGGATAATATATTTATTTATCCTAATTTGTTTGGGATAAATATTATATTTATCTTTTATTTGGAAAAGGATTAATGTAATAATTATCTCTTAATTATTTAATCCTTGGAGGTTAAGTTTTCTTCTCATATATAAAGAGAGTTCTAAAGCCTTTTAACACATATAAAATTTTGACTTCTCTTAGACAGAAGGAGCAAATTTTCGCCAAGGAATATGGGGAAAATCTTGGAGATTTTTCCGGAGTAGCATATCGGAAGGATTCGAGGCGAGGATTTCCTTCCACCGGGAGTTGCTTGGATCACACGACGGAAGATCGTGGTGCTCTTCACATCTTCTTTTCTATTGCGGTTCTCCAACTTGGATTTTGAGATCCAAGAGGTATGTTCTACAACCCCCTTGTAGATATAGATCTAGTTATTTTATTACGTGTATTTTATAGATCTAGATCCTTAAAATCGCTTCCGTTGCGGATGTTATTACTAACAACTTCAATATTGAAGAAGAAATGTTCGATATGTAAAAAATCAAAATTCTTTCTAATCTATACATCAATGAAGTAAAAGATAAAGGAAAAATTAATTCTTTCTAACTATATCGTGTATTTGATGTCTATATATTCTAAATTGATTTTTTTATGCCAAGTGATGTTTATCAATTCTCTTTTGACTGTGTTGTTGCTTCTGCCGCTTTGCTTTATCTTCCTCTGTTTGAATAAGGTTTGCCCTGCTGCTTCATTTCATTTTTTTTTTTGCTTTATTCCATTTATCCCTTGGTAGATTCGGATATACACATTGCACTTTAAGACGCAGTTTGGGTCTTCAAATTAAAGAAGGCCTAACGAGTTCAACACCACATCGAGCCTTGGACATAATTTGGTATCAGCAAAGTAGCTATCACAAAACACAGGACACTCGTAATACATCGACATGGTGCGAGGTTGTCATCTATCTCATATGATTAGTTCACAAGCACGATACTAACTAGCTCGTACCACCGACATGGTGCATGGTCGCCGGTTTGGAACTCACGCATTTCAAGTATAAGTCTTCAATGAACTCAAACAACGGTTATTGATCAACAAGACTTTAACATATGATCTCGTAACGGTTCCATGATTCACGCATATGTGGTCATTATTACAACATGACTACCCTCATGATTATCTCATAACGGTTCAATGATTCAAGCATACTGGGCCATGATTACACCAGTGATCTCATAATTGCTTCATTTCATTGACCACAACTTCAATGACATCACAATCAGATAAAAAAACAATATGAAAGAGATAGTTGTGATATTACTCAGCACAGCATTTGATTACAAACCTTGTGTGTATATACACACATATCTAACAACTTAGATTCTCTACATATAACAAACTCATATGTGTACCAATGTTGTGTTGACACATATACAGACATGTGGATCACCCCTGTCAAATCTTTGGTAAATATATCTGCAGGCTGATCACATGTGGAGATATGCTTGACATCCAGCTTTCCAACTAGGACCTGATTTCTAACATACTGTACACAATTTCTATGTGTTTTGTCTTGAGTGATGTCTGTGGTTTTGAGCCAATGACTCGCCTTGGTGTTGTCGTGATAGATCACAAGTTTCTTTGTGACTTTGATCCCAAGTTCAGATAGTAGTAATTTCAACCATGTCACATCTGCAGCTGCATGAGCTAGACTTCTATATTCTGATTCTGTGCTAGATCTTGAGACAACCTGTTGTTTTATTGAGTGCCATGAGACCAAAGAAGATCCTAGGTAAATGCAGTGCCCTGCCACAGATTTCCTGTCATGAGGACTGTTAGATGTAGTGCCCGAAAGACAATTGTTGCTTGTCCTTACGGGCAAGTGGGAGATTGTTGGAAGTAGGGCCCAAAAGATAATTTCTGTAATTGTTTTTATAATTAATGACTGATTTATTCTCATCTTATTATTTGCTTTGTGCTTATATCTTATAGACTGCTGAAAACCCCAAGTTGTATCGTATGTAGCCATATAACTTAGTGTGTGTCACACGTGAGGATTAAGTTTATGGTGATACACTTGAACGATTAGTCCGTGGTGAACTTAATCAAAGTATGGGGTCTATTGATTAAACCACCATTAATGTGCTCAGAACACTTTATGGTGTGACCGTCTTATCCGGACCGTCGACATTGGTTGTCTAAGTAGGGCATTTATATATGATGTAGTCATATAGGACTGGACCGATTTAATCTGCATTTCTTATATAATTCCGTGATTGATAAATCTTATTAAATCACAAGATGATAATATATGGATTAACCTTAATCCAGAAGTGATTGCAAATGCCTGCTTATTTCAAGATAGGGTTTGATGTGTTCGTTAAGGATCGCTAAGAGGCGCGGTCCGAATCACTTTCACGTTGCCACTATTCTGGAATGAGTGAGGAGTGTGTGTCTCACAGATATGGAATACATTCCTTCCTGCGGGAAGTAGAAAGACAATCCCCTTATTTGTTAATCCTAGAAACTAGTCGATCCCGGGAGTTCGTATTGGTTATGAACTAATTGATCACTAGTGGGTTAATGGTAAATAAGGATAAGATGTAATGAAGAAGGTTTACGGAAATATTCCCGCTTCGTTACGGATAGTCTATGGAGGGTTAGTTTGTATGTAATGATTATATCAATGGACACTTATCGACTCGACGCTTTGAGAATAAGTTATATCTATAATCGATTGAGTTCAGTTTCGGATTTATGGTGGGGTAATTCCGGAATTAATAAGTTGAGTAGAAATATTTTGTTCGATGAATATTTTTTCAATTTATTGTAGCTACTCATTATAGGTCCATGGTCCCCGGGTTGGTTCCTAACACGCTAGTGTTTTCTCGTTTTGTGGAACCTCGAGAATAAATTAAATAGTTGGTCTATTTAATGAATACGCAAATATTATTTATTTGGTAAATAATATATAATATAGAAAAGACATTTTCTATTATCCCAAATGGCATCAAAAATGGCGCTACATTTTTTTGGTTTTGGGAAAAGAAATTTTCTCCTAATTAATTATAATGTGGATAATATAATTATTTATGTGTTAAATAATTATAAATAAGAAATTAGTTTACTTATTGGATAAATAGAAAATCTGTTTTCCTATTGAATAAAGGTTTTATTTTCGTAAAAGGAAAAGATAAATTTGTGTGTAATAGATAAACTCTCAAATTATTAGTTATTTTCCTATAAAAAGAGAGTTTCTCCCAACACAAAATTGAATCATTCCAACGCCATTTTTCAGAAGAAAAAAAAAAGGGACGCCATTTTTCAGAAAAAAAAGGGATGCCCTTTTTTTGAATAAACGGTGAAAATTTAGTTTTCTTGTTCTAGCCATTAGGAGGAGAAAAACCTAGGGTTTTTCTTGGAGCATAATCAAGGGGGTTCTACTACAAGGATCGACGTCCACCAGTCGTCGCTTGGAGATACAATCCGGAAGACTGCGGCTTCTCCCTTTCTGTCGATTACTCGTCCTCTTTTATAGGGTAAATCTTCAACATTCTCGTAGTTGTATTAATTAATTATTTGAATTAAAATCGTGGTAAATCGCATGTGAATTTAATTCGTATCTTCCGTTGTACATGATCGAGTGTCTCGATCGGTGCTATGAATCAGATCAGACGATCCAATTATGGATCGGATCCGGATTCGGGTTTCTGTATATCCAGGAAGGACAGCATCCTCAACCTGCATCTGAATATCCTGTAATAGCCAAATTACCACCAGATTTGAAATACAAGTTGTACCCTAGTGTTCCCTTTATATATCTGAGTAGTCTCTTATGAGCTTGCCAGTGTACATCTCTGGGATCATGCATGAACTGACTCAAGGAGTTACCACATAAGCAATATCTGGTCCAGTGAATGTCATGTATTTGTAATGCCCTAATAACACTTACGTGACAAGGTAGGATTAGACATTGGTACCTTCTTACGGTTCAAAAAGTCTTGCCTGTCACCATTGGAGTCGGGACTGGCTTCAAGTTGTTCATTCCCATTCTATTTAGGAGCTGTTGTCCATACATTTTCTGACTAAGATATAAGCCATTTGAGTCTCTGGTGGCCTGCATACCTAAGAACTAACTCACATCACCTAACTCTTTGAATGGGAATCTGGAATTCAAGAGCTTGATAAACGTTTGAATATATTGATCAGATGTGCCTGTAATCAAAAAATCATCAACATATACAAGAATATATAAAGTAACAATCCCTTCTTTGAGAACAAAAAAGGAAGTGTCTGACACAGTTTGTCTAAATCACTAGGCCAACAACTGTATTCTCAGTTCTTCAAACCAAGCCCTAGGTGCCTGCTTTAGGCCATACATGGCTTTGTTCAAATTGCATACATAATTAGGCTTGTTTTGACCACAAATACTTCAGGCTGAGGCATATACACACACTCCTGCAGTTTCCCATTTAAGAATGCATTATTGATATCCATTTGTTTGATTGGCCAGTTGTAGGTCACAAAGAATGGATGTAAACACCCTTATTGTCCCTGCTTTTGCAACTGGACTGAAGGTTTCTGTATAGTCAACCCCTCTTGCTGTGAGTAGCCCTTGGCCACAAGTCTGGCCTTATATTTGAGGATGGATCCATCTGGCTTGTGCTTGATCTTGAAGATCCATTTGTTCCCAACCAAGTGGTGGGTGGAAGAGGGTGGTACAAGGTCCCATGTCTTATTTAGGGTGAGAGCAGTAAATTCTTCTTCCATTGCCTTCTGCCAGTGAGAATGAGATAGGGCCTCAGACACAGAGGTTGGTTCAGAGTGAGAATCAGTGGCACAATGCTCAGACATGAAGGTAAATATAGGCTTTGGTTTGAAAATTCTTGCTTTGGATCTGGTTTGCATTGCATGACCAGGAGGGGAGAAGAATTACTAGTGGAGTGGATTGTGAGATTAGGACCAGTGGAAGTTGGTATAACTGGAGATGTCTATGTGGGTAAGGAGATGTTGGAAGTGGTTTGTTGTATGGGAGGATGAAGAGATGTGGCGGTGGGATGCATGGCAGGATAAGGGAACTCATGTTCATTAAAGGTCACATCTCTACATATGTAGATTCTTCCACTGTGATCCATACACTTATGGCCTTTGTGGACATGACTAAGACCAAGATAGATGCATTTCTTAGTGTGGTATTGGACCTTGTGAGTGTGATAGGGTCTAAGATAGGGAAAACATGAGCAACCAAAGGTTTTAATGAGGTCATAACTTGGCTTCTTTCTGCAGAGGATTTGATATGGTGAGGAGTTGTGAAGGACATGAGTTGGTAGGATGTTGATGAGTGTGACAGCATGTAGGAAGCTGTCCCACCAGTATTTTTGAGGAAGAGAAGCTTGGGAAAGGAGGGTAAGGTCTGTTTCCACTATGTGTCTATGCTTCCTTTCGACCTACCATTCGAGGGTGTATGTGAGAAGCGGTGTTAGGTGTGATGCCCGAAAGACAATTTTGTAATTGTTTTATTTAATAAATGAAATGATATTATTATTCATATTTATTATTCTCATATTCACCGATGTGACAATAGTATTTACACTCTGAAAACCCTAAAGTATATCGTTTATGTAATCACTTAACTTTCAGGTGTATGGGATATACACGGAGGATTGAGTTAGTGAAGATGTACTTAAAATACAATTAGCCCGTAGTGAAGTTAATCGAGAGTATCGGGTCTCTCCTTTAATGTGCTATTAATGCGCCCAGAACACAATGAGTGTGATTGTCTTATCCGGACTTTCGGTTAAGAGAACCTAGTGGGGCATTTATATATGATAGATATATCATATAGGGCTGGATCGATTTGATTAGAGTTCACGATATAATTCCGTAATCGAGAAGTCTTATCGAATCAATCGATGATCATATTTATGGATATATCTTAATCACGAGGTGATCTGATCAACCGCTTGAATCGATTATGAGGTTTGACTTGGCGGTTAAGGATTACACCGAGTCGTGATCCGAATTACCCCATCTTGGCATTGTCTTTGGATTGAGTGAGTAGTCCGTGTCATCACAGATACGGAATCCATTCCTTCCATTTATGGAAGTAGATAGATGAGTTCTCTTATTTGTTAATCTAGCGATCAATCAATCGCGAGTTCATATTACATCGATTAGCTACCAAAGTGAGTTGTATGAATTAATTGATCACTAGGGGTTAATGGTAAATAAGGATAAGAGGTTACGAAAAAGGGTTAACGGTAACTTCCGATTTAGAATGAACGATCTATGGAGGATTAATCCATATGTAATGATTATATCAATGGGACGCTTATCATCATTCTCGTGAGAGATAAATATAATCTCATAATCGGAGGAGTGCGATCACGGGATTATGGTGGCATATTCTCGTGATTGATTTATCGAATATAATTATTACATTCGTAAGATAATTATTTATTTGATTTATCGGAACCGCTGATTATTAGTCCATGGTCCCCGACGTGCCTCCAATATAGCATAGCTATTCTCGGACGTCGAATCCTAATAATATTAATCTATATCTTATTAGAATTTAATTAAAACGATATGTGAATTAATTGTTTAGGGGACTATTAAATTAGTTGGGCTAAATAATTAAATATGTGAAAAAGATATTTTTCATAATCTTGGCCCAATTAGTGTGTTGTGGCCGAAAATAATATTGACTAGGTCAATAAGATAAAATTCGGCCAAGGCGTTGTATTATGGAGCAAGAAATTAGTTTTCTTGTTAATTAATAAGACATGTGCACAAAATATTTATTGGATAAATATTTATGGTAAGAAATAAAGATAAAGATTATTTCTAGATTTGTTCTAGAATATTTTGGGATTATCTTTTATTTATTGGATTTATTTATTTGCAAAATAAAAATCCTTGGAGGACAAGGATTACTCTCCTATATAAAGAGAGTTCTCCCAAGCCTAAAGATACACACAAAATTCGACTATCATCTCTTAGAGAGAGGATAGATAAATTTCGGCCAAGAGGGTGAGAGGGAAAATTTTGGAGGTTTTCCGGGTAGCATATCGGGAGGATTCGAGGCGAGGATTTCCTTCCACCGGAGTTGCTTGGATCACACATGCCGAAGATCGTGGTGCTCTTCACACCATCCTTTGTTCTCCCTATTGCGGTTCATCTACTTGGATTTTGAGATCCAAGAGGTATGATCTACAACCCCTTTGTAGATATAGATCTAGTCATTTTATTACGTGTAATTTATAGATCTAGATCCTTAAATCGCTTCCGTTGCGGATGATATTACTAACAGGCAGGGATGTCTGTATCTAATGCCATATTGAGCAAGAAAGGGGTCTAGATGTCTGTATTCCCCTCCCCAGTCAGACTGGACAGTCTTAATTTTAGCATTGAATTGATTTTCTACAAACTTTTTAAACAGGAGAAACACATTATAGGCTTCTGATTTTAACTTCAAGGGGTATATCCAAGTAAACCTACTAAAGTCATCAACAAAGTGTATGTAATACAGATAGCCAGAAGTGGATTGGACTAGGGAAGGTCCCCAAAGGTCTGTGTGCACCAACGCAAGAACATGAAAGGCTTTACTGTGAGAGTAAGGAAATGGAGTAGCATGCAATTTTCCATATTGACAATCATCACAAAAAGGAATTTCTTCATTAATAGAAACATTACATTCTCTTAGAACTTGATTCAAAACCTTAATCGAGGATGTCCTAGCCTCCTATGCCATACAATGGCCTTATTATTCTCGAGTACTAGGGGTAATAAGATAAGCATACATCTTTTGGAGTGAATGGAGCTTTGAGAGACAGGAAAGCTGAGATGATCAAGAACTTTGGTGGATGAATCTGTAGAGGCCATTTTCCAGGTTCCTTCCAAGAACACCCTCTTTGAGACCGATCCTTGACAATAACATTTAGAAAGGAGAGAATTCAATTAGAACAGATTATCAATTTGTTAATATAGAAACATTGAGTAAACTTTTCGAATTTTGGGACATGAAGGATATTAGACATGTGTAGATTAGGGTGAAGAGTGGTGTGTCTGTGTGAGCAATGTGTATATGATTCCCATTTCCTACAACCAAAGTGTCTTTACCTTCATACTCGGACCTCACAGCATGATTACCAAGATCGGATGTAACATGGTTTGAAGCTCCACTCACAAAGATACCATTCAGAGTCAGTTGACATTTCAGGAGCAGCAAGATAGGCAGCCATTTGCCTAGAATTCTGTTGGTTAGAGGATGTTTGAGGTACAAAGTTTTATTCAAATCTGTGCCAACATTTAGCAGCTATATGTCCAGATTTTCCACAAATCTGACATACAGGTCTTACATTACTAGTTGCAGGGGTATTGTTGTTGTTCCTGTCTCCACCTCTACCTCTTGATCTACCTCTTCCACTACCAGAGCCTCTGTCCCTTGAAGAACCAGGTGATTGTTGTAGGAACTATCCCATTAGGTGTAGTGCCCGATAGACAATTTATGTAATTGTTTTTATTTAATAAATGGCAGATTTTATTTCATCATATTATTTGCTTTGTGCTTATATTTAATACACTGCTGAAAACCCCAAGTCGTATCATATGTAGCCATATAACTTAGTGTGTGTCACACATGAGGATTAAGTTTATGGTGATGCACTTGAACTATTGGTCCGTGGTTAACTTAATCAAAGTATGGGGTCTATTGATTAAACCACCATTAATGCGCCCAGAACACTTTATGGTGTGACCGTCTTATCCAGGCCGTCGACATTGGTTGTCTAAGTGGGGCATTTATATATGATGAGAGTTATATAGGACTGGACCAATTTAATCTGAGTTTCTCATATAATTCCGTGATTGAGAAATCTTATTAAATCACAAGATGATCATATATGGATTAACCTTAATCCTGAAGTGATTATAGACTCCTACTTGTTTCAGGATAGGGTTTGATGTGTTCGTTAAAGATCGCTAAGAGGCACGGTCCGAATCACTTTCACGTTGGCACTATTCTAGAATGGGTGAGAAGTGTGTGTCTCACAGATATGGAATCCATCCTTCCCGTGGGAAGTAGAAAGACAATCCCCTTATTTGTTGATCCTAGAAACTGATCGATCGGTCGAGTTTGTATTGGTTATGAACTAATTGATCACTGGTGGGTTAATGGTAAATAAGGATAAGATGTATTGAAGAAGGTTTACGGAAATAATCCTACTTCGTTACGGATAGTCTATAGAGGGTTAGTTTATATGAAATGATTATATCAATGGACACTTATTGACTCGACTCGACGTTTTGAGAATAAGTTATATCTATAATCGATAGAGTTCAGTTTCGGATTTATGGTAGCGTAATTCCAGAATTAATAAGTTAAGTAGAAATATTATGTTCGATGAATATTTTATTTAATTTATTGTAGCTTTCTCAGTTATAGGTCCATGGTCCCGGGTTGGCTCTAACACTGCGAGTGTTTTTCGTTTTATGGAACCTCGAGAATAAATTAGATAGTTGGTCTATTTAATGAATAAGCAATATTATTTATTTAGTAAATAATATGTAAAATAGAAAAGACATTTTCTATTAAATTCAATGACATTATTGGCGCCACATTTGAGGATGAATTGGGAGAAGAAATTTTCCTAGATTATCTCATTTGTGTAATTAATTAATTATCTATTTGTTGGATAATTAATGGAAAATTAAGAGATTGAATTTTTGGGAATTATCTCTTATTTTGAAGCAAAAATATCTTTTCCTAATGGGAATAGGTTTTTGTGATGTGAAAAGGATAACTCTCTTGACTAGTTATTTTTCTATATATAGAGAGTTCCTCCTAGCACAAAAATTATTACAATTGGCGCCACACATCAAATAAAGGAGAGAAAAATTAGTTTCTTGTTCAAGTCATTGAGAGAAGAAAACATAGGGTTTTTCTTGCAAGCATATTCGAAGAGGTTCTTCAAACGAGGATCGACATCCACCGGTCGTCGCTTGGAGATACAATCCGGAAGACTACGGCATCTTCCTTTGGTCGAATATCTATTCCGCTCCGATAAGGTAAATCTACAACCTTCTCGTAGGATTAATTAGTTGTGTTTCATATCGTAAATAGCATAAGCTTCCGCTGTGCAAAAATCGAGTGTCTCGATCGGTGCTATTACTTCAGTAGGAACCTCGTCATCTTTCTTATGCCATATAAGAGCAGTGGGGTGATCAAGAGCACCCGGAGGATTGAACCAAGCAATAAGTCGTTCATGTGTGACTAATTGAGCCTGGACTTACGCTTGATTCATTGATTGTACCCTTGAGGTAATATGACGATCATGATTCCTATTCCTAGATAAACCCCAAGGTAGCCAATATTAATTCGAGAGGTGGAGATTGGGTACCTCGCTACAACTAGACCATTTGAGTAGCTCTTCATTTGTGCAAGATAGTCGGTATGTATCTGGCTCCTTTAGTGGCTTTTGTAAGAGCATCCTTATATTCAAGGATCTTGGAGTGGAACTGGCTGTTAAAGAGAGTTTCAAGTGTGACCCAAACCTCATGAGCAGTATTGCATCCGACAACCTCTTGTAATGTTTGTTCTGTCATGGAGCCATGGAGCCATCCAAGAAGAAGCTGATCTACCACCATCCATTCATCATGTGCCGGATTTCGAACACCGGTTTGAATCTGAGAGGTGCCCAGGCCAAGATTGAGAAAGATTGGGGAAGTGTTAACTCCAAACAGGTGATCTTGGAGTTTATGGCCACGAATAATGGGGAGGATAGTATACCTCCATAGAAGGTAGTTATTCCGGTCCAATTTCACAAAGATGGTCTGGGACAGGTTGGAGCCAAACTGTGGTTTGGGATTAAGAAGGAAGCTTGGTGGTGTTGGGAAATTGGTCGGTATAGGTGAAGGTGATGAATAGAACACTGGTGAATTGGCATGCATCTGTGTGAAGCTAACTCCGGTGGTTTGGAACATCGAAGAAGAGCAGGTTACGTAATGCGATCGGAGTAGGAATGGTGGAGGAGTTCGAGGTGAGGTTACTCCAATGCTTATAAATTTGAGTCAAGCTCGGGTTTATGGATAATGGTGCTTTATTTGGTTTCACGGATGGTGGCCGCCGGTGGACATGGCCGCCATGGATCTCGCTACCAAGATAGAAAACAATATGAAAGAGATAGTTTTGATATTACTCAAGACAAAGATTTGATTCTGAGACCTTGTGTGTTATATACACACATATCTAACAACTTAGATTCTCTACATAAAACAAACTCATATGTGTACCAATGTTGTGTTGACACATATACAGACATGTAGATCAATCATAGACTAACATATGGATCATTATCTTAACACAATCAATTCCTCCACGAGGAGTGGTTATGAAAGGATGGTCATCATCAAATCTCAAGAACTATGTTAATAACTTCATCCCAAATCCTCTTGGTATGTAGGTAGTCAATTCAAATTGGCTCAACTATAATTCATCATAAAATCCACCGGTTACAAGTAGTTGGGTTATCCTCACGGAATCCGATTACTCACTCACAGACCCAGTTTAACTACTGACGGTTTCTGGCATCGTCATTAGGGTTTTTAATTTCTGAAGGATTTTGTGCGGGTAGGAGATGATAAAAGTATAAATAAACGTGTTGCTATAGGTTAGGATAAACTTGTAAAATTTTAAAATTATAAGGACTTTACTGTATATATTTTATTAGAATGGAAGATTTTGACAAATGCACGGTGACATGGGTAGAAATGACAATATAGTAATTAATTTATATAGCAATGAGTATATTTAAAATTTTGTATGGTGCCTAAGATAAACAACAAATGAAACTACAGTGCCCCGTAATTTGGTGCGTTAGTAGAAAATAAGTTGTGCCCGTAAAGACCCGCTATTTTTTATTATGAAAATTTGTAGGTTAAAAATAAGATTGACTGCACAAAACACTCATATCTTTTGGTCAAGGTTGTAACATATGACTCGTGTCTCGGTTTTGCAATTTTGTCATTGATGTCATCTTAATCTTTGCAATTATCACAATTTCTTTATCTAGCCGTCAAATTGAACAGAAGAATCGTGTTTGTCTTGCATGAGCCTATTGTAATTCACGCTCACTTTGTTTTCTGTAATAAATGTATTATTTTTGTTTTCTAATTATTTATCTTACATAAATGTTTCGTTATTTCCGATAATAAACACACATTCTCAAATCTCGACTCATCACTTCCCTAATTCGCCCTATTAACAATCTCATCGAACAAAAACATCCAACATGACTAAAATCGGAGAACAAATTGTCAAGCCTATGTGAAATCGGTGCGTGTTTCATTCAATTTGATGGCTAGCTATCCTAGCAAAATTCTATGATTACTTATATTTTGGACGGGAGGTAGTAATTGCAAAGATTCAGATACCATAAATGATAAAATTACAAAAACAAAACATAAATGGCAAATCAAAATATTGACCAAAAGATATAGGTGTTCTGTGTTATTAAATCTAAAAGTGACTATATCGAATATCTCAATCGATGTCCAAGTACACCTGTTACATCAATTAAATAAGCCCTCCAAGTCTTTGTGTAACAAAATTCAATTGAGAATTTTCGTCCCAAACTTAAAAAGGTCAATATTGAATTAATATCAACACTAGATTTCCGCTGTATATATTTGAATGTGGGCTGCAAAATCTTGACTGGAACACCCAAAATGTTATCTAACCATTGGTCTTCTACCCCACATAGTATCCGATCTCGACTAAATTACAATTTTCGATCTGTAATTAACATGTTTTGTAATTTTGATCTTGATTTTTTTCCGGCGACAATTTCAGTCCTCTAAGTGGTCTTTTTTTTGTTGCAAAAATAGCATGAAGGCGCGGAAAATCTTTGTCTGTACACATTTTAAATTTGAAAAAATGACATGTTATCCTATATTGACATTTCATCTTTTCACATCAGCACAATTTTCACATCAACATTTTTTGCAAAAAATAAAATGCTGAAAATGGGAGGATTGACAAACCTCGCTGACCTGCATCGAAAATCTAAACACTTTCTTCATCTCGATTCTACAACCACATATGTGTCTTAAAAACGCAACAAATCTTTTAAAGGCATTGTTCATTATAAAAATATTATAGAGAATCTAATAATACAAACAATCTTATTTTTTTTAAAAGTATATATATATATATATATATATATATATATATATATATATATATATATATATATATATATATATATATATAGTGTAGTATTAATTTACACGTGGTGATAAATTATTGAATGTTTATTTTAAGTAATATAGGAGGTTGTTAATTTTTTATTTTTTTATATATATAATATAGATACCGTATAATGCATTTGACTTAATATATGCTTTTTTTTTTATCAAATTTGTTGATTAAGACGGTTATGACAAAGAAAAAAAATGTAGCTACATCATATGGTTTAGCAACATTGAAGTTGGGTACTACTACCACTACTTAATATATGATTTTTTATCAAATTAATTTCTTTCTCTATCTTTAATTTACGAATAATATTATTATTACAACCACTATATTATAATATATCTCGTGTCTAAGTAATTTAATGAGCCATTCGACTGGGACGGACCTACCATGAGGCAAGAGGGCACATCACCCCTCAAATTTTAAAATTACCATAATACCCTTATTAAATTTAATATTTCATAAAAATGGTATATAAACTATGCGTCTACATGATTAACTAATTGTTATTTGCTTTGGTGGTTTGGCATTTGTTTCATTTTATTAACTAAAATTTCATTTACTTTATATACTATTTTGTATGAAATATTAAATTTGATAAGGGTATTATGGTAATTTTAAAATTTGAGGGGGCACGTGTCCCCTCTTGCCCCATGGGGCCCATGGTAAAAATGGTTCATTAAATTACGAGATGCATTGTGTTAGAGTGGTTGTAACAGTAATATTATTCAGCAATTAAAGATAGAGAAAGAAACTAATTTGATAAAAAAAAAACATATATTAAGTCACATGCATTATACAATATATATTATACATAAAAAATAAAAAATTAAGAACCTCCTATATTTCTTAAAATAAACATTCAATAAATTTATCACTATATGTAATTTAATACTATATATATATATATATATATATATATATATATATATATATATATATATATATATATATATATATATATATATATATATATATATATATATATATATATATATACTTTTTTTTAAAATATGTATTATTACTTATTAGATTCTCTATAATATTTTATAATGAACATGTCTTTAAAAAAATATGATGTGTTTTAAATATGATATATATGTTGTTGTATTTCGGATGAAAGCAATGTTTAGATTTTTAGTTTTAGGTTGCGAGTTCGAATCCCATCCCCTATTAGCAACATTTTATTCCTTGCAAAAAAATCTTGACGTGAAACTTGTCTTGGCGTGGAAAGATGACATGTCAATTTAGGATGACGTGTTATTTTTGGCGGAAAATGCAGATACGGTCGGATTTTTCGGCGCGAGATTATTTTGCAAAAAAAAGACCGCTTACTCTGATCTTGAAATTATCGCCAAAGAAAACGGAAAAAAATTACAAACGCGTGTCAGGTTTAAAGCGGCGAAGATTGTAATTTAACCATCCAATCTCCATTAATTGTGATTTCACTGATTTGTAGTATAAAGATGTTTTCTTTTTTTCTTTTTTTCCTAATTAAACGGGGTCTTTTATTAAAAAAATATAAAAGGTTCAGAAAAAGCAGTATATCGGTCGCTTTTGTATCAAACAATGTTGACGAAACATAAATTTGTCTTTTTAAACTTATTAATGGAAAATTCAATATGAGAAAATACACTTCATAGGAAATAGTACACATGTGATTTCAAAGGTGTTCAATTAGGGTGTCATCAGTGGGATTCAAATGGCTTAAATCTTCTACTAAAATCGTTAAAACAAGATTCGGGATTCAATTTTTCTTTCGAACCCGCATCTGAGATAAGCGTCGGGTCGGCAATCGGGATCCCAATGTTCGGGATCCGTTGGGTCGGGAATGATTGTCCCAAGCCTATGATGTTGAAAAATATTCATGTTAATATAAAAAAAAATGTCAACAATTACTTGATCAAAACAATAGTTCAAAAGGTGGGGGCGGAAAAATGAGTTAACGGCGATAAAGTCGGACGGTGAGGAGAAGCGGGGTGGCTTTTGTGAGGAAGAACATTCTGGTATATTATAGAGCATAAGAGAGAAAGTGAAAGCGGCGATAGCAAGTAGACTGTAGTATGTTTATGTTTTTAGTATTTAAGGTTGTGGGTATTTTTATTGGGATGAAAAATGTTATATATATATATATATATATATATATATATATATATATATATATTAGGGGTGTACACGGTTCGGTTCGGATCGGTTAATGGCCGTAACCGAAACGAAATTTTCGGTTAATTGAAAACCCGAACCAAAACCGAACTGTTTGTAAAGAAAACCGAACCGAACCGAAATAACCGGTTCGGTTAATCAAAATCAAGAAAAAAAAATCAAAAGTAAATAATTAGCGATAATGAGACGAACGAACCGAACCGAAATAACGGTTGATTATCCGAAAAAACCAAATTTCGTCCAAATTATACAATTACATCGATTTGATTCACTATATGGTTATAAACGGTTTTATTTTTCTTTTTTGTTTTGGTTCGGTTCGGGTTCGGATATAAACGGTTTGTTTTTGGTTTGATTGATTCGGTTTCGGTTCGGTTTTCGGTTGGTTCGGATAATTTCTAAAGACTAACCGTAATCGAACCGAAAATTCCGTTTTCCATTTTGAAAACCGAAAACTCGAACCGTAGGTCTTATTAACCGAACCGAACAGAATTACCCCGGTTCGGTTTAGTTTTCAGATTATCCGTATTCGTGTACACCCCTAATATATATATATATATATATATATATATATATATATATATTCGGGTCGGAAACCGATTGAGTTTTATACCGATCCAGTTCCCGCATTTTTCGTGTCGGGAAAAATCTCGAAATTTTAGGATTGGAAAACTTTCGAGATCGGAATTTTTCGAAACGGGACCGGGATGAGATTCGGGACGGGTTGGAATTATCGGGAAATTTGCCACCCCTATGTTCAATAAGGAATTAGTTATGATGTTGTTACAAATCAAATTAAAAGAATAGTAGTGAATAGTTGAATACAGATTAGTAGTGAATAGTTGATCCACTAAAAAAAGAGTAGTGAATAGTTGAATACATTATTACATAGTGTTATTGCACATTTTCATATATAACCTTGTTTATTAAGACCTTTACTTAAAGAAAACAACCCTGAAATTTTTACATTGTCGCCGTTTTTAAAACGAATGGTAACATACTACTATTCAAAGAAACAAAGTCCACGAAATTTGGCATTGAAATGTTGACAAAAGGTTTCTTGTTTTTTTAGGGAGTGTTGACCAAAATTGAAGGCAGAAAAGTTACAAATGAAAAATCTAGGTGTGGGAAGCTGAGACGACATTATATGTCCTACGGGATTGCTTGGCGTGGGCGAGATCGGTATGGTGCCAATGCGTCCCAAGGGAAGATTGGGGAAATTCTTTGGAGCAAGGTCAATCGAAGAGTGGATTCGACTCAACCTATTGAATAGGAGAGACACAAGTTTTGGAACATGTAGATGGAAATATTTGGGCTAGAAATCTCTAGTGGTGGCTATGGAGAAATAGAGGATACCATGAAGACGACTGGGAGAGACCACCGGCGTATGTGTTCATAAGCGAGAGCGATTGATGAGCTATAAATCTCGACTAGCGCTGGGGATAGATTAAATTGGTAGATTCAATAGTTTGTTTAGCAATTTAATTTTAATGTAACACTAAACAATTATGTCCTTGATGTCTAATGACCTTAAAGTAATAAAGAGATCGTTTATTTAAAAATAAAAAAAATAAAAAAAATAAAAATCTAGGTGTCTATTAAGAGGGCAGGATAAAAGTCTTAAATTGTTGGATTATTAAATTTTATATATTTTTTTATTACAAAAGTTCATACTTTCAGTTCAAAAATCAGATGATGTTTAGATAATCAATGAGATATATCACTCTACCTAAAGTCTCTTATTGTTTAAAATTTATGTCTAATTTCGGTATCTAAGTATAAAAACCACGTCGTTTATGTGTATTTTAATTTTTAAAGAAAAACAAAAAAAAAACATAAAAACAAAATACACACTAAACGACATAGTTTTACATAGATACCGAAATTAGAAAGAAAAAAAGAAGAAAATCTGTGACAAGTGATCTCATGACTTTTTATTTTATTTTATTTTATTTTTTCCCTCTTTTTTTCTTCATTCCCTTCTATTTTGGGATGATATCACATGTCTAAATTTTGTGTTTAATATCGATATTTAAGTAAAAACTACGTCGTTTTATTTATATTTAATTTTTTATAAAAAACAAAATATAAAAATTAAATACACATGAAACGACCACACCTCAACCCTCCATTTTCCTTTGCCGGCTGCGGCCCTCTCTTTTTTTCTTCATGTTTCACGTATGTATTTCCAGTACGTGATCCCCTCCCCCAAAACTACATATGATACATTTTTGTATATTTATCTCCGAATTCAACTCCCTCAAATTCTATTATTTTTTACTCTAAAAATTACTGTTGTTGTTCTCCTAATAAAAAATTACGGCTGTTACAATTCCTGATATTTAACCACTTTAATAAACTGCGTGAAAAAACTTTTAAATAACTTATATTTACGGACGTAAGAATTATATATATAAACGATTAATTTTAAAATTTTGTTGAAATTGTCAAACTCTTAGAGAAAAAAAAAAAAAAAAAACCACACATTACTCCTTGAAATCGTTATAAATTGAAGAAATCTGTAGCCTAAACCAAGGAGTATTTGAAAGGCAAAGGAGAATGGCTGTCAACCGGGTTTACGTTCTAGCCGCTCTTCTATGCGGTAAGTAAACATATTGGAGTTCTTTTTCTTTTTGTAATTCATTTTAACAAAAGATAGAGTACGATTTATTTTTTTAATTTTTATTTTTTCATCATGCTTTAGGAAATGAAAAAAAGGGGCTATTACTTACGCTTCACCTGTTTTACTAATGCACCTCATCTACCGGCGCACCACAACGTCATCACAAAATCAACCTTGAGAAAGTCGATTATATAGCCAAAAAACGATAGAATCAACTCTATGGAAAGTCGATTTTCTGGCTATAGAATCAACTTTCTAAATGTCGTATCAATTGTGGTGCACATATAATGTGGTGCACCGATAGAATCATCGTGTTGCAAAATAAAATAATCCTCATTGGTGTTTGTTTAATATGCTAAAACCAGTGGCGGACATATGTAAAGCCAAGGGATGCAACTGTCCCTTTCTTGTTATGAAAAAAATTATTAATATATGTACTTAAATATTTTGTTTCCCCCCTTTGATTTTTTCATTTGTCTCTTTTAAATTTTCATTGTCCTCCGAGATTCTGCGTCTGTCACTGGCTAAAACTATACTGAGATTCGTTTGATGTTTTATTTAGGAATCATACTAATGGGAGGTGATTTTGAAGTGAAGACGGTTGCGGCGTGTTATCTATCCTGCCGGGAAGGTGCAACATATATGACTTGCAATGGCTCACCAACACACCTAAGTCCAAGTTGCAACTGTTGCTTTGCCCCTAAAGGCTGCACCATTTACTATGATGATGGTTCTTCTGAGACCTGCAATAAATGATATATGTATATATGCATGTATACATACATACATAATTATGTGTGTACATAAACAATAATACTAGTATGAACTATGGAGTACACTAAATCAAAGAAGTCTGTACACAAATAAGTGAATTAATGCACAAGCGAAATATATAATGCATTATTTTATTGAAGAAATTTGTCTTTCATCTGGTCTAGTATGGTACTAAAAGTGGATTTCTAACCGTTAAAAGATAAGAGTAATGATACATGCACAACCATTTGGTTATAACGTGTGATGCAATCTAATATCTCACCATTGATTAGATTGTGTTATTTGTTGTGACCAAATGAACGTGCATGTAAGATAGTTATTGATATTTACTTTACCAGAATAGTATACGACAAAGAAGATTGTCACCAATACTATTTTTTTTTAAATTTAAATAACTAAAGAACCCACTCTTGGGGTTTAGCATAATATATACACAAACCTAAATAAAATTAAACTGCTAGATTAAGGAAATGAAATAAATAAACAAGGGTTCCATGTAAAGATAATATTAGGATAATAGATTATCCATTGATTCTCAATCAAACAAATGACAATAGAAGGGAAGTCGAATTCTTCCAATAGAAACAAGAAAAGAGAGAATTTGAAAATAATCACAGTACAATTTAATTTAATTTAACTGTCCTCTGGTTAAACTTGGGGCTAACTCTATCAGGAAATCTCAAAAAAAATAAATAAATAAATAAATAAACAACCCTCCAACCGTCGGGACGTCATCTCATTGGTCCAGAGGACACATGAAGATTGGTTTTGAGTATTTGGAAACGAGGCTTGCACAGTGGTTTTGTGAGAATGTCTGCGCGTTGATCATTGATGGTAATATAGCAAATACAAATCGTCTTCTTTGCTACAAGCTCACGAACATGATGTATCTCAATCCAATTTGATCCAACCTAATATAATGTGTTAATTTTTTTTATTTGAATTGATAAAGGCCAAAAAAATTACTCGAATCGATAAAGATCCATTTTTTTTATAAGTATGTATTTTCGAAAAGAAAAAAAAAAATCGAATTAAAATGCCTAATTCGACGATTTGGCCTTAGGCTCAGAAAATGCCATGGCCGGCCTTGATCTTCACCATCCTCATTATATCCATAATCTTCATCATATTTTTTTTCTTCAGAATCATCATCACATTCATAATCTTCATCATCTTTTTTTCTTCACCATCCCCATCATCTCCACTTTTTTTTTTTTTCTTCATAATCATCCTCATCATTATCTACATCAAATCCTATCAAAATAAACGAAAAAAAACCCCAATTGAGGATTGTCAATACAAATCATCTTCTTTGCGACAAGCTCACGAAAATGATGTATCTCAATCCAATCTGATCCAACATAATATAATATGTTAAAAAAAATTTATTTGAATTGATAAAGGCCAAAAAAAATTACTCGAATCGATAAAGACCCTTTTTTTTTATAAGTATGTATTTCGAAAAGAAAAAAAAATCGAACTAAAATGCCTAATTCGACGACTTGGCCTTAGGCCCAGAAAATGCCAAGGCCGGCCCTGATCTTCATCATCCTCATCATCTTCATCATCTTTTATTTCTTCACAATCATCATCACATTCATAATCTTCATCATCTTTTTTTTCTTCACCGTCTCCATCATCTCCACTTCTTTTTTTCTTCATAATCATCATCATCATTATCTACATCAAATCCTATCAAAATAAACGAAAAAAACCCCAATTGAAGAAATTGGGGTTCCAAGCAAATTGAATGTGAATGTACATCTGGAATCAATGTACTTGTGTATTATTTTCTTGTAATAGAAATGAAAAAATGCTTAATATACATGAAATTAGTGTATTACACATTTATTTTGGGTTTGGTGAATGATTGTTGCAAATGTTCAAAAATTTTATTTCGCCCAGATTGAACCAACCCTACCAGAGTCGAATGGCGTAGATCCGACCCTTTGGAGGTCGATTCTAAAACAAAAAATGTTAGTGGATTAGATACCGGACACCAAAATAACTAAAGTCAAACAAAGGTATATGATGTTTTCCCCATCACAAGATACCGGACACGACGCTAATATCTCATCTTTGGACGACAATATTAACGCGTAATTGGCATCTCTAAGCAGTAATCAAATACTGACAATAAATCTTGTCAAACAATAGACCAATCTTTGGACTGTATCTATTATTCACATTGAATCAAATAATTGTCACGTACTTATTACCATGCACAAATGTGTTTATAACTCTGTCAAACAATATCCTTCTTTTGGTCAAATTCCAAAGAAGCAATCAAATGGTGACAATAAAAATCAATCTTGTCAAATAACAAACCAATCTTTGGATTGCGTTTATTACTCACATGGAAATCAAATAACTGTCACATATATAATTACTTATAATTCTGCCTAACAATATCATTCATTTAGGCCAAACATTGTCTGCATGAATTTATAACACAAATAGCTTTAATTAATTCACTTAGGGACGAAACATAAATGCAAATACCGTAATACATCAATGTTTGAATAATACCGCAATGACCCTTAAATATGTCATTTAAAATTGGGCTCATAGTATATCTGTTATTATTTTCAGGCATCTGATGGACTAAATATGGTAAAAAGTCCAACTAAAATTAAAAAGGGCCAATTATTTAAAAGGACTGATTTTCAACTTATTAGAGGTAATAGGACACTCCGAAATCTTATTTAGTTATATGGACATTCTAATTTTAAGAAGGAAACTTATTTAGTTATAAGGACATTCTAATTTCAAGTGGATAAAGAGGAAGAAGGAGAAAAAAGGAAGGACGGGAAAAATAAAAAAAAAGAAGCGCTCAAAGGGAAAAAAAAAAAATAATACTCCACCCAACGTGCACTCAGTTTTTTTATTATTATTATTTTTTTTTTTTTAATTCACCATATTCTAAATGTCATATATTTTGATCTAAAACTCGGATCATCATAATTTTTTCACTAAAATTCATATTTTTTCGTCTTCTTTATTCTAAAATAAAATTTGATATTTTTCCGAATAAATTTCATAAAATCAATTTTTTCTTCATAAAAATCGACGTGACGTATTGATCACCGTCATGCATTGACCACCTACCGGATGCATTGGCCATTGGGATCCATTAACCACCCCGATGCATTCACCGCGATTCATTGGCTACCATGATGTATTGACCGCCGCGATCCATTGGCAACCTTGATCGATGACATCTCATTGTAGCGATTTATCGCGATGACTTCTTATTGTAGCGATCTATGCGGTGATGTCTTATTGTATCGAATTATGCATCGGCGTGTTATTGTAACGATTTATGCGTTGGCGTGTTATTGTAACAATTTATGCATACCTTTGGTTGTAAAAATATGCATTTAAACCAAAAAAACAAAAGAAATACGATTATTTTACAAAGTTATCGAAAATTTAAACCAACACTAATCAAATAAACCAACTTCAATCAAATATTTAAAGATAACAAAGAAATAAAGTTACTTTACAAAGTTATCAAATGTGTGTATCAAGTTGTATATACGGTGACATCAATATCATTGCATCGCTTATCTAATTGTAAATACTGATCATCAATGTCCGCTTGAGACATCAATGTCATCTGCGATAAGTCTTCAATGTCATGCGATAAGTCGTCAATGTCACTGCGCATAAAACCTAACAATTGCATCGATCGACTCTGCTCTTGTTTTGTATTTCTCCAAATGTGGAGCTTTTAATATGGATAAGTACAAGTTTGGTGAAACTACAAAGACTCTTCACTATGACTCTTGTAATGGCCACACGTTGTTTGTGCCCTCCTGATAATTAGATTCATTGTGGAATCCTCAATTCTTTAACACGATCTTGAATGTTTAGCTTAATGTCCCTTCTTCATTCATCAATGTCATCTTGCGGTCATCAATGATCATCGCTTGCAGACATCAATGTCACTTTGCATCTTAAAAAAAATTAAAAAATAGAGTTCTTCCCAAATTTAAGTTAGTTCATTGCTTCTGCGTTAGTTTTGAGTTGAGACACGTATCAAATGACTTGTAACCCGTAAATGTTCGGATTTCGGAATGGATCGCTACTAAAAAATAATTAAAAAAATGGATAACAATCAATATACAATAATTTAATTTGCATTGTATGCCATCCTCATATTTATATATATTGAATCTATCTATATAAAAGTAGCTCTGTTGAAATGTAAGAGTGAACCTTTTACAATAATAAAGTTTCTTATTGCCATTCAAATAAACATATAATATAATATCCTAAAGTAATATATATTGCAGTATATGCCATGGCTGCCCAGATAGCTACAGAGACAAAATTGGTTTTGGAGACATATATATATATATATATATATATATACACACACGTCAGTGTATAGGCTCATTGTTATTGACTGGAGATCTATGGCGACCTTGGCCTTTGTTAAAATAGTCTCCACCACCGGAACCCGGGTCTTTACCACTAGGGTAATGGGCCTTGCCCATTTAGAAGCTTTTCTGATTCCAGTTTTTGAGTATACAATGAATTTGATGTTTCCCTTTGATCTGCAAACATATGTCATTAAATTGTTATTTTTCCCTATTAATTTGATTTTAATGTTTACAAGTACTTAGTTTATGATGTAAAAATACCAGCGCTTCATCTTCTTTTCTTTCTTTCTTTTTTTTTGTTTTTTTTTTTCCTTCTTTTTCTTTATCCACTTGAAATTAGAATGTCCTTATAACTAAAAAAGTTTCCTTCTTAAAATTAGAATGTCCTTATAACTAAATAAGATTTCGGAGTGTCCTAAATGATCATTAATTCTCTAACGACGGCCTTATAACTAATTTGCACAATAAAAATCAAGCCCAAACAACAAAACCAGAAATTACAGATCGATAAACCTAATTTCTAATATCGCTCATCATACCAATCAGAAATCACACTTTAGGTGTCTAAATTTTAAATCCACACCAAATAAAATACTTAGAATCCAACCCGAACCGAATGGCCACTTTTATTAAGATTCTATAATAACGTATATTATAAATAAATATATATGTAGACCCATAATTAAATTATTAATTATATTAAATAACCAGCAGGAATAAGTCCCAAACAATTTGAGACGGAAGTAGTTTTATTTTTCACTTCATTTTTGACGATATATGGGCCCATTGGGTCGGATTATTTGTAATTGGGCCAGGCCCAAAGTTAATAATGGAGACAAACGATCCGATTGAGCCCGACCATAAAAATGCCGACAGACCAAGACGCTAGAGCAGAGTAGCGGAGGAGCGAGGACTCCACCGTGTCGACGAGAATGGTTTACGGACGAGAATGCTTGGCCGAGTGCGGCGGAGACCGAGTCAACATCAGTTCAACCGTATATAGATATGGGTAGGCCCCACGATCGACAACGTCGCGGAAGTAACCGTTGATAACTTCCCATCACACAAGGAAGAGAATCACGATCTCTACTACTATATAAGGGATACCTGAACTACGAGGGGACTTGATTCAGTTTATTACTTAAATTGGATACGTGGCGACTCTCGAGAGAGTTCACCAAATCATACCCAAATATTCTTGTTCTTGTGTTATTTCTAATTAGAATTACCCGATTACCCGTTCAGTAATTCCCATACAACATCATTTGGCGCTAGAAGGAGGGCTTAAATTCTAGTTAGTGAGCAATCAATACAAAAAAAAAAAAATGGCAAGAAACCAAGGAAATTCAAAGAAACAACAAAATCAACAGGAGAAAGAAAAGAATCGGATCGAGAGACAAAAGCCCGGATCGACGTGACCAAGAAGCGGGAAAAGAGTTATGGAAGAAGGGCAAACCAAGTAATCCGGATGTGGTTAAGCGGATGTTAGTTGAAAAACTGGCAAATCTCAAAGGTGAGAGAGATAAAAGCCATATTTGAGGAGGCGGTTCGAAAGCAAGGAATCAAGATGATGATCCTTCCGAAGCGCATACCCCGATTCAAGCTGCTAAAAGAGAAAAGCAGGAAGCAGAGTCTAGCATACAAGTGGTAGTTACTCACCCAGGAGGTGATAACGCCAAAGCGAGTGGATGCCATCCTTAAACCCAAACAGGATGAATTCAGGTTGGTGTCTCCTTTCACTTGAAGATATCGATGCGTTCCCATGTCCCTCAGATTCAAAATTCCAAAAATTCAGGCATATGATGGAACTAAGGATCCATACGACCATATGCATCAATACATTCGACATATGAATTTGTATAATGCTCAGAAGAGATGAAATGCGGGGCATTTGCAACTCTTCTAAGCGGAAAAACAAGAGATTGGTTCAATAAGTTGAACCCCAGATCTATACCGGATTTTCCCACTCGACCGACGAGAAAGTTCATGCATGCATTCATCGCGCAAAGGCCCTTCCAGAGAAACAGGACTTATTTGTCGGCGGTTAGGCAAAAAGTGATGAAACAGTTTTACAATTTATCAAAAGATTCAACGGGAATCATCCCGGATATAGCGATCTGGATGATAAGTTCTTGGTAGCATCCTTCATAGCGGGACTTAAAGAAGGGCGGTTACATGCGAAGCTAAGCAGCAAAGACCCAAAAACGATGGAAGAATGTCTGGAAATAGCATACAGACATTGTCAAGGAGAAGAGGCCAACAGAGCCAAGAGAGAAGAATCCCATAGGGATGCTAAAAAAGGAAAAACCGAAGAGAGGAACGACAAGAAAAGGAAATCTGTTTGGGATAGAGTAACCGCCCCTATCTCTGAAAGATTAGGGAAAAAGGCGCTGCGGGGGCGAGAGACCTAATTCCTCTGAACAGATCTCGCGACCAAGTGTTGGCAATTATGGAGAAGAAAGGAATTGCTAAGACTCCTCCTCCGCTGAGGGGTCCAAGGGAAAAAAGAGACCACACCAGGTGGTGCAAGTACCATAAAGACATTGGACATGACTCTGAACAGTGTAGGGATCTGATCAGAGATATCGACGCAGCAGCAATGGAGGGAAAAATCGATGAGTGCATCGATCGAGCGCAGGGAGATAATCCCAGAGGAAGGAGAGAGTTCAAAAAACATAGTAACAATCATGACAGGTACAACCAGAGGAGACACAGGGATCCGTCTCCAGATGCAGATGGGCATAGAGAAAATGCCCCAATTAATACTGTAAATACCATTGTGGGTGGACCAGGAGAAGGTAGCAAGGCTTCTCGGGAAGATAAAAGAGCGCCCTTGAGAAAAACAAGGAGAGGTGAAAAAGCGAAGGTTATGGGAACCGCCCAAAGACGGTCTAGAGATGCCCTACCAGCCATCGTGAGTAACGAAGGACTGGTAATAGAAGCGGTTATACAGAAAAATCTGGTCAGAAGGATCTGCGTAGATACTGAGCAAATGATAAGCGTCTTTGTATTATGACGCATTTCAAGCGATGAAACTCAGATTCGGAGTTGATTCTGTATCAACTCCTCTTTCGGATTTACGGACCGCCCATACATCCTGTGGGTATGTTAAAATTATTGACAACTTTTGGCCGGGGACAACAGAGCGGGACTCGATGGTGAATTATGTGGTGGTAAAGCGCCATCTGCTTATAATGTGATTCTTGGAAGGCCAAAGACTAATTGATCTAAGAAGCGGTGGTGTCGCCCGCGCACACACAACAGATGAAATTCCCAACTTTCGATGGAGAAGCTCTTGTTAAAGGGACATACGCAAAAAATTGCTACTGACCACAATCGGTGAAAAAATGAAGGTGCGACAAGTGACAATGGAAGACTTGGTTCCGAGATGAAGAAAAAGTTGGTTGTCGAGCGATCCAATGGAATCAATAATGCTAAATGAAATGAACCACGAATCCACGGTCAAGATAGGATCTTGGATACCGGTGAACGAAGCGAGATCTTGTCGGCAAGACTTTGAAGGATTATCAAGATGTGTTTGCATGGAAGGCAAGTGATATGCCTGGATTATCAACGAAGCTGGCGGTCCATAAACTCAACATAGACCCAACAAGAAACCGGTGAAACAAAAGAAGCGATCATTTGCTCCGAGAAAGGATACAAGCTATCCAAAGCAAGAGGTGGAAAAAGCATTGCGAGCCAACATGATTAAAGAAGTCATCTATCCGGAATGGCTAGCAAACCCGGTGTTAGTCAAAAACCGGATGGCGGTTGGAGGATGTGCGTGGACTTCACCGATTTAAATAAAGCTTGTCCCAAAGATAGTTACACTTCCCTAGAATTGTGAGCTTGTAGACTCTACGGTTGGTTATGAAATTTTTGCTTTCCTAGATGCTTATAAGGGATATCATCAGATTATGATGGACCCTGTAGATGCTGTAAAAACTGCCTTTATTACTGAATTTGGTTCTTACTACTATGTGTCTATGCCTTTTGGATTAAAGAATCTTGGGGCTACTTACCAAAGGCGGTCAATACCATTTTCAAACAACAAATTGGCAAAAATCTATGGAAGTATCGTGGATGATTTATTGATCAAGAGCGGGACTCTTGACCAATATCTGAAAGATGTAGCAGAGGTGTGCCAAGTCTTGAGACAGACCGGAATGAAATTGAACCCAAAAAAGTGTACTTTTGGAGTAAGGTCAGGCAAATTCCTGGGTTATATGATATCCAAAGAAGGCATTAGGGCAAATCCCGATAAATTGGAAGCTTTGAAGACCATGCTACGAACCAAAAAATATCAAAGAAGTTCAACGATTAACGGGAAGATTAGCGACTTCTAAATGATTCTTGTCGAAGTCACGCACAGAAATCATTGCCATTCTTCAAAATCCTTAGGAAGGCCAATCCTTTTGAGTGGAATGAAGAATGTAGACAAGCTTTTAGGAGTTAAAAGATCACATTAGTCACACGCCAACTCTAACCCCTCCACGGGGAAGGTGAGATCTTTGTTCTTATATTTATCTTTTTGCAATGAAGCCGTAAGTCTTTGTGTTGGTAAAACAACATGGCATGATACAAAGACCAGTATATTTTGTAAGCAAAGCCTACAAGGGCCCGAGGTTAGATATTACGAGGTGGAGAAATTGGTCTTAGCCCTAGTGCACGCATACAAGGAAATTGAGACCGCATTTCCAAAGTCATCCGGTGATCGTGTTAACAAATCAACCTTTAAAGCGAGATCTGGAAAGACCGGACAAGTCGGGGAGGCGGCCAAGTGGGTAGTTGAATTAGCGAGGATTCGATATCGAGTACAAGCCAAGAACGGCAATCAAAGCTCAAGCATTAGCTGATTTCTTGGCGTAAGAGAAAGCTTTGGCTATAGAGCAAAAGGTGAGAAGAACAAAGTTGAAAGGAATAATTCGAGCAGTGGCGACTTTACGTCGCGGAGCCTCCAACAAAGAGGAGCGGGAGCGGGACTCTACTCATTAGCCCAAAAGGTGAAGAATTCCCATACGCTCTTCATTTCGACTTTCAAGCAACTAACAATGAAGCGAGTCTGAAGCTTTGATAACCGGATTAAACCTAGCACGAAGTTGGGCGTGCGAGAATTTAAAAGTCTACAGATTCACAACTGGTAACAAATCACATCAAGGGGAGTATGAAGCAAAGGAAGGTCCTATGAAAAGTATCTGGCGTAGTACAGAGAAAGCGCAAGATTTCTTGATGATAGAAGTGGAACAGATAACTCGAGCCCAAAACACCCGAAAGCGGATGCTTTGTCGAAGCTAGGATCGAACTTCTTGTCCAATAAAAGGTGTTAGTCGAACAATTGAAGCGAGAAGAGTTGTGATGTGATAGAGGTACAACCAATAACACAAGCGAAACTTGGATGGATCCAATTGTCATGTACTTGAGAGATGGAAGACTTCACGAGGATAAAGTGCGCGCCAGAAATTGATAAGACTCGGCCAGGTATGCTCTGTTCGGTGGCGTTTATCTGAGAAAATCCTATCTGACCCGCTTGGTTGAAGTCGTTACTCAGGATGAGGAGATTATGTATTAAGAGAGATCCACCTCGGAATTTGTGGAAGTCATTTGGGGCAAGAGCTCGGCGAGAAAATGTAGGCTATCACGGATATTTCTTGGCCGACCATGCAAGAAGACGCAGAGACTCTAGTCGGGGCGTGCGAACATGCCAGGTACATAGTAACCTATCGCACAATCTGCTTGCGAGAAAATGATACCGATTGTGTCTCCATGGCCTTTTGATCGGTGGGAGTAGACTTAGTGGGTCCATTACCCCTAGCACCGGGAAAGTTCAAGTTTTAGTAGTGGCGGTGGATTATTTCACTAAGTGGGTGGAAGCGAACCTTAACCACCATCACGACCAACCAAATACGAGAAATTCTTGTGGAAAAACATCCTATGCAGAGATATGGAATCCCCAAAATTCTCATCTCTCGATAATGGCACACAATTTGAAGATCAAGGAATACAAGCCTGGTGCACCAATTTTGGAATTTCTCAACACTTTACATGAGTGGCCTATCCCAAGCCAATGGGCGAGTAGAAAGCGAGACAAATAGGCAAATAAAGCAGGGATGAAGAAAAGCTGGAACAAGAGGATCTCACTTTGGGTAGATCATCTCCCAAATATCTTATGGGCATACAGGACTACACCAAATGTCGCTGCCAGAAACTCCATACTCTTTAGCATATGGATGCGAGGCGATAATACCAGTGAGAGATAGGGCACAAGTCTCCAGAGGCGAATTATACTGTCGAAACTTCAGAAGTAGACATCTTTGCACCTCAAAGATGAGTTTGGAGCACAAAAGGACATAGCCTTGATCTGAGATGGCCAAATACAAGCGGAGAGAATTGCTCAATACTATAACTCAAAAGTTAAAGGTGCGTATTTTAAAGAAAGCGATTTAGTTTTGAGGCGAAGCGAGGCTAATAAGCAGGTCCCACTGAAAGCTAGACCCAAATTGGGAAGGTCCTTATAAAATTGTCAAAGTACATGGAAAAGGATCTTATCAACTAGTTGATGCCTCTGGAAAAGCAGTTCTAGAAAATTTGGAATCTTTGTTCATTTAAGGAAATTTTTTCCTTAAAACAATTTTGTTCCTGTAAATAATGCTACTTTGAATCAATGTTTCTTTTTCGTTTTATGATTATACGTGTATTTGTTTTTACTTGTGCTAAAACAAGGAATTAAGGTCAGGGTACTTAATTTATTAGTAAATTGCAGCGCAAGAGCATTCTGGGCAGAAGTCCCACTTAAATAACTAAATGCTAAACTTGCAGCGCAAGAGCATCCTGGGCAGAAGTCCCACTTAAACAACTATAATGCCGGACTTGCAGCGCAAGAGCATTCTGGGCAGAAGTCCCACGTAAATAACTAAATGATAAACTTGCAGTGCAAGAGCATCCTGGGCAGAAGTCCCACTTAAACAACTATAATGCCGGACTTGCAGCGCAAGAGCATTCTGGGCAGAAGTCCCACTTAAATAACTAAATGCTAAACTTGCAGTGCAGGAGCATCCTGGGCAGAAGTCCCACTTAAACAACTATAATGCCGAACTTGCAGCGCAAGAGCATTACAGGCGTAAGTCCCACTTAAATAACTAAATGCTAAACTTGCGGTGCGGGAGCATCTGGCGTAAGTCCCACATAAACGAGTAACAGCTAAACTTGCAGAGCAAGAATATTCTGCGCAGGATATAAGGTAAAATTAAAGAAGCTAAGGATTAAAGATCCTAACTTCTTTGCAGCACAATATGAAGACAAAACAAAAGATCTCTAAGCAGAGATGGATCTTTAAGCAGGAAACAAAGAAGGTCAAATTCACGGTACAAACTCAAAAGTAAAGAGGTTAAAAATGTCACTGACAAGAAGTTACATACATAGTTATTATCAAAAGCTGAGAAAATTCAAAGTTTTCAAAGGAAACTAAGTTAAGATGTAGAGGGAGCTGAGGGTTGAACAGGTTTCTCTACAGGCTGAGCAGACTTCTCCGAAGGTTGAGCAGATTTTTTCTTAGCATATTTGCTAATTATGTCTTCTCCATTCTTGTATTCTTCATATCGCTTCGTGAAGATCTCCCCTGCCTTTTTATCATACAATCGGTGATTAGGCAGAGAGTTAATCACCAGGTCAGCAGGTTTGGCCTCATCAACACCAAGTGTATATCCTCTGCGCAGAGCAGGAGCCAATATGATCTGGATCTCCTCATAAGTTTGAGGAGAAGACTTATACCAATGACAACCTTCTTACGGGCGATATTACGAGTAGGGATTTCCTCCATACGCCTCAAGGTTTCTTCAAAATCAGCCTTCATCTTCTTTGCAAGTAGCAAGATGTTGCAGATGCTCCTCGTTCAATTTCGCCAACTTGGGCCGATCTCTTAAGTTCGGTTGTTCCTCTTGGGTGAAGATCATACCTCGGCTTTGGCAAGATCGGACTTTAACTTCTCAATCTCTCGCTGATCAGCAAGGTGGACCTCCTCCAAACTGGCCACCTTAGCCTTAGCTTCATGGTTAGATTCTTCCAGGCTGGCAATTTTGGCGTTGGCCTCGTTTAACTGAATTACTTTGTGTTGCAAGGAAGATATATCTTTAGCCATGCTTGAAGTTTTCTTGTGCAAGGCCTTACCCAGCGGTAACACTTGCAAAGAGAATATCTTAGAAGGATGAAATTAAAACAAAAATGAAGGTGTTTAGGAAAACACTTACAGAATCAAGCAAAGTCATCGGCGGACATATCCTCAAAATTGAAAGAGGAATCACGGAAGATGTCCCCCGATGAAGAAGGTCTAGGCCGTTTCTTGCTTTTTGGGAATAGACCTCAAGGCACATTTGTCGTAAGGCGAGTCCGGGCAGTGGGAGGAATATCCGACTCGATTTGGAGTAGTATTCTCTTCGATGTTTGGGATAATCTGAAGCAGAAGGTTCCAATGCAAACAACTATATTACAGCGGCTTCCCAGAATCGCAGCCTACATCTCTGTTTCTTTTCGAAAGCGAAGTCTCGCCTTGACCAGGAATGGCCGACTTTGTCCGTTGAGTCCTCTTGTATCTCTTTGGTCACTTTCTTCCTCCTCATCAATCGCGTCAATATGGATCAAATCGTCTACATTGGCCTTTGTAAAAAGAAAAAAATAGTCAAAGTATATTCATAAAGCAAAAGCGGGAGAAAAGACAAACCTACGTTTTCGATATTGTTTCTTGGTAAATTCTACATAACCGGCGAGGCCCGCCGTTAAGTGGCAACATCCACCAACGCAGAGGCGATAGTGCTCGAGGTCAAAGTAATGTTATTATTGAGAGGTATGTAACGAGCTTCGTCTCATAGGATCCTCCGTTTATCTTTCATGGAGGAAGAATTCCAACGACCAAGATCCGCCTTGAGTGTTGTGCTTTACAAAGAAAAGCGCTCGACCATTTCTTCTTAGTCTTATCTTTGGTAGACGAGAGAGGATGATGTGGGCTAACCTACCAGATCTGCGACAAAAATGGTACCACCCTCCACTACCCTGAGTCAATTTGCATTGATAGAAGTTCCTGAATAACTTCACAGAGAAGGGTGTGGTGTTCAGGCGACACCAAATCATAAAACCTACGAGAAATTTAACGTTATTTGGATGTATTTGGCCGACCCCTAACTTATAATACTTTAGCACCTCAATACACCCAGGGGGAAGAGGGAACCTTAATCCGCTATGGAGCTGATCAGCATACACTGTACAGAAGCCATCTGGGGGATTATACGCATATTCAGTGGATTTAGGAAGAAGAAGCGCAAAGGCTCATCGAATTTTGTAAGTTTTCAATAGATTGACCATTTCTGTTTTGGTCATCTTGCTTGAGACACCATGGCGGCCATTATCGCCTTGGTTTTATCGAATCGGTTGATTTCTCTCTTCAATGTATGTAAAAAGCGGTATGGTCTTCCGTCTTGATGAACAATTGAAGTGGGGTAAAAATCCCGGAGGCGAGGAAGATGAGAGGGCAAAAGACACGGTGGGTTATCCCCAAAAGTGGAGGTATTTCTTAAATCAATTGAAGAGGATGGATGATCGAGGATGGTTGCGGTTTCGGGACAAAAAGCGGGGTTAGAGGAAGTCACTTCCTCACTCTCTATGGATCTAGAAAGTTTCTCACGGAGACTCAAACAACTTTTCGATAGAATCGCTAGAAGCGATATTTGCTCTCAAAGACATGAACAAAATGAAGATTTCAAAGGAAGTAAAGAACAACAAAAGAGACTTACTTGTAATCTTTGAGATATTTATTCCAAAAGTCTAATATAGAAGGCGTTTGGTGAGAGAGGATGATTATATGACAAGAAGTGGATACGACGCAATGGTTTGATTCACTATTATGATGATAACAAAGGGTGCAACTTGGCCTCGTTTCGCGTAAAATTAATAATTGAGCGAGAACCGTTTGAGGCTAGGCGCAAATTGTGAAAAGCGATCTACCCTAGTCCAGGGGACTTATGGCGATATATGGGCCCATTGGGTCGGATTATTTGTAATTGGGGCAGGCCCAAAGTTAATAATGGAGACAAGCGATCGATTGAGCCCGACCATAAAAATGCCGACCAGACCAAGACGCTGAGACGAGTAGCGGAGGAGCAGGACTCACCGTGTCACGACGAGAATGGTTTTACGGGCGAGAATGCTTGGTGAGTCGGCGGAGACCGAGTCAACATCGGTTCAACCACATATAGATATGGGTAGGCCCCACGATCGACAACGTGCGGAAGTAACCGTTGATAACTTCCCATCACACAAGGAAGAGAATCACGATCTACTACTATATAAGGGATACCACCGAACTACGAGGGGACTTGATTCGAGTTTATTACTTAAATTGGATACGTAAGCGCATTTCTCGAGAGTTCAGTCCAAATCATACCCAAATATTCTTGTTCTTGTGTTATTTCCTAATTAGAATTACCCGATTACCCGTTCGTAATTCCCATACAACATCAATTTTCATATTAACACAAACGGTGACTAAATCGTACAAGAATTAGTTCATGATCGACAAGGCGTGTCAAATTAAAATGCTTATTTGACTATACATACGGGTCACATTTTTTCAGAACAGCATGCAAGGTCAAATTAAGTTGCTTAATTATTTGAAAAAATCGGCTTGAAGAATTATGTGTATAGAACTTTTCAAAGGTCAGAATAATCTGATGTGTCATTTTCATCGGCAGTGTGAAAATGTATTTTCATTCTTTTTATAATTTTTTTCATCTTGTTTGGTTTGTTTTTTTTTTTTTTTCGAGGAAACAAAGAATTTTATTTAACAATACCCGCCAAACAAGCGGCTAAAACGTCAACAGGGGACGAGGAACCCCAGAGTTTCCGAGCAGTATCATCCAAACAATATCTAGCTAAAAGATGTGCAGGATTAATATTCCCCGCATGTTGAATGAAAGAAAAGGAAACAGAAGTAAAGCTAGGCACATTAGCCAAACAATCCTGAATTAAACAACCCAAAGCTGTGAGATCTTATCCGGGTTGTCGAAGTCGCGAAATGCACGCCAGACAATCTCCCTCCAACTCGAGCTTCCGAATCCCTAAGTGCTCCGCCTCCTCCAAGGCCAAGGAAATAGCTTTGAGCTTCATGTACTCCACCGGGTCACCTGGATCAAAGTGATATGTAAAGGAGTGAATGATTGATCCATTCGAGTCGCGGAAAATAACACCTATAACCGCGCCTGCCTTAGTAACGGATGCGTCGACGTTACTTTTCACCACATCTGTCGTAGGCTTCGTCCATCTATCCGGTAGTAACTCGTTCATCTTGTTTTTTTATGCATAATAATTAAATCACCTTGACACCAGCTGCGGCTCTAGAATATTTATGACACGGTCATGATTGAAAACGGCACGTCGTATTACATATTTATAAGAATATATGCAAGTCAAGAGTTAATATTTAAAAAAATTAACGAGTCAATTAATACATATTAGTGGATAAAACTTTCAAAAACTGAAAAGTTACATGGTTGTGTTTGTTTTGAATTGGAGTTTTTGTTTTGAGTTGAAGTTTTTTTTTTGGGTTGGAGTTTTTTTGGTTAATGATTATAAAGTTAAAATGTTTTTTTGTACTTTGTGTTGATAAAAAAATGATTGGTGAGATAAATTGAAATAAAGTAGTATATTGAATAAAATAATGATAAAAAAATATAATAAAGTAGATAAAGTGAAATGATAAGAGATGAATTAATATTTTTTTATTTGTAGTTAAAGAAATGATTGATAAGAAAATTGTAAAAAATAATTGGTGATGTAATATAAAAAAAAAACTCCAGAAAAAACCCCTAGCCAAAACCCCAAAACAAACAAGGGCATAGAGTTTTTAAGTTTTGTATCCTTTGAGGTCAGTTGACCCATTTTGCTATTAATGGACATAGATATATAAGATTATTTCCCTTTTTTTATAGTGAAAACGCTAGCACAACTCTACAACATACGCACACTCTACCATTGCCTCAAGTGAAAATTTAAAATACAACCGTTGTAGGAAGATTTTTACCAAGTGGCATACATTACAACCACTCATTTTTAACCACAAAAAATATTTCCCCTATATATTTGAATCCTTATAAATACATAAATCTTATGCACCATCGTACTTTAAAGACAACACAGTATGGCTGCAGATCGGGCTGGTGTTCTTTCCCTTCTACTATGTGGTGAGTTCTTCCTTTTTATGTTTTTTCTTAAAAGTTTATATCCACTATATGGCAGGCTAGGGCGGCAAAGCGCCTTGGTTGGCAGCAGGGCAGCCGACCTCCTAAAAAAAAGTTATAAACATGTATAATCAGTAGGTTTTTTTTAATTTTTTTATGAACATATATACTTAATATATGCATTCGAAATTGACCCACTATTTTTTTTGTTTATTTGACGCAAGGACAGGAATTATTCTACTGGGAGGCTGTTGTCCAGAAGGGAAGGCGGCTATTGTTAGGCCATGCCCACTAATCTGTGTGGATGTATCATACATGACTTGTAACGGCTCATCAACACACCTACCTCCTAAAGGGTGCAATTGTTGCGTGAATCCTAAAGGCTGCACCCTTCACCTTCCTGATGGCTCTACTATCGTCTGCAATTGATAATTAATATATGTATACACGTGAATGAAATAATTTGAGTCTAATTATAGACTAATATATTATCAATAATATGTGTTGATTGTGTATCAGAGAATGATCATTTCTATGTTGTTTCCTACAAAAAAAATTATAGTCCCGTATATTAATTAATAATTAGTTAAATTATATTAACTCTTCATAAGTTGTGTGAACAATCAAATCAACCCATGTGATGAAGAATGTCTCTAAAGAAATTGAGAAATTCTTACTACCGCATTTCTAAGCTGTGTGACTAGTTTCGTTTTGTCTTCTTTACGCATATATCGCGCATCCAACAAAAGCAGTGCATCTGAAGACTTTCCGGGTATGAATTTCCCAAAGAAAGTGCTCACAAATGGAGTAATCCAAAAAAACCATCCTTGCTAATTTGATTGGCAATAATCATTTCGGGTCTTGAAAAAAAAAAAAAGATAAAAATAAAATTCTGGCGAGGAATAGAAGTTTTGAAAGGCATTTCAACTTTCATAATATCTTTGCCCCCACCTCATGCATGTATCCTTTGGAAGTATAAACTTTCTGGTTTCTTCTAGCTAAAAAAACCTCATTTGCAAACTTCTTGATCAGTAGTGTGAGGTCTTCACCCATCTCATCATCACTGTTTAGGGGTTGAGTATTCATTTTGGCCTCAATCTTGTTGCTTAATTTCATTCACGGAAACATGCAAAGCAAGACCCTTTTTTTAGGGGTTCAATGCTAGACTTTTTAGATTCAGTCTTTTCATATATTTTCTCTCATTCATGGCCAGCTCATAGACCAATAGTGAACCAATCGGTTCATCTTTTTCAAGAGTTGTTATAAGTATTTTGCTTCTTGTATAACAATGACTTCTGTTGAAAAATTGATACTTAGGATATTGACAGAAAAGAAATAACTCCAAGGCATGCAGAATCGTTGTCTTTAAAGAGATATTTCGTCCCACGTAATTTGTCACTTCTGAAACAAACGAAACCCTCTCTCATGATACAACGGAGCTGTTTGATTCAAACAGTGACTTGTTTGAATCAAACCCGAGGACACTCAGGATATTGTTCTGATGATGCTGTAAGTAAGAAACTTGAGACTCAATTCGTTTGCATACTTGTGCCTTTATAGGCCGAAAGTACCCCATAAACAAAGTGAGATACTCCTACACCAACGGGAAGGATCATATCAGTTCGGCCAAACGCTGCAAGTTCATGAATCTGAACAGATGCATGAATTCGAAAATGCATGATGAGTCCCAACGAACTGATGCATTATTTCGCCAATGAACTGATGTATGAATCTGTTTAGCTTTCGGGGGGCCCGAGCCCTTACGAGTTGGCGCTGTCCCCTCGACCCCCTTTGACCCGTTTCGTTGCGATAACATTAACTCGTATGGCAAGTCGTATGCAAACAATTATTAAATATTTAATTTATGAAAAATTATCTAACAACTTTTGGATCCATTCAGAGAATAGACTCTTCATAACTTCTGAACCTTCCATTGGTTGGTAAATGTTTTACCAAGATATTCAAGTGATGAGTTTATGATTTCAGTCAATTTACCAATCATTTCACATGTGCACTCTGTATGAGTCATTTTGATCAACTCATAAGAGTGAATTAAGATATTTACCTTGGACTCTTTTACTATGTTAGTCCTGAAAGGGATTTTTTTCTGCAATTTCAGCAATAGCTATTTGATAGCATTGCATTGAGAGACGTATCTTGCATCTTCATTGCTCAAGGCATTCCTCTGAATGGTCATCAATTTAGCATTGATAGAAACATTTTTTTGTCAGCATCTTCCCATTCATGTCTAGTTTTACAGTTTCAGTGACCACGTAGTTAGTGATCATGGCCTTCATCCGGATAAAAGGATCATCCCTAATAACATACCATAAATCAGTGTCCAGAGATTCCAAGTGGAATCCCATGGCTCGATCTTTTCCAGTGGGTATAATGATTGCCATTAAAGTATGGTGGTCTCGTACTAAACATGCCCTCTTGGCGTTTTTTAACACCCATTGAAGTCCACACAAATAAAAAATACACCCATTGAAGTCATTTTCGGTGTTCAAGATGTATCAAACAAATGAGCACATATACACAAGCTCTAATACAAAAGGTGGGATCTTATGGGGTCATTATATAACCATATGGGGGATGAATTGTTATTAGGCCAAACATGTCCCTTTATAAGTTCCTTTAAACTTAATCATTAACAAGATAACTTGTGATTTGCTCTAATCCTCAATGTAAAGGTTATAACAAGATCAAGTGGTTAGATATGTGGATAAGAGGTAAGTTTAATTCTTGCTAGATCTTTTATAACTCGTCAAAAAGTCTAAGAACACTTAGGACATGTCCAAGAGTGTCCAAGACAAGTACCAAGACAAGATCAATACATAGACTGAATTAGTTCACGTTCTAGTGAACTTTGATGATGAAAATGATTTACTATGGATTCAATGGATTCAAGTAGTGAACAAAAGGTTTATATATGTTCCAACAAGAGAATGAAAAATATTCACCTTGCAATCAGTCATGTACCAAGTGTGACATTGGATTCGAACTCCCTTTCACGGGATTTTTTTCTATACCACATATATACTTGGGGGAATTGAAAATATATACCTTTGGGTAAAAATAGTTTTTTTATATACTCCTATTTTTAATTCTTACAAACATAACCCTTAGTAGGATGGGCAATTTGACATTCAGGACGGGATATATTGTAATGAGGACGGGTTATTTTTCATTGAGACCGGACTAAAATAACACGTCCACAATAAATTTCTCACTTACAGCGTGCTAAAAACCCGTCTGAATTCATGTTTCTTGATGGGAGTCAACTTTACGTGATTCGGTGCATTTTCTACCCCGTTTATCCTATTTTTTAGCACGTTTCTTGGTGTTTCTAGACCGTTTTGGGGTAATATCGTGAGTTTATAGCACGGGAGTAATTCCGTCGCTTTGATGGTTTACTACCTCTTTTTATTGATATTAACCTCATTCGAACATTTTACCCTCCGAATTGTTTGTATGTGTTGTTCGTTCATGAGATTGTAGGGTCTAGGTGTCACGAGAACCGGAAGGCGAAGATTTATGATGATAAGTGTGATCAAGGTGCAAGAATGAGCCAAGAAAGAAGAAAGAATAGGAAAAGGAAGAGAAAGAGTTGGTGCCCGAGTGACTGTTCTGATTCAGAAGCATTTTGACCCATGATGGAGGCATTTTCTGGTCATGACTTCTTCATGAAAGTTGTAGATAATTGAAAGAGCTTTCCAACGCATCTTGAATCACCCAAATCGGAGCTCGAACAAAGAAGTTATGAAGGTTTTACTGCAGCAGAAAAAATTCAACATGCGAAACGCACGTTTGGAGCTTTCAAACGTGCGTTTTGGACTGTTTTTTCGAATACAGAGTTGCAGCTGTCTCAAGCGACGTTCCCAACCTTCCAAACGTGCGTTTGGGTCGTTTCTGCTATAAAACACATCGAACAGCAGAAAAAAAGGGAGAACATAGCAGACCGCGAAATGGAGTAGTTTTAGGTTAATTTGGGCGATTTTCTTCATCCTTAGGAGTTAAAATTCGTGTTATATACCGTTAGAATCGTCTTTCAATCCTCTCTTTGATTATCTAACTTAGAACATCGATTTGTAACATTTCAATTGTCAAAATTTGATCTTTTGGAGACAACTTTGGTGCTTCGTTTTCTTAGATAAAATGGGTATGATTTCTTTCTCTTTTGTTGTTTTTGCTATGTTTTTCTTCATTGTTTGTTGTTTAGATTGTATAATGTGTAGCTAATTTCTCTCCATAGCCGGGTCATGTGATATGTGATGAAATCACCCTTTGGGTGATGAAATTGGGAGTGGGTAGTGTGTTTTATTGTTGTTTCTTGCATGTTTCACGTCTTAGAACTTGTTATAACGGATTTGAGCTAGATTAGCTACCTAGGTCAAATATCACACACATCACTCTTGAGAGTTGTTCGAGAGAGAGGGTGTGGGAAAAGGGTTCTAGGATCGTGGTGTAGTCTCGGATTAGTTGTTAAGCCGAGCTCGTTGTGAGTTACTCGTTTATACGTTTAAGCGGCTCGAGTGCAAAACATGACTTGTTAGGAGAGAGTTGTTCGGACCTTAACATGGCATAAGGTGTTAGAAGAGAGTTGTTCGAGACGCTTAGCACCGGGTTTAGGAGTTCGCACCGTGAAATTGAATGCAAGAGTTCGTTTATTATATTGCACACTCCCGGTTTTGTCTATCCTTGGGGTTGAAATTAGTCATTTTGATCATGGTTCGGCTATGTCCCTTTCCCCTTTAGACTTGTTAGTTTAATTTACTTTAGTTTAATTGAAGTGTACAAACATTCCAACAACTTGTTTGCACTAGACTAAGCAATAAGTTCACTTTGGTACTTACAAGCACATCTTCTCTGTGGGATCGACCTCGGACTCTGTAGCTATACTAGCAATCGACCCGGTCCCTTCTTTGGTTAGAGAGCTTGTTTAGTCACCGTTGTCTTGAGTAATATAAATTTTGTTTGGTGAAAATAAACGCTCATCAAAATGGCGCCGTTGCCGAGAACGGTGTGTGTTATTTGTGATATCTTGTAAGTGAACCGAAGGCTTGGGCCTAGGTTTTGTTTTATTGTTTTCTTGTTGTTTTACGAGATTTTGCGGTTGTGCTTAAATGGAAGGATTTTTCAATCAATGGCACTCACCGAACAACAATACCCTTACCAACCTCAGGCACTGAGCGATATTATCAACAACGATTCATGCCTCATCCTCGATATCGCAGCAGAGTAACCAAAGTTCATGGGCTTATCGATTGCCCTAGTGCATACCAAAGTCAAAATTATGGTTATTCGAGCTATGAGCCACAACATTATGAGGATTTTCGGTATAATCAGTTCCCCTCCATGCCCACAAGAAGAATTCAGCGACAATCAAATGGGGCGGTTGTCGAATCAATTGCAAGAGTTCGAGAAAGAGTTCAAGAAGGATATGCAAGAGGTCGACAAAAGATTTGACTCCGACATAAGCAATCTTGGAGACCGGATGGGAAATTGCTTGAACCCGATGAGGCACGAGAAAGAGGAAGAGACTTGTGCAATAGAGGTGGTTAAGGAGGATGAGGTGCTTATTGAAGAAGTTCGGGTTGAGAGTGAGATTGATGATTGATTTCACTATGGCGAGGTTTCAGGAGCGGACATTGATTTGGGGTCATTCATCACACCATCACATTCTATTGAAATATCTAATGATACCTTGGAAGAGTGTGTGGTGGAGCCAACCATTGTTATGGTCGAGCAAGAATTCTTTGGTGATGAAACCCCTCAGGATCAAGAAGAAGCGCAAGATTTTGAGATGGGAGCGGCGCAATTGTTGTCTACTACACCACCTTCCCATGATGTGCAAAATGATGAATTGACGAGAGAGTGTGGTGGATTCGATTGCGGTTGTTGATTTTGTGGAGATAGAGCCGAAAGAGAAGGCGGGATCGCCCATTTCACCATCACTCCCGATTGAAGTGCATGATGATGCAATTTTGGAGTGTGTGATGAAATCTAATGAGCTTGGTATGACATCCATGGTAGAGCTACCGGAAGAAGTGGAGATTATTGACATGCGGTCCCGGACTACTACACTCTTCCACAATGTGTTGAGGAGTATTATTCGATCGAGTTTGTGTACTCCCGGTAGATGAAACTCACAAGATTCTTGAAAATGAGCGACTACCATGGGATGGCAACTTCAAGAAGAAGAAGATAAAAGACTTTGAAAGGAAGGACTCGAGTTGGCAAGAGGTGGCCTCGAGAGCCATGCGAGGTAAGTTCCTTGTGAACTCGTTTTTCCCTATGCTTGCTATTTTTGTTCTTCTGAAGTTGATGATCTTTTTGAGTTCGGATTTCGGTTGATGGTGTTTGGTGTTACTTGTTTGAAATGAAAATGTTGGCATGTTGTTTTGAGTCTTTTGTGCTTTGAGTCCATTTTAAGTGCCACTTGGTCGAGCCAACGGCGTAAAACAAAAGCGCTTTGTGGGAGGCAACCCACCTTTTTGGTAATAATTATGTGTTTGGAGTAGTTTTTGGTTGTAAGAGGAGAGTTTTGCTTAAAGAGAGTGTGGGATGAGAATTTCCTTTTGGTTCGGCCTTTGTACATAGGACGGGATGTTTTTATGTGAGCCTCTGTGGCCTTATTTTATGCTTGGATGCTATGTGTTTCTTTTGATTATCTTTACATCCAAAGGCGATTCCCGTCTAGTATGGTTGATGTGCTTTGATACCTTGTTTGTGGCATGGCTTCTATTTTTATATATCTCGTATCTATCACCATCTTTTGGCACGTGGACTTTTCCGTGCATGCGTTTGCCTTGTTTTCTGTCTCACATGGTGTTCGGTACTCGAGATGGAGCTTACTAGAAGATGTCACGTGGGCTAAAGTGCGCCTTTCTGCGGGTTTTGGTCAAGCAGCTAAGTCTTTTACTCTTTTATCTCTCAAACACCGAGGGCGAGTGTTTCGTTTAAGTAATGGGGTGGGAGACTTATTTGTTTTCTTGTTTTCGTTGTTAAATGTGCTATAAATGTGGTATACTTGGCCTATGACCGGGCTCGAGTCGATTTTTGGGTAATTTTTAAAATTTTTCAAGGTTTTTAGCACCATGTTGTGTGTGTTATTTTCACATTTGAGTGGTGATCACCTTAGTCGGGATCCCGAACATGTGCATTATGGTTCGATTTTATCTTGAGAATGGAGTTAAATGATCTCACGAAAGCCACACTTTGTGCACAATTTGATTTCTACCACCTTTCATATCATGAGTCTCGAGGCGAAATATCATAGGTTTACCTAAGTAGGACATGGGATGACGGTTTTGGCGTCCTTTTGACCCTACCATAGCCAAATAAGCCTTAACCCGAATATTTACCCTTCGTAGCCCCTCTTAGCCTTGATAGAATGGTCTGACCACCATTCACTTATAGCCGTTTCGTTACTTAGTCAGAAACCTACCCTTGAACCATAATTTTGGTCACTTTCCCTTCATTTTAACCCTACGAGTGGACCTAGTCCTTAGTTGGAGCACACTTGCTAAAACAAGTGTGGGGTGGGAGAAATATGATGTTTTGATTGGGTTGTTGTTTCTTGTTTTGAGCTATAAGGTGTTGAGGAGCTCGTTTGGGCTTGGTGTTCAGTTTTTGGGCCAAGGAAAAGAACCTTCTTCTCCTCTTTCTCAAAAAAAAAAAAAAAAAAAAAAAAAAAAAAAAAAAAAAAAAAAAAAAAAATCAAACAAAGTTCAAAATACATTAGCTCTCGTTGAATAAAAGTTGATGTTTATAGAAATAAAGGGTTGAAGTCAAAAGTGTTGAGCTCAAAAGTTGCTTTTATGATGTTAGAGTTGGGATAGTGAGATAGGTGCTAGTGTGCTCGGACTCACCTCATGGCGCTTGAAATATAGTCGAGTTTGGCAATGAGTTCGGGTGTATTAGTAACCTATGGTTCCCAAAATGTCAAAGTTGATCAAAAGGAGTTTTGGGTGGTTTGCATGATAAAGATGAGTTGGTACTTGGTTGATTAGGTTCACTCGCATTCTTTTTCTCCAGTTCCCAAAATACCCTTTCGACTAACCGAAATCACTGACTAACGTTATAACCGCTCAAGTCACGCTTGATCGTGTACAAACTTAGTAAACCAGATTAGTGGAGAGGCTCGTGATTATAAAGCGGTTGGTAGACCTTTTTGGTTGGGATTCAAGCCCCAACAATCTTTTTGAGTACTTGGTTCTAGCTTTGCACCACACACACTCCATTTTCTTGATAATGTTGCACCAATGTGTATATGTTCGTGTTTCTTACTTTGTGGTTACCTTGAGAGTGTGAGTAGTAGCACCTACATCATAAAGTTGAATCCCTTGGTTTGTTTTAAAACGCCTAATTTGCTCGAGGGCGAGCAAAGGCTAAGTGTGGGGTGTTGATGGGAGTCAACTTTACGTGATTCCGGTGCATTTTCTACCCCGTTTATCCTATTTTTAGCACGTTTCTTGGTGTTTCTAGACCGTTTTGGGGTAATATCGTGAGTTTATAGCACGGGAGTAATTCCGTCGCTTTGATGGTTTACTACCTCTTTTTATTGATATTAACCTCATTCCGAACATTTTACCCTCGGAATTGTTTGTATGTGTTGTTCGTTCATGAGATTGTAGGGTCTAGGTGTCACGAGAACCGAAGGCGAAGATTTATGATGATAAGTGTGATCAAGGTGCAAGAATGAGCCAAGAAAGAAGAAAGAATAGGAAAAGGAAGAGAAAGAGTTGGTGCCCGAGTGACTGTTCTGATTCAGAAGCGTTTTGACCCATGATGGAGGCATTTTCTGGTCATGACTTCTTCATGAAAGTTGTAGATAATTGAAAGAGCTTTCCAACGCATCTTGAATCACCCAAATCGGAGCTCGAACAAAGAAGTTATGAAGGTTTTACTGCAGCAGAAAAAATTCAACATCACGAAACGCACGTTTGGAGCTTTCAAAGCGTGCGTTTTGGACTATTTTCGAATCTGAGTTGCAGCTGTCTCAAGCGCACGTTCCCAACCTTCCAAACGTGCGTTTGGGTCGTTTCCTGCTATAAAAACACATCAGAACAGCAGAAAAAAGGGGAGAACATAGCAGCCGCGAAATGGAGTAGTTTTAGGTTAATTTGGGCGATTTTCTTCATCCTTAGGAGTTAAAATTCGTGTTATATACCGTTAGAATCGTCTTTCAATCCTCTCTTTGATTATCTAACTTAGAACATCGATTTGTAACATTTCAATTGTCAAAATTTGATCTTTTTGGAGACAACTTTGGTGCTTCGTTTCTTCTAGATAAAATGGGTATGATTTCTTTCTCTTTTGTTGTTATTGCTATGTTTTTCTTCATTGTTTGTTGTTTAGATTGTATAATGTGTAGCTAATTTCTCTCCATAGCCGGGTCATGTGATATGTGATGAAATCACCCTTTGGGTGATGAAATTGGGAGTGGGTAGTGTGTTTTATTGTTGTTTCTTGCATGTTTCACGTCTTAGAACTTGTTATAGCAGTTTGAGCTAGATTAGCTACCTAGGTCAAATATCACACACATCACTCTTGAGAGTTGTTCAGAGAGAGGGGTGTGGGAAAAGGGTTCTAGGATCGTGGTGTAGTCTCGGATTAGTTGTTAAGCCGAGCTCGTTGTGAGGTTACTCGTTTATACGTTTAAGCGGCTCGAGTGCAAAACATGACTTGTTAGGAGAGAGTTGTTCAGACCTTAACATGGCATAAGGTGTTAGAAGAGAGTTGTTCAGACGCTAGCACCGGGTTTAGGAGTTCGCACCCGTGAAATTGAATGCAAGAGTTCGTTTATTATATTGCACACTCCCGGTTTTGTCTATCCTTGGGGTTGAAATTAGTCATTTTGATCATGGTTCGGCTATGTCCCTTTCCCCCTTTAGACTTGTTAGTTTAATTTACTTTAGTTTAATTGAAGTGTACAAACATTCCAACAACTTGTTTGCCTAGACTAAGCAATAAGTTCACTTTGGTACTTACAAGCACATCTTCTCTGTGGGATCGACCTCGGACTCTCTGTAGCTATACTAGCAATCGACCGGTCCACTGCTGGTTAGAGAGCTTGTTTAGTCACCGTTGTCTTGAGTAATATAAATTTTGTTTGGTGAAAATAAACGCTCATCATTCCTCAACCCTATCAAACCGCTGGCGTCATCTTCCTCCTCCTCCGACGTGATTTCAAACCCATCCTTTCGTTGACATGTAGTAGAGCCAAGCATGCGGTTTCTATTTTTGATTAGGTGTTTTTATTTTTGATTAGATGACGATGGATTAATTAAAGGGTCCATTCTCCTTATATGGTCTTGAAGGAACAAGTGCAACTGTTCTCGTGGTGTTTTAGTGTTAGAATTTTTGTAGAAGGTTGAATGGAAAAGGCTAGGATTGATGAGTGTGAGATGGAAAAGGATTGATAAGTTGGAGAGATTGGAGAAATGAATTTTATTGTATTGATTGCTTGGTTGCTTGGTTACATGGTGGTGGTGGTGCTATTTATAGCCCCCATTGGATAGTTCAAGTGTCTAATAGGATGTTCTAGACATTTCTTGATTTTGAGTAATCCCTACATGCATCTAGTAGCTTCTACTCTAGCTAATTACTTCAATATTTATTCTGGAGTCTTACATATCTAGAAGCTTCTATTCTAGAAATGTATTTCTAGAGTTTTCATACAATCTTGATATTTATTTTCTTTTTCTAGAAATGTGTAGCACAATTTAACACTCCTCCTTGGTACACATTTCTGTGACACCAATCTTTTCTCGTAATAGCTCGAACTTGTCTCTTGGTAGTGCTTTTGTGAATATGTCGGCTAATCTTGTTCTTCACTCTCCTGCAATGCATGACCTCTATTTCTTTATTGGCCACAACTTCTGCGATAAAGTGGTACTTGATTCTTATGTGTTTAGTCTTGTTGTGAAATCTTGGGTTTTTCGCCATTGAAATTCTTTGAATTCTTCATCACGGTAGATCAATGTTGCTTCATCTTGAGGCTCCCCATGTCCTCAAGTATCCGTTTGAGCCACATAGTTTGGCATGTTGTCAATGTTCTTTGCTACATATTACCGCCCTGCTGTTGATAGTGCTATTGTGTCTTGTTTTTGTTGCCCAAGAGAATATTCCTGAGCCCAAGGTGAATGCATAGCGGATGTGCTTTTATCATCGATGATCCCGCCCAATCGCTATCAGTGTACCCAATCAATTTTGAGTCGGGACTGGATCCATACCAAATCCCATAATCCTTTGTGCCTTGCAGATACCTTAGCACTCTTTTAGCTGCTCCGAAGTGAACTTGACTTGGGCATTGCATGAACCTTGAGAGATAACTTGTTGCAAACATAATGTCGAGTCTTGTAGTTGTTAGATAGAGTAAACTTCCAATGAGGCGCTTGGTAGACCGTACAATCTGCCCTTGGCGTGCCATCTTCACTCTTGAGTGCTTTGCTTTCAAGTGGAGTTGCAACACTCTTGCACCCTTTCATCTTGAACTTTTCAAGAAGACTATCTGTATATTTCTTTTGGGAAATGAAAATCCCATTTTCTTTTTGGTTTACCTCGATTCCAAGGAAGTAGTGCATTAATCCCAAGTCTGTCATTTGAACGTCTTCATCATGTCTTGTCTAAAACTCTTGATCATGTCCTCATTGTTTCTGTAAAGATGAGATCATCAACGTATAAGGAAACAATAAAGCATCATTTGTATCTCGTGTCTTAATGTAAAGTGTAGGCTCGCTTTTGCTCCTCCTGAAACCTTGCGTGATGAAGTAGTTATCAATTCTGCTATACCAAGCCCGTGGGGCTTGCTTGAGCCCGTATAAAGCTTTCTTTAACTTTAGTACTTTGTCTTCTTCTCCTTTCACGATAAATCCTTGAGGCTGCTCCACGTAAATTTCTTCCTCAAGGTATCCATTGAGAAATGTTGATTTAACATCCAGCTGATGGATTTTCCATCCTTTTGTGCAGAGAGGGCAATTAATGCACGTATCGTATCCAATCGTGCAACAGAGCAAATGTCTCGTTGTAATCCACTCCAAATCGTTGAGAGTAGCCTTTGGCTACAAGCCTTGCTTTGTGTTTTTGGATTGAGCCATCGAGATTAAGCTTTGTTTTATAGACCCACTTAACAACCGATGACCTCTTTTGTGCGGAGGTGGACTTACTAGCTCCCACGTTTCATTCTTGTTTATCATCTTAATTTCTTCTTCCATTGCTTTTCTCCAAACTTCTTCTTTGGAAGCTTCTTCATAACTTCCTGGTTCTATCAAGGTGAGATTGCATCTCTCATATATCTCACTCAAGGATTTTGTTTTTCTTGGTGGTGTCTCTGGAGAAGAACTTTCATCTTGTGATGTTTCTTCAATGATAGCGTGGTGGTGATTACAGTTGTGGTTGTCTTCTTCGTTGGTTCGTAGAAGTGGTGCCATATTAATAGTTTTCCTTTCAACTTCCTCTGTTTCCCAATTAAAGCTTGCATCCTCGTCAAATTCAACGTCTCGACTGACAATAAGCTTTCTTGTTCTTAAGCTATAGACACGGTAACCTTTTGATTGTGTACTATAGCCTAAGAAAATACCTTTCTCTGTCTTTTCATCCAATTTGCTTCTTTTCTCTTTTGGAATGTGAACATAATGAGATGGAGCCGAAGACTCTAAGATGCTTTCTTGATGGCTTTCGCCCACTCTAGGCTTGAATGGTGTTTTGTCTGAACGGCTTTGGTTGGACATCTGTTTAGCAAGTAGGCTGCAGTATGCCTTGCCTCTGCCCAAAATGTTTTCGGAAGGCCTTTCTCCATTAGCATAGCTCTTGCTTTGTCTCCATGCTTCGTTTCTATTTTTACGTTCGACACACCATTTTGTTTGGGCGTATCCAATGTCAATTGATGCTCCACGCCTTCATCTTCACAGAACTTGTTGAATTCTTTAGATGTGTATTCTTTGCCTCGATCACTTCATAGTCTTCATGTGTAGTGACCACTTTGTTTCGACATAGGCCTTATATTTCTTAAATATTTCATATACTTGCGATCTTTCACGCATAAAATAAACCCATGTCATCCTGGTAAAATCATCAATAAAGAGAATGAAGTACCTATTTTGTTCATGTGAAGGAGTGCGCATTGGGCCACAAACGTCTGTGTGCACCAATTCTAATGGCTCCTTCGCTCTCCAAGCTTTTCCGACAGGAAATGGTTGTCGATGTTGTTTCGAGCATGCATCCTTCACAAACACGATCGGGTGCCTTTATAGTCGGAGATCTTTCATCATGTTCTTCGATGTAGTATTTTTAATCCATTGAAATTGAAGTGACCAAGCCTTACGTGCCATAACCACGAGTCGTCAACTTGTGCCTTCATTGCGACATCTCTTGCATAACTCCATTGGATCGGAAAGCATCGTTTTTCCTTCATTTTTATTTTTGCAATTTGAAGGGATTTATCTTTTTTATCATATATTGTACAAGAATCTCCTTCAAAATGCAACGAGTATCCTTTCTCCATCATTTGCCCGACACTCAATAGATTTTGATCTATACTCGGAACCAAGAGCACCTCATTTATGTATCTCTTGCCCTTCTTTGTGTTAATGACAATAGTGCCTTTTTCTGTAGCCTCCATAAATTCGCCATTTCCTATCTTAATATTTGTCTTGAATTTTCAAGATGGCAAAATATAGATTCATCTTTTGTCATGTGATTCTTTGCAACCACTTGTCAAGATACCATGTATCTTTCTTTTCCTCTGTTGCTACTTGACAGGCATAGAGAGATTGTCTTCGACGTCCTTTTCTTGAAAAGTTAGCTTGATGATTCCTTTTTGATCGACATACCTTCTCGACGTGACCAAATTTCTTGCAATTTTTGCATTGTGGTTTTCCTTTAAACCAGCAGTCTTTCTCCAAATGGCTTTTCCTCTTGCATATACCGCAAGGAAAATGTTTTGTTTGGAGGCTCTCGTATTTTTAGAACCTTCATTTGATCTCCGATCATTTTGTTTTGATTTTTGTGACGGAGTTTTGAACTTATATTGAAAAGCATTTCGAGTTGTGCCTTCGTGACGCCTTTCCAATCTATGTTCATGAGCTTTAAAGACCCCATCAATTACAGGCAGACAATTTTTCCAAATCTTTTGACTTGCTCAATAGTTGTAATGATTGGATCATATTTTTCTGTACATGTAACTAATATTTTTCCACAATTTTCTTCTCTGGGACGTCTTCTCCATTCGCCCGCAATTGATTTGCTAATGAATCTACTCTTGTGTAGTAGTCTTTAGCATTCTCCGAATCTTTCATTTTTAAATTCTCGAAATTTCTCCTCAATGAATGGAGTTTTGAGACTCGTGCACTTTTCATTGCCTTGAAACTCCTCCTCGCAACTTATCCATCGCTTCTTTAGCCGTCTTGGCACTCATGATTCTTGGAAACAATTCTTGATCCAAGCTTAACTGAAGGGCTAATAATGCTTGAGCATCTTTACATTGATTCTCTTGAGTTCTTTCTTTTGTGCGGTAGATAAATTTGAGATGTCGTCGGGATGCTAAATCCTTACTTACTTACGATATCCCATAAATCTTGAGCACAAAAATAGGTTCTCATTTTAATGAACCAATAGTTGAAATTTTCACCCGGAAAATTGGAACCGGAATGGATGAGCGGAGTGTGTAATCTGCCATGATGTTGATTTCGCCCCGTTATAGTTGTGTCGAAACCGAGCTCCGATACCACTTGTTAGAATTTTTGTAGAAGGTTGAATGGAAAAGGCTAGGATTGATGAGTGTGAGATGGAAAAGGATTGATAAGTTGGAGAGATTGGAGAAATGAATTTTATTGTATTGATTGCTTGGTTGCTTGGTTACATGGTGGTGGTGGTGCTATTTATAGCCCCATTGGATAGTTCAAGTGTCACAATAGGATGTTCTAGACATTTCTTGATTTTGAGTAATCCCTACATGCATCTAGTAGCTTCTACTCTAGCTAATTACTTCAATATTTATTCGGAGTCTTACATATCTGAAGCTTCTATTCTAGAAATGTATTTCTAGAGTTTTCATACAATCTTGATATTTATTTTCTTTTTCAGAAATGTAGAAGCACAATTTAACATTTAGGTCCTTTGGTCAGTCTCGCAGGAGACATATCCGATATGTCTAGTGAAAACTAACTTTTAATTTCAGTCTGTTTTAGTACTATTTTTGCAGTCAAATGGGTGTGTCCAATTACCTGCGAATTGGTGATCTTGTGATACAAGTTTATGTTTATTTCTCTAATAGTGATCGACTTTTGAGTGCTTATCGTCTAATTATTATCTCTCTTGTTTGCTTGCTTGATGCGCTGTTATTAGCCACTTGGTTGGAATCAATGGCCTGCTAGTTTCTAATAGTGTTTGATGTTGATTTTGATTGCTTCTTTATTTGCTAGTAAAATCAGTGTTTGTATGAATGTGAAAGGTGTCCGGCCGACGTCCGGCGATGTTTTGGCTGATCTGTTTTTCCGTTTTGACGTTTCACAATAATAATTCCAATCCCGTACGATGTGGCCTGAAGATTTGTAATTGAAACAAAATATAATTCAGCCTCAGAATATATAAATAAAAAATGTGGACTATTGCCAGAAAAGAAAAGAAAAAATGGCAAATTAGGGATAAGGACACAATCTGGAATATTTTTAAGTAACAGGACAGCTACATATGTTTTATAGGGAGAATGACAATTGTTTAATTTTTATAGCGAGAAGGACAAACAGTGAATCAAAATCAGTTAATCTCCCCGGCGAATCCCGAAATCAGTGAATTTCGACAGTGAATTTCGCCAGTGAATCACACAATCAGTGAATCCCGACAATGAATTTTGAAAATTAGTGAATTTCGACAATTAATTTCGCAGTGAATTTAAACAGTGAATTTCGACAGTAAATAAATAGTTTTGTCCTTTATGTAAAAGTTTCAAAAGATTGTCTACTCAATCGATTGATGAAATATTTATGTCCTTCTCCTCATTCCCCACAAAAATCAGACGGGTTTTTAGCGCGGCTTAGAAAGTGAAAATTCATTGATGACATGTTATTTTAGTCCGGCCCAATGAAAAATAACCCGTCCTCATTCTGATATATCCCGTCTTGAATGCCAAATTGTCCGTCCTACTAAAGGTTATGCTTGTAAGAATTTAAAAAAAAAAAAGGGTATAAAAAAATTATTTTTACCTAAAGATATATATTTCAAATTTTCGACTATATATTTTTTACAGAGGGTGTTACAACTCAAAGCATCCACTAAGCCTTATATAGATTAACCACAAGACAACACCTTGATGAGTTCCAAAACAACGGCACAACAATCTTGATCGGAATATGCTCACAAACTTCTCTTACATCATCTTTGTCTTTATTTGAGCTTGAGCTTGCACCTCTCTACAGTTCCAACTTTGTTCAAGGATCGATCTCAGATTGTTCCTCTAGCTTTACAATAGTTTATTGCAGCTTAACACAAACTCAATTCAACTCAACAACAAGCTATTACAGACAGACTGCACAGATTCACTATGTATATAGTTGTCTATCAACTCTAACTCGGAATGTTTGTATGAACGCCTATTACGTACAATATGATCTTAGATGAAAGGTAACAAAGCATAAGCATTGGTTATAAGAAATCAACTCTTCTTCAGCTCAGAATTAACTCCTAATATAACCATACATCTAACAAGGTGAAATAGGAACTACCCGCTGGATTTGAATTTTCCACTTGAGAAATTTTGCCCGTTTCGACTAGATCACCTTATCTTCTTCTTTATCTTATTACAAGTTGAAAATATCCTTGGTATTTGGAATTCTTCCAACCATTGGGAGAAGAAGTGGGAAATAATTATGTGATATTGTACATGCAAGAGTACCAACTTTGAACTTTGACTGATCTTGATTCTTGGAAGATCTTTTGATATTTTGGTTGCAAAAATCTCAGCAATATCGTTATAACTATTCCATTTATTTGTATCACCTTTATGATACATAAGTGTATCATGGAGTATCACATGTTGAAATTTTCAATTATAAGTTGTATCACTTGAATACTTGATGTACGTCTTCATGTATTTATGTCTTATATGCACTTTATCTTTGTAGATCATGATTAGGCACATTTAGCTCATCTATATATGATCAATAAGCTTTATACCATACTTGTAAGTCTAAGAATTCAGATGACATTAGTACAAACATCATTTAATAATAATACACAATGTGACATGCATTGATCAAATTTGATATAACAAATCATGTGTGTGATCAATAATGTGATGATATGTTAAGATAATGTGTATAATTCGAGTGTCATTTAGTTACATATGGTTGTGTCATTTTGAAACAATCAAACTCAGTTAATCAAAAGGGTTTATGAGAATCAATTACTCAACATGCATAAGTATAAGTAACTAGTAACTATTCCAACCACATATTGATTAAAAATAATTAACATGAACTAAACGTTTGCCATCACTTTAACATAACAATGAAAATAAGCACATGATTCAAGTTCATATTTTCTTTTTACTTTATCATCATGCTGCTCGTGCTCCACTTTAAGGTTCATGAGTATCACATTATGTTTAGTAGAGTTCAATATGGAGATCCGGCTATTTTTACTTTGACAAACCGTAAGTTTCCATTATTATAGCACATCAACAAGGGTTATTGACCGGTTCGGCATAATGTTCATTATTATTGCCTATGAATAGGGACCAATACCAAGGACTCTCAAAGATTTATTGTCTTTCATTTATATCAAAGTAGTTAGCCATGAACAATGTTACTTTATATCTCTTTCTCTCATGCTCTTATAATCATATTTTATAGTACATTCTTTAATTACCATGCATACTAATATTAAAAGAAAAAATTCAAAGAGATGGATAAATGTCAAAATAATAGATATGATTACTATTGATAATGTTTAGTTTAAAATATAGTTTGATAGTTTGATTTAAATTTAGGATTAGGGTAATATAAGATTTTATCATTATTATTTAGTTTGAATTTACTTTTTATCTCATTTTATCTCCTATATATAAAGGAGATAGTAGTGTAACAAATCAATCAATCAATAAAACACCACTCCAGGTTTAATTCGTTTGCCAGACGCGATTCGATTTTCTTTATGGTATCAGTCGAGAGCGAGAGTTGAGTGCCTTATGATGGTGAACCGCCGCCTGATACTTTTCTCATTTGGCAAACAATATATTTATCGAGTCATTGCCGCTTTGCATAATCATGCCGCATAACAAGCAGTGTCCACAAAACTCAAAACATCTTTAATCCTCAGTCCCTCACCCGAAAACCATTTTCTTAATTATCTACCATATTCCACTTCTTTTCATTCATCACCCGAGAAAAAAAAGGAAAAAGAAAATTTACCCGTAACATCCATACATTATTGCATGATGTCCTTAATGCAAATCAAAGCACGCAATAAACCAATTTTTCTTTCCTCAACTTGTTCACCCCAACCAATTCATCTTGTGTCTCTTCATTCCTTTCGAGTCTACACTTATATATATTTCTAAAAATTTATTTATAAATTAAAAAACAAAAAGACAAAAAAAACAAAACAAAACAAAACTGTGACATATAGCAGCTTGTCTATTCTTTTGACATCATTCTACATCTATTTCTTATGTGTGATTAAAGAATGCAGATCCATGTTTGCAGTCACAATTGGAGGCAACAATGTCAAAGGCCCAAAAACAATGTTATAAAACGGATGGAGATAACTTCAGATGCAAGAAATAGAAGCGAAGCAATCAAACATAAACAATCAAAGGAGAAAGCGAAACAAGAAGAACACATTTAACGTGGAAAACCCTCGAGTGGGAGAGGTAAAAAACCACGGGCAGAAAAGAGGGCTGAATTTTTCTGATTTCAAAAGAGATATTTTATTATGCAATTGAATTTTGTCTGATTTCAACACACCTTTTAATGATAATGAGACAACAATTGTATTTATAGGCACAAATCCACAAACCACAGCGATGCGCAAGGGAATCTTTTGTCGATCACCATAAATGAGTCTTGATTGGTTCCACCGGATGTAGAGTTTAAGTCACTTTCTTGACAAATCTCCACTTGACTTCAACTCTCACTAGAGTCAAAAATTAGCGGATGTGGGACCAATGATGTATTCGGTACATCACTCCATGTGATCACCACCCACCTCGCCTGAAGCCTCGGTAGACTCACCCTCAATTGAATACACTCTCACCATTTGTCCGTCACTCCACGTTGAGTCTTGATTGGTTCCACCGGAAGATTACATTGACAAGCTTTGAATATTCGGCTTCAAGTCCAGCAGTCAAGCAGTTGCATAACTTACTTGTGCCGGAATTCGTCAATGCGGATTTAGTGAACTATATCAAGCCAGGATTCTCGCCCTTGTAGAGTTTCGGAAAAAAGATTCTTCTTTGAATATTACAACCTCTTCTCTTTGGCTTGGTTTAGTGAAAATGATCTCCTCGACATCAATATGCTTGGTTCTCTCATGAAAATGAACGACATCGATCCTTGGCTGAAACATATTGGCTAAACATATTGCACTTAGTCGTCACAATATATATCGGCTGATCACGATGCAACCCCAAATCATTGACTAGCCCTTCAACCGGACACCTCATGCTTGCTTGGTAAGAGCCATATATTACCTTGATGAGTTGATAAGGCTCTTGTAGCTGAAGAGTAGCTTTCGGTGACCACTTGCATTTCCCAATGTAAACACGCCTTGAGTCATTGATTTTCTCACATCAACATCACTGCATAATCGGCATCACGGTAACACGTGACCGGACCGATATCACCACCATAAATGAGACCAACATCAATTTGTACCTCTCGGGTACGAATATCTTTTAACGACTTTCGGTGTTCCTTTCCAGGTTGAGCCATAAACCTGCCGACAACACCGACCGCTTTGAGCAGATCAGGCCTAGTGCATACCATGGCATACATCGATCGCCATTGCACACTAGCATAGGGAACTTTGACATATACTCCTTCTCTTGGTGTTGTGAAGCATAAAGCAGACAAATGAACATTTGATGCCATAGGAGTATCTATTGGTTTCTGTGAGAGACATCCCAAACTTGGCCAATATCTTACGCACATAACCTGCTTTGAGACAAGAACAACTAACCCGACTTACATCTCAGGATCTCCATCCCAAGATTTTCTTGGCGGCACCCAAATCCTTCATTTCAAATTCAAAGACTGAGAAGGTTCTTGATTTTGAACATTAGACTTCCTTCTTTGCGGCTATCAAGATGTCATCCACATCTGAGGACAAGATAGATATATGATCCATCTTTCAACAGATTGTAGTAAACACAATGATCATATGGACTTTGTTGGACTGCTTTGAAGCATCGCCAAGCATGAAATCAAACCTTTTATACCCGCCTTGGAGCTTGCTTCAAACCATGTGATTTCTTCAACTTGCAAACATGGTTTTCTTTGCCGGGAACTTGAAAACCTCGGTTTGTGTCATGTATATCTCTTATCCACCTCACCATGTGTAAGCAGGTTTCACATCTAATTGCTCAAGTTCGAGATCTCTTTGTGCCACCATTGCTAGTAACACCACTGATTGAAGTGTGTCGACCCTTTGGTGAAAATATTTCATCAAAGTCAACCCCTTCCTTTGATTGAATCCTCTTGCAACCAAACGTGCCTTATACGACCCTTACGCGCTTTATTATTCCTTTTTCTTGAAGATCCATTTACAAGTCACAACCCCTTGTCGGTAGAGTTTGTTTGACCAATTCCCAAGTCCGATTCTTCAATAATGACTCCATTTCATCTCCCATGGTTGCATGCCTTTGAGATGCTTACAGACACATGTCATTGCTTCTGTAAGTAGTAGTAGGTTAAAACAACCTCTACTTCTTGACAACTTGGAGTGCATATCGTACCAAATCATCATATCCATATCTCTTGGAGGTATCCCGACATTAGATCTTAAGGCTTCTTTGGCGGTAGACTCTGTTGATCAATGTTTGTATGGCCTTCCTTGAGGTCTCGTGCAGACCGGGCTTGGATCGGATTCGGTTCATTATCGGATCGAGTATAGTGTTGATTTGGATCCACCGATTGTTGCATATCAAGTGGACTCCACCTGAAGCTCCACTGTTTCTCAACACTATCAGTTCGAAGATGGTTTTGGACTCGGTAGACCTCTCCGCGATGAGTTTAACATAGAATTTTCATCAAACACAGCGTCCTGCTTTGAGGATTACTCGGACTCAATTGATGACCAAATTCTATATCCTTTTACTCCATCACCATACCCCACAAACACTCACTTCTTGGCTCTTGGCTCCAACTTCCCTTCACTAACATGATAGTAAGTCATTACTTCCAAAACCCTTAGGCGAGTAGTCGGCGAGGCTTGCTCGACCACATCTCAAATGGTGTCTTGAGATTGATTCTGTGTGAGGACTCTGTTGATTAAGTAGCAAGTCGTCTTAACGACTACGCCCAAAATCTCCTTGATAAACCAAATTTTGAGAAAGCATACATCTTGCCTCTCTCCGGAAGAGTTTGATTCATCCTTTCGGCTACACCATTCTGTGAGGTGTATTCACTACTGATTATGATGTCCGGCAATACCTCAATTTGCACAAAATGAATCAAAATCCGTCCAAAGAAATTCGAGACCATTATACATCACGAAGCTTCTTGATTTTCTTGCCTAAGCGATTCTCGCTAGGTGGCCTTCCACTTTGCTTGAAGTTCTTGAATGCATCACTTTTGTTCTTCATCATCACCACCCAAGTCATCCTTGAATAGTCATCTATGAATGACACAAAATATCTGTGACCACCCAATGACTCAACTCTTGATGGACCCCAATGATCTGAATGGATATAATCAAGTGTTGCCTTTGTATTGTGCAACCTGCTTGAGAATTTACTTTATGCAACTTCCCAAACACACAATGTTCACAAAGTCCAGATTCTTGACCTTATATCCCCAAGAAAACTCTTGAAGAAAGAACACGCATACCTTTCACCTATGTGACCTAGTCTCGTGTGCCACAATTTGAGTCTCTTGAGATCGGTGAAGCAGCGAGGATGCAACTGGCTGAGCGAGTGCAGGAATCTGATAGATCCTTGTAATATATACAAGGTCCCTCTTGATGCCTTTGAGGACTACAATCGAATCTTTGAAGACATTCAATTTGTCCACCTTCACCCTTGAAATTGAACCCCTTAGCATCAGGTGGCGAGAGATACCAAATTCTTGGTCATCTGTGGAACATGTCTTACATCTTTCGGTGTACAAAATTTACCATCCTCTGTCCCTTAACTTTCTTGAGCCAATTCCCACAACTTCTGGACCTTCTTTGTTGGCCATATAGATTTGACCACCATCTATCCGCTTCATAAGTAGAAAACCACTCTGTTTGGACAAATATGGTAGGATGCTCCAGAATCAAGTATCCACACATCATTGTGGTGTGTAGAATCCCCTGCAGAACTAGAACGGATCCTCGTCCAGTTGCTCGGTAGCCAAAGGCTTGTGCGGGAGTGCCTTCCTGCTGTTTCTTCTTCCTTGGACAATTGGACTTCCAATGTCACTGCTCCTTCTGATAAATCTGAGACATCGGTAGACTTAGGACCTTTGGACCCGACCTTTTTCTTCTTACTCGTCCATATCCTTTTCCACTATTCTTTGCTAGCTAGCCAGCCCAACTTTATTTGTCTGTTCCAGCCCCGACCTTGTGTCTAAGCTCCCCTGGCATGTAAAGCGGACCTCACATCCTCCAAAGCTCTTTGTATCCTTTCCAACTATGAAAGGCGCACAAAGTTTTCATATGATGCGGTAATGACACCAACGGGATTAGGGCTGCATCTTCATCTTCAATTTTAACATCAATATTCCTTAAATCAAGCAATATTGTGTTAAATTTGGTCGAGATGTTCCCTCGGTGGACTTCCTTCATGCATCTTCAAATTGAACAACCTCTGTTTCAACAACAACTTGTTGGTCGGTGACTTGGTCATATCTGAGGCTTTCAAGCTTTTTCCACAACTTTCTTTGCGGTGTCTTCCTCGGCAACCTCGGTGATAACATCATCGGATAAGCACAACATGATGGTTGAATGTGCTTTCTCTTCCAGGTGGCATAATCTGCTTTTTGTATTTGGTTTGTCGGATAAGGATTCCACAAACCTGCTTTGTTTCAACGAGGCACGCATCTTGATTTGCCTGGACCAAAGCTATTCCTTCTGTAAATTTATCGATTTTTCGTTTCACTCTTTGACATCTTTCCTTGCTAAAGATCACAACTTTGTCACGAGATCCACAGCACTTCTTTGAAGGCCTTGGTGAAGAGCGAAGTTGATCGTCTGATTGTTTTCCCCGAGAACTGGCTCCGATACCACTTGTTATAAAGCGGATGGAGATAACCCGGATGCAAGAAATAAAGCGAAGCAATCAAACATAAACAATCAAAGGAGAAAGCGAAACAAGAAGAACACGATTTGCGTGGAAAACCCCTCGGTGGGAGAGGTAAAACCACAGGCGGAAAGAGATATTTTATTATGCCTTTGAATTTTCTGATTTCAACACACCCAGATAATGAGACAACAATTGTATTTATAGGCACAAATCCACAAACCACAGCCGCAAAGGAATCTTTTGTCGATGCACCATAAATACCCTACCGTGTCCTCGCTCCAATGACATTTGTATAGGTGTCACATGTGAGAATTAGCGGATGTGGGACCTGCTGTGTATTCGGTACTCGATGTTGTCACCTGTGATAGTCACCTGCTTTGAAGCCTCGAGTGGACTCCACCTCTTGATGCAGAATTGAATACACTTCTCGGTGTCCATCACACGGTGAGTCTTGATTAGTTCCACCCCGGATGTAGAGTTTAAGTCACTTTCTTGACAAACAAAACAAGACCCTGGAAGAGCGGAGAATTTAGATACGTGCGCCGAGAGTCAATCAAAATCACAACTATGGACTTGGGAAGAGCCGGAAAGAGCCGCGGAGTGGAGATACCCTCGACACACAACTAATTGACTCTGGAAAACCTCAGGAGTGGAGATGCCTCACAAATACCACAACTATGGACTCCGGAAGACCCGCCGGAGTGGAGATGCCCTCCAAAACATCAATACTATAGACTTCGCAAGAACAACCGGAGTGGAGATGCCCTCCAAAACATCACAACTATTATGGAAACATCAATACTATGGACTTCGCAAGAACAACCGGAGTGGAGATGCCCTCCAAAACATCACAACTATTATGGACTCCAGAAGACCCGCCGGAGTGGAGATGCCTTTCAAAATATCACAACTATGGACCTCGGAAGATCAGCCGGAGTAGAGATGCCCTCCAAAATATGGAAAGACAAACTCGACCTCCAAACCCGGCCTCGTTTGAGGAAGGGTATTAAAAGAAAGAATTCAAAGAGATGGATAAATGTCAAAATAATAGATATGATTACTATTGATAATGTTTAGTTTAAAATATAGTTTGATAGTTTGATTTAAATTTAGGATTAGGAGTAATATAAGATTTTATCATTATATTTTATTTAGTTTGAATTTACTTTTATCTCATTTTATCTCCTATATATAAAGGAGATAGTAGTGTAAATAAATCAATCAATCGATAAAACAACGAAACTCAGGTTTTAGTTTACGTTTCCGCGCATTTATGATTTTCTTTAACTAAGAGCATCATAAAACAACACATTATGTACTTTCCATACGTAGGTGCATTTATGCTTTTCATTTTTCATTCATTCATATTCAACCTAAGACATGCTTTCTAATCATAAACATACCAACCTAATTAAGACATGCTTTATAATAAAAAAACACACCAACTTACCAACAATTTAACAAGTATAAGATGTCAATTCACCAATATGATCACTTTTTAGCTTCAATAAGTCATCCAAGTTGTTATTTACATAGATACTTCTTTCTCGTTCATTTAACACATAAAATCAACCTCTGAACATGACCTCTAACAACCTAACACATGCAGCCACATAACATTGCACTTTCCATAATTACTTCCACGTATAAATTATCATGATGCATAAATCATAATTCAACTAGTTTGGCATGTTAAGACAATTACTATGAAGTGAACATCAAAGAACCTACAGGCATGATACCTAATTAAACAGTAAAATCCGACTTTTATCATTGTAATTACAGCACCAGAACATGATTACAAACAACATCTTTCACATTCAACCCTAATTAAACATTGATTTCTTTCAAACATATAATCTAAAGTTTTGCATAAAATCGGCATACGAACTTAAAGTTGAACGATTTTAGTTCCAGAATGCATAAAACTTACTACAGAGCCATAATTTGCATTAAAGTTGGAATAGGCCTAAGGATACCACAAGTGCAAAGCCAGTTTTCGGCCATTTATGGCCTTAAATGGACTTTTTACTAACACAACACGCATACCCAATATAATCAGTCCAAAAAATGCAAAAACAAAAGCATATTGCATGTTTGGGCCATATAAAAACATAAATACATGAATTGAAGAAAATCTCTAATATTTGAGTACTTAACTTGTTGAGTAAGGACTAATTAAATCCTCTTCCACAAGACAATATTCTTCTCCTATATTGAATCATTACATACGTACTTCCTTAATACATTTAGAAACATTAACTTATAGTGAGGAGATTCATGTCTAAAACTTAAAGAACATGAAGTATATTTACTAGATTTTGGAAATGTTGAAAGATATCTGATGATTCTTGCTTGAAATGCTGCATAATTTGTCTTATAGCTGTGGGAGAGTAATAGTGTATTGAGAGAGGAAGGTTGTTGTTGTTTTTAAGGTTGCTGAAGGGATGAGGGTGGCAATAACTACAGAAAAATGGAAGGGCCGGAGTTACTGAAATTGAAGAGTATCACCTTTCTGGTTCAGGGCTGACGCTACACCTGTGGGTTACCAGCGCTGAGTCGGTAGCCGGCGGACTTCTGGGGGTTCGTTTGGTGTATTTAATGAGTATTTGTGCAAAAATCGTTGCATTAACTGATGAACTTAGAGATATATAACAAATTTGTGAAACCAAAAATATTTTCCTCCGTTTCATTATCACCAGTATTTATAGTTTACAATGTATGCCCTACACCATATACACTTCCTAAATCACCCTTAATGATTTACATAAAATAATATACATAGCTATGTCGTAATACCCCCTCAAGTGGGAACGTAAAGATCCCGAACGTCCAACTTGCACATCAAAAATTGAAACTGTTGTTTCCCCAAAGCCTATGTCCGCCAGCTACAACTTCGTAGGAACGTAAGACAAAACAATCAAACCGTCAGGGATGGCATCATGCACAAAATGACATCCGCTTCAATGTGCTTGGTCCGCTCATGAAACACCGGGTTATATGCAATATATAACGCCGACTAGTTATCGTAGTGTAAACACATACCACGAGATAAACAAATGCCGAGCTCACCCAACAACTGTGTTTACCACTTAACCTCACAAGTAATTGCCGCCATGGACCGATATTCTGCCTCAGTTGAAGAACGAGACACGGTATGTTACTTCTTTGCCTTCCAAGAAATGGAAGAAAAACCCAACTGATCAAACCAACCACTCAAAGAACGCCATGTCAACAGGCAACTAGCCCAGTCAAAATCACACAACCCTTCCAACGTCAAATCGCTATCGGCTGCTAGCGAGAATGCCATGGCCAGTTAAGTTTCAAAAAAGCGAACCACTCGGATGGCATCCTCTCAATGCACTTGGCGACGTTGCTGCATAAACCGAGACAAAATATACACAATAGACTAAGTCAGGCCGAGTCACACCATGGTATATAAGACAACCAACCAAGCGCCGGTACCGGCCCAAGTCATCAAGAAAGGGGCCTATGGCAAGAGCCAGCCGATGATTTTGTTCCATAGGAAAGTCGGCAGGCTTGCCACCAAGAAGACCAGACTTCGCAATAAATCTAAAGCATATTTACACTATAATAAAAAAAAATTACCTTGACCACTCCGAAGAAAATATTTTTTAGCTCCAAAATCCTTCATCTTGAACCATTCCCAAGATATTATTAAAAAATATCCGATGTCACCCGATCATTACCAGCGATGATCATGTCATCCACGTATATACACCAAGAGATTAAGCTGAATCTAACCTTTCCGCAACGTAGACAATGAGTGATCTAAATAAGACTGACGAAATCCATAATATTTCAAGGCAGCTGCCAATTTAGCAAACCAGCAACGCGGAGCCTGCTTTAGCCCATATAAGGTTTTCTTCATTCTGTAAACCTTACTAGAACTATTTTCTCGAAGCCCGGTGGTATCTTCATGTAAATCTACTCAGTTAAGTCACCACAGAGAAACGCATTCTACACATCCATATGATGGATTTCCCATTGTTTGATCGATAGAGGAAATGGCTAAGAATGTGCGGATTGTGACCATAAGGGAAAAAAATCTCATTATAATATATACCTTCCACCTGATGATTGCCAAGAACAACCAGTCGAGCTTTTAACCGCTGCAAGACACCCTGCTCATCATACTTTTTGGTGTAAACCCATTTACTGCCGAGGGCCTTCTTTCCCGGTGGCAACGGTTGTAGTTCCCACGTGCATTGTTCTTCCAAGGCTTGCATTTCTCCAACCCACATGCCTCATAGCTTCCCGGAAATTTTTCGGTGTAATCCCTGCAGAAATAGCCACTATATACTTTCTATACTTGTTACAAAACCGCTCATAATTGATTAAATGTGAAATAGGATAAAGAGTACATGAGTCAGCCGATGAAGTGGTTGAATGAAATGACAAACTTATCTTTTCCATAATCAAATGAGTGACAAAGTCATGATACTTGGAATTTGGGATTTTGTCTCGTTTCCTGCGTCCCAATTCAGCCACCTCTCCCGGTACTCCCACAACCAGCTCCTCCACCAATTTGGCCCATCCTTCTATATCCACCTCTGGATTAACAATTCCAGGAGCCAGATCCTCCACTACCATTGACCGAATTTGTCAGTTGAACACTGCAGTTTTATTATTATCTAATAATTGTGTGACAGACATCAAATTGCATTCCAAATTTGGACCAAACAAAACATTATGAAGTGTCAAATTTCTGGGTTGAGGTCACCTGTCCGATTTTGGTTTTTATTTTAGATTTTCAAAGGCTAGGGTCCTATAAGTCACAAGTAAAAACTACGTAGTTTTATGTGTGTTTTAATTTTGGGTTTTGTTTTCCTTAAATCTTTTGAAAAAAATAAAACACACATGAAACTACGTAGTTTTTACTTAGACACCGAAATCGGATAGGTGATCTCAACCCCAGATTTCCCGGCAAAACATTTGTTCCCTCGTGAGTAGCCAATGATGTACAACCATCTGGCAGTCCCACCGAACACGCAGCAATTTTCTTAACACCCGTGAGCATTTTCAGAGTGTGTGTCACATAATGCGTAGCTCCTGTATCAGTAAATCCACATATACACACAAGTTAGTCGATCTTTCGGCTTAGTAAGAATTAACCAATCCAGGATACCCTGCCACTGAGCAGGTGTGATGTTGGCAAACCTGCCTTGTTCCATCATCGGCAGGAGATCGAGCATCTCCACTTGCCGGATTACCGAAGCCCCCCAACCATTTTGTTTTCCTTCAACGCTGCATGGTTCACCTTGGCAAGCTGGTTTCTCCGGCCCTTGCCACCAGAGAGAGCACCTCGTCCGCTCGCGTCCCCCATGAGTTTGGCCGCATCCACCAAGAGGTCCATCACCATACCTATCGAGATATCCATGGAGCTGGAAACATGTTCTCTCGTTGTGGCCATCCTTGTGGCAGTAGTTGCACGTCTTGTCGGACATGTCTGCCGTCTTGGTTCCAGGTCGGCTGTCTCCCTGTACTTTGAACGCCATCATGGCGTCTTTTTCTTCTTACAGAATTCCACCACCGACTCCTTGAAGTTGTTCTTCCTGGGTAACACATGATATGCTCGATCAAGAGAAGGAAATGGGTCTTGATTGAGCAACTAAGATCACACAGCACCATACGCCGGATCCAATCCGACGAGATACCATTAAAGCCGGTCCTCTGGCTGCAATTTCTAAACCTGGGTGGCCAGGCCGCAAGAACACGTTGAGATTACAATTCATGTGGTCAATTCGTCCCAAATCCTGCTTAATCGCCCGAAACATGCAGCAATCGTCTCAGCTTTCCCTTGCTTGCATTCGGCCAAAGAAGATTTCAATTGACAAATTTGTGTCCCGTTTACCATGCATAATCTACCTTTCAAAGCCAGCCATAATTCACGAGTATTAGAGATATATTTATATTTATCGTGTCTTAGTTTATATTTCGTATTTATCTTTATTATTAGCTTATTATACAAGCCAACAGTGCTACATATATATTGTAATATTATTCATGAATAAATAATAATGCATTATGATGTTATAATTCGACATAGTATCGAAAGACTCGGTCCTAAACCCTAAATTCTTTTTTTCTCCGTCTTTTTCTTTTTTCTCCTCTCTTCGGCCGCGGCTCCATGCCCTGCACAGAGCCACTTTGCACTTGCCGCGACTTTGCTTCTCTCGCGGCATCCATGGCACCATCACCGCCCGAAATTCTTTCCTCTTGGCCCCCTTCGATGCTTCTCACTGCCGCCCTCCTCTTGACCCTAAATCTTTTTCCATCTTCTTTTCTCCTCTCTACGGCGCCGGCATCCATGGCCAACACCACCTCCGTCTCTCTGTACCAAAACCATCGACATAATCTTGACCACCATCATCCAGTCAAGACTAATTTCTTCCTCCCGGCACCTCCTCCTCTTCCTCCGATTTGAGTTCCCCGCTTCCCTTTCCCTCGCAAAGCCACAACACTACCACCTTCAATCTCCTCCGCCACTTTGCTGCTCCGTTCCTTCTATTACCGATTCCCGCCGCCTTTCCTCCATCTCCGTTCAAATATTCAAATCCCAAGCTTTCCGTCGTCCTCTCCGTTTCTTTTTTTTTTTTTTTCTTTCCACTTTCCGTTTGATTGTTTTCTCCCAATCCCATACTTGTGCTTCCACTCTTATTCCTTTTAATGCTTCCTTTTTACTTCTTTTATTTTACCATCAAAAAAAAAAAAAAAAAAAAAAAAAAAAAAAGTTCAAGCGGTTCTTCTCTTTGCGCGCGGCTATGACAATGACTCCTCTCCAACTTAGACAAACCCTAGCGACCGCCGTTGCTAGGTGCGCGCCGCCGGTTCTTCCCTTTGCATTTGGCTGCGATGACGACTCCTCTCCCTATCCCAAATTTTTTTTTATTTATTTGACGGGTATATCCCAAAATATTTTATTTTACGCAAGGGTATATCTCTCCAAATTTTATTTTTACTTGCGGGTATATCCAAAAATATTTTATTTTCGCAAGGTAAATCCTACAAATTTTATTTTTTCTGCACGGGTATATCCCAAAATATTTATTTTCCAGCCTTGCCGCCGCCACCTTCAGCCGCCGTGATGACTACTCCTTCCTCCCCTTCTCACGGTTATTGTTTGAAGATGTCTCAAAGCGCCATCAACGCCTCAAGTTTCAAGCTTCCGTATCATTTGCGCTCCCATAAGCGAGGGGCATATTAGAGATATATTTATATTTATCGTGTCTTAGTTTATATTTCATATTTATCTTTATTATTAGCTTATTGTACAAGCCAACCGTGGCCTATATATTGTAATAGCTATTCTATGAATAAATAATAATGCATTATGATGTTATAATTCTGACAACGAGCATCTTCATAATACGAATGAGTCAATCGAATTGATGGCTTAATCATATTCATCAACCATGAAAGCAACATGGATTGAACCGTGTACTAGTCCTCCAATTTTTCTTTTTCTATAGGTTTCTTGATCGTGCCTTCCAGGATCCCAAATTTGTGTTTTGCTCTCAATGCCATGCGTACGACACGAGACCATTCATCATGATTCTCACCGTTCAGTTGAATCGGAGTGATAAGATTCCCCGGATTGTCGTTTGATCTGAGGAAGTAAACATCACGGCTCGGATACCATGACGAATTTGCGAAACCAAAAATATTTTCCTTCGTTTCATTATCACCATATACACGGGATTTTTAGCGCTTTACATCGCTTTGCTTGGTGGTATTTGTGAGAATACCACCCAAGGCAAAAAGCGATTTTGATTCGCGATTTTCTCCGTTTTTCCACCTTTGTGCACGATCTTAAGGTACACCCTTCCCTATTGGGTTCCCTCCCGATTAGGGTTTAGTTTGGTTCCAAAAACACCTAAAACGCGAAAATGGGAGTGGTAGATCGACAACACAGTGGTAGTCGCACAAATAGACTCCCAAATTAGTGGTAAATCGGCAAAGCTCCCCCATATACACTTCCTAAATAACCCTTAATGATTTACATAAGATAATACACATAGCTATATCGTAATAAGATATGACATTTATTTGTATATAAATTTAACCAGCAGATGACATATCCGTAAAATCAAACTCGGAGTTTTAGAATCCTCTTGAGTAAAGTTGTTTTATTTTTCACTTTCTTTTCATAGTAAGAGCAGTCGCATCAGTGTCTTATAATAAATTTTATATTTTACACTTTTCCTTATTTTACAGAATCTCTAAACATTATCAACTGGATCAGAAACTCTACGAATATTATATAAAATATTAAAATAACTACATATCATCTAAAAAGATATATTATCTCTCTTTCACACACACTCATATATATATATACATAAGAATTTTCTTTTCTCAACTTAGTAAAAAACATCAGAAATTTACACTCGAAATTGAGAAAGCAAAAACATCCATACATGATAACATGAAGCAAAACTTACAAAATATAAACAAAAAATGAAGACCATTACCATCTTCGAATGAAATAGAAAGGAAAAAAAAAAGGAAAAAAAAACTATGAAAAGTTATGAAAGAAAGAATGCCTGAAGATAAAGTTATTGGTGGGAAAGGAAAAAACATTGCGGCTGCATTCAATAAAAGATATTGGTGGGAAAGGGAAAGAAAAAAATGCCGCTGTATTCAATATTGCAGTAGATGTACTGCTATGCTGATTCTGATTCTGATGTTTACAGATCCACACTGCCAATTTAAAATAAAACTGAGTAATTAATGTGTAAAATACAGATTTAATACTACCTTCGTCTCGTAAAAAATGTTTAAATTTGAAAGAAGTTTTATCTCATACAAAGTGTCTATTTAGAAAATCAATCTCTTTTTCCAAATATACCTCTAGCCTAACATTTATTATTGTATATTCATTTCATATTCCAAAACAAGCAATAATTATAAGATAGGGGTATATATGTCTATTACTACTAAAATACAACACATTAATTGAATTTTTTAATCTGTGTAAATAGTAAAATATTGACACTTATTATGGGACGGTAGTATCATTTAGACTCTACTATTAATATTCTAACAAACTTTTATTTATTGGCACGAGAAATTAAAAGAAAAAAATTAATCGGAAAAAACAACCGACTAATCGTACAAGAACTAACTCATGACATGGCGTCTCAATTTAAAATGCTTATACGCCACAAAAAGATCACGACTATATATACTTATTACGGGTCAAATTTTCTGGAACAGCATGCGGGTCAAACAAAGCTACTTACAGTATTTGAAAAAAGTGGTTTTATGTATATATTTAAAAGGTCTATTGGAATCTTATTTTTATACTGACATACTATTACTTCTGATATCATAAAAATTTATTTAAACTATACGAATTTTTTAGTGAACGCTGACGTTGTTGTTTAAAAACTAAAGTCAGTGACACCGACGTTTACATTATAAAAGTGTCACAACCTAGAAACGTCAACAAAAATATATGTGTGGTGCCGAAATTAGAAAAGAAAAATCAAAAAATGATGTCAATAGTAAAATTGATGTGCCAATAGAAACCAGCTTTATTTATTATTAAAGTTAGATGATACTCATAATTACATAGAGTTACCCTCGTTACCCCTATAATAAATAATAATAATATATACTTACAATGAGTTAATTGCAATACTTTTCCCCACATGCGTGCAGTGACGGATCTACATACAGTTAAAAGGGTAACTGTCTTCCCCTCAATCCGACAAAAGTCTACTAATATATTTTTATGCATCTTGTTTGCCCCTTTAATTTTTTTATTTGTCATTTTAAAAAATTTATTGTCCTCTTACCCGAAATCCTGCGTCCGCCACCGCATGCATGCTATACTGAATTATCCTTATAAATACATGAATCTTGTGCACCATTGGACGTACTTGAAAGACAGTATGGCTGCAGATCGGGCTGGTGTTCTTGCTCTTCTACTATGTGGTAAGTTACCCTTACTATATAAAGTTCCTATGCATTGTGATGATTGCTTGCCACATATTTTACTGCGATTTTTTTTATATGGAGGATGATTCAGACACCGAAATGGTGCATCATATGTGGTTGAAAAAGTTTTGAAGGATTTTTATTTTTTATTTTTTTAATGAAATGCAAAATTAAGAAACATGTGATGTCCATAGACCATTTCGGTGCTCATTCTGTGCAAATTTCTTTTTTTTTTTTTTTTTTTTTTTTTGATTGAATCATTTTTGTTATAGGATTTATTCTACTGGGAGGCTATTCAGAAGTGAAGGCAGTTAACATTGGGCCGCCCCTGTCCTGCCAACTAGCCTGCCCCAACGTATTACGCATGCCTTGTAACGGCACAACAACTCAACTTGTTCCTAAGGGATGCAACTGCTGCGCGACTCCTAAAGGCTGCACGCTTCGGCTTCCTGATGGATCTATTATCGAGTGCAAATGATAATGTGCACGTGATAATCGAAATAAAATGGCTCATCCGTTTAGAGCAACTGTAATGGTCATGTCTAGTTATCGCACTATTATCGAGTGCAATTGATAATGTATTTATAGACCGATCGATATCTCAATAATATGTGATCATTGTGTAGTAAAATGATCATGTCTATGTTGTTTCCATCAGGAAAACTAAATAAATGTGGAACGGTTTTTTTTTTTTTTTTTTTTTTTTTTTTTTTTTTTTTTCAAGTATGAGTAGAAGTCAAGTACCAATAATTAAATATTCATAACAGCATGTTTACTGAAAAAAATTAAAAGGGATTGAGCTTAAACCACCCAATGGGCCCTATCGTGGTATCGCCTCACCTTGAGGACATCGTGGAGGATGTAACCGCTCTGATACCAATCAATGTCTTCTTCACTACTATCCCCTGGATATGGCGCAGTGGTGGCGTGGCGTGGGTGCGTAGTCTGGCCTCTAACCTGTTGGAGGTCGGCGGTTCGATTCCCGTAATGGGGTTGATTTCCGATTGATAACATCCTTCAATCTTGAGGTTTCAAAGGCGGCCAGTGTTGGGAAATGCTTAGGTTCACTCCGATTAACCTCTCATCACTTTCGTGTGGGATCGGGGTGAGGGGACCCTTAATGGTAGGGTTTACCATTTTCTTTTTAATGTCTTCTTCACTACTTATCCAACTTTCTTGTAAACCTTTAGTGATTATATCCGTCATATCTTCATGTAATCCAACTAAATACATCTGCAATTTCATATTCCACTCATCAAGGTTATCAATAGAATATTTGGGAATGTTTTGATGAGATGCCGTGATGAATGAACTTTGATTTTTTTTTTTTTTTAAATTATAAGCAGAACTTTTGAAAACAGATTTGAAAATTATGCAACTGGTCTCTTTTAAAAAGAAGTCCAGCTCTGATACCAATCATTGGTCCTAAAGGTAAGGCTTGAATAAGTTCAAAATGGATGAATTAACTTGTCGGTTAAAAACTTCTTTTAACACTTTTAAACATAGTGTATCTTATCAAATATATGCACATCGGTCTAAAGCCTTATTAAGTTCTGTTTTCAAAGGAATGCTACTGGATTTGAATATAAGTGCAATGTTGTAAACAAATGCAAAAAGTAAATGCATAATGTAATTAAAGTGAAAAAAAGTAAATAACAAAGGGATTTGTTATTGATATTTAGGGTGGAGTAATCCCTTTGTCACATCTTCTCATGTGATGTAAGAGGAACTAACTATTGTTCTGGCTCTTTTACAACAATGATGAAAGTCCTTGACACCAAGTTGATGCTTCACTTTTTGAGCTAGGAGTCCTTGTCAACTTCTCCAAACTGTTTAACTGATCCAACTATGTGGTTCTTTCGAAATAATATTCAACAGCTATCACTCACAACTCATTTACAGCTCCCACTGCTTCAGTTGTCTCGGTCATTCACACACAGCAGATATGCTTCACTGAACTGTTGTCCTTGACTGTATGAACAACTTCACACTCCTTGTTGATAAATCAATGTTGGTGTGAGAATTGAATCAACAAGTTGATTCAAGGTGTTTAGTAGATTTTGGATAAGTCTTTGTAGCTTCTGGATTTGCTCAACTTGATTCAAGAAATGCTGCTTGATATGACTTTGTAGCTTGAGAGATTGCAACTTCTTGAATTTGCTGGATATAGCTTTTTTTTACTTAAAGCCCCCGGTATCCGGAACTCACTGGTCCGACTAATCCGGAATTCTAAGTCATGCACGAGTTTGTCGCTAAGATCTTTGAGTTTCTTCGCTAAGAGATCGATCTTGCACCGAGTTCTTTGCTAAGATCTTTGAAAACGATGATTTCTAAGCTGTACAACCAAGAGAATCAAAGCTTTTATTGATTTTGAAGTTGAAGATGGAGGAAAGACCTCACCGGCGACGCCGTGAAAACATATTTCGCGGTGGTGTGGACTACCGGAGTAGGCTTTTCTTGATGATTGTTCCCGATAACGGAGCCAACTGATATTGTCAGAAATATCAGGTTTGTGGTATATGGATTTGAGGTGGATATCTAGCTGATTGTGTGTGATTTCTCCGGTGAGAGGCGGTGGAGCTCAAGTAAAAGATGGAGCTTTTGATTATGAGCTGAGCCTGAAAGGCTGCCTACGTACCCTTTGTAAGGGATCAAGCCAATGCGTAGTTCTTAAAAGAGAAATCCGAGAGTTCTAATGGAGGTGAATGTGATATTTATAGAGGCATGGAGCTGGCAGCTGGCGAGGACAGGACAGCTGGCAGAGAGCAGGGCAGCTGGCAGGCTGTGAGTTTGCAGGGCTGAAAGTCCTTGGCGGATATAGAGTCCTGGAGGACTCGGAGAGCCCCCGACGGGCAGAGAGTCCTGGCGGACTCAGAGCGCCGACTGAGGTTGGACTTAGAGGAACTTTGTTGTCAAGATGTGTTGAAGGATGGCGAGCCGGAGGGGCGAGCAGGTCGGGCCCCCAGTGCTTAGTATCGAGTTAGTTGTTAGCTGCTTTATTCCCGTTGTAACGATGAGGATCGTGATATCGTGAGACAGAGCTGGCCGAGGACCCTGTCCGCTACTGGGCTTATGTTGATTTTGGTATATCATGAATATACTTCGGATCTGATTCTTTGAGTCTGAATATTCTACTTTCAGTTATGATCTTTGTGTCTTTAAATCTAATATTTCTTTCGTCATATTTGATTCTTATTTCTCTGGTCTTTATATACTGAAGTACTCCATATTTTATCTTATCATCACATTGATATACAAGTATCATAAAGTTATTTCAAGCCATCACAAATTTACTTAAAGATAACTTTATGACCTCGACTTCGATCTTCAAATATGAGTATGAAACATCAGTCTTCTGATCTTCAATCTTCACTCATGAGTCGATTTCTCACCTTGAACTCTTTTGATCTGGTCTTCTTATCACAACTGGATAATAACAATGTAGCCCTGAGAAGACCTATCAGATTTATATTACAATGCTCGTCTAATTGAACTTATATAATAATCAACTCTAGGTAAAACCTACACATCATCCAAGGTTCTAACCTACCAGGCTTCTATCATAGTCGGTTTGACACTAAACAAAACTAAACTTCCTAATGAGATGGTCATGAGTAGCCTCATGGTTTATTGCGACCATTGCCAATCCCTGAGAGAGCTTGTAGTCAGATTTGCATGGATTTTTCTGGAAGTTACCAAAATGTGATGGTAAGGAGGTTATTTTTGTGTTGTTTGACATATTTACCAAGTATGGACATTTCATGTCATTACCACAGGGATACACAGTTGAAACGGTGGCTAAAATTTTCTTTGACAACATTTATAAGTTTCATGGTTTGCTTTAAAAAATAGTTAGTGACAGAGATAAGGTACTTAGTTCAGAATTCTGGCAGCATTTGTTGAAGAGGGCATGAGTTAAGGTCTCTCTTAGTACATCATACCATCCCTTAACCGATGGTCAGACAGAAATAGTAAATCAATGAGTCAAAATGATCCGAGATGTATGTGTTTCCAGAGGCCAAAAAGATGGAGATCTTGGCTACCTCTTGCTGAATTCTGGTATAACTCACAAGTTATCACACATCACTTAAGCTCACACCCTACGAAGCTCTTTATGGATACCATTCTACTTTTCCGTCATTAGGGAGCTTTGCCATTGATCAACATTAATTCATTAGTGGAGGAGTTTCTACATGCCAAACATATTCTCACCAAACAGCTCAATGAGCAAATCGAAATGGCACAATCCAGGATGAAATATGACAATGAATATGTAGCGGAGTGTTGAACTACCATCTCTCCCAAAAGCTTAAGCCGACGGGGAGATAGATAATTAACATTTTACATATCACAATATGCCCCCTCAAGTGTGAGCCTGTAAGATGAGAGAAATGCCCAACACTTGATTTTTTTTTTTGAGTGTGGGCTTGTAAGAGGAGAGAAAGGCTCAACACTTGATTGATTTGCTTTTATTTTGATACCATGTTGAACTACCATCTCTTCCAAAAGCTTAAGCTGATGGGAAGTTAGATAATTAACATTTTATATATCACAATATGGAAGACAAGGTATTCTTGAAATTGCAACCCTGCAGACAAACATCCCTGGCCTTGAGGAAGAATATAAAATTGCCAGCCAAATATTTGGACCATATGAGATCATTGAAAGGACATGACAAGTATCTTACAAACTATTACTTCCAGATTCTGCTAAGATACATCCTGTTTTCCATGTTTGTGTGTTAAAGAAATGCATGGGGCTCTGTTCACTCCTAGCTTACACCCCTGGTTACCATTGATGATGGACAAATGGTGGTTTACCCTGAGAAGATGTTAAGAACAATGCTGTCGTTGTTCAACGGAAGGTTAAATGGCTGAATCTAGATGATGAACATGCAACTTGAGCATAAGGAGCAGATGCCCGACAGTGCAATATGTGCAGTGATCTGTTAGGTACAATGCTCCAAACTTGCCAGTTGCCACGTGGTCATCACTAATCTCAGCCGTGTATTTTTTTTAAACCTATTAAAAGCTAAACGATGCCGTTTGTGGGCAATTGTTCTTTGTATATCTGCCATGGATAATCTCCCGCATCAACCTTCCCCAGTTCCCCAATCGGAATTCTTTTACTGTCATTGTGGCTAAGGTAGTTTATCTCCATCATCTCAAGTTATTAAATTTTCGGATGGTAAACAAAAGTTGCAATAACATCATTAAAAGAGAATAGAAAAAATCAATTACCTCCACAACAAGAGCAGATGAGAGCAAGGATGGTTTTTTTTTTTAAATTTTTTTTATTTTAAAGTAATGATCACGAATCTACTACTTAATTTGTTGTCTTATAACAAGCGATTACAAAAACAACGATGTGCAATCGTTGATAATGTTAGATTTACATAATCAATTTATATATATCACCGTTTTATCACTCGTTATGACACAATCATACCGTTGTGCCCGTATGACTAACTTCTATCGTTTGTTTGTTTGGGGACCCTGCAAATGAGCAAATCTATACAATGTTTGTGCAACTGCTAAAGGCTGATGCTTTAAGAAGATTTTACCGATAGACAAAGATATTTAATAAATAAAAAACAAAATGAAATGAAGAAATATAGGCAACCAGCGTTAAAGTTCCGGACGACGTCGTTTAGCTTTTAATAGGTTAAAAATAATAATACACGGCTGAGATTAGTGATGACTACGTGGCAAGTTTTGAGCATTGTACCTAACAGATCACGGCACATAATGCACCGTCGGGGATCTGCTTCCTAAAACATGTGGCTGAAGTTAGGTACCGGATGGAGTACCGCATCCCCGGTACCGTAGGGGATCCTCCCCCTTGAGAATATGCCAAGAATATGATGAAGATGTTTTCAAGTTGCCTTGAGGAGAAGGCAATTCTTATAGGGGAGGGAATTGGTAGGATCTTTTGTTACAACTAAGGATTACTCAAATAATTTGTATTGAGTTTAATTATTATTGGGAGTTCTATTGGCATACCCAAATTTACCACTGGCAATCTATTATTTCCGACATTATAAAAAATTGCTTCGGCACCCGGTAATTTTTTATAAAGGAAACTTCAATCATACTGGTGTTCCTTGTTGAATACCAACGCCAGTGTCACTGACGTTGATGTTCAACAAGGAACACCAATGACACCGACGTTCCCTTTATAAAAAATGTTAAAACTTAAACGTCGATCGCGATTTTTTTGGTGTTCTTGGTGTTCGCTTGTCAGCGAGCGAAGGCACCAGATGTGATCGACGTTTTCTTAATCCGAAAAATTAATAAAAAAAATGGATATCAATAGTAATTTGGGGTGTGTCTATAGAACCCACCTTATTATATTTCCCTTAATTTTTGGGTTAATGACGTCACCAATTAGACATGTGACATCATTATGGTGAAATGGCAATTCCGTTAGGATAGTGCGGGAGTGCGCGTAGAATGGCGTGAAAGTTGTTATGTGTAAACTTATCCCATTTTCTCTTCTCTTTCAATGAAAATTCCCCTTTCTTTTCCTGTTAATTCTGCAATTCTACCTAATTTCTGCTCGATATTGATTGTTCTTCCCAAATTGCTAAATCCCATTTATATAATGGCAAAGCCGGAGAATCACAAAATCCCAATGTCAAATTCCTCTAAGATTCATCCTGTCCTAGCTGACGCCGAAATTGATATCAGTTCTTACCCCTTGAGAAATTCCGACTCTATGAAACCAGAGCAGTGAGTATTCCTAACTACCTTGACTTAATTTTGTAGCTAATGCAGTGAAAGAATCTTTTAGTTTGCTTTCGATATCTTCATTCCGCAGCAGAAGTGGTAAGAAAATGCATACAATGTTTTGTTGTTTGTTTTTTTACCCTTTTAAAATCCATCTTGCAAATTGCAATTTTCCCCCTTTTTGCTGCCGATCATCTGTTTCAATGTTTTTTTTTTTGGTTTCATAGTTAGAGCAAGCTAATTTGCTCTTTTTGAAATGAACTAATCTATTTGCAATCAGGTTGCATGCTTGTTGGTGTTGGAAAAGTCGCAAAATTTGTTCAAAAACTTTAATGTTAGCTAATAACTGAAAGCAAATGCATTAACTTTGCTCCATGTAATGTTTCTTTCGGGGTTGTGCTATTAATAGAGTTGCGATGAATTTTACTAGGCCTTAAATAATAGGGGCAATTGTCCAAAAGGACACATATAAATAATAATGTTTTTCATTACCCGATGTACAGAGATATTATTTAATCGGGAGTGACAGAAAGAAGAGGTTTTTCCGAGTTCTAAAGATTGATAGAATGGAGCCTTCTGATCTCAATATCAGTGAAGACCCAGTGGTGTACAGCTCACAAGAAGTGAAAAATTTGCTGCAGCGGATAGCTGAGGGAAACAGGGCCACCGGCGGGTTGACTTTTGTGGCCAAAGCATATGGCATTGCCGGTATGCAAAGAATTCAATGTTAATTAGTTTCATAATTATGCTGTCTGTGTGTGCCAATGTGTTTTTTCGTGGGGTTTTAGGTTGTATCAGGTTTCTGGAGTCTTATTACATGGTATTGGTGACAAAGAGACAGCAAATTGGATGCATTTGTGGTCATGCAATATATTGTATAGAAGAAAGTCAAATAATTACAATTCCACATGCAACTGTTCAAACTGATGTTGCTCATTCAAAAAGTGAATTGAGGTATGTGTTTCTTGCTTCTGTGATAAAGTTAGATGTTGCTTTCCCTGCTTTAGTACATTCTATCAATAAGCTAGTTTACTATTCTTGCTGCCATGTATTTTAAATGAAGGCTTTATTAGCATTATACGGTAGTGCAAGGAAGTATATAATTGATTTATTGATTGGAAGACATGTGTCAATAATTTTTTATGCGTTTCTTTTGTTTGTTTGTTTGTTTTGTTTTGTTTTTTTTTTTTTATTTTTTATTTAATTCTTGCTGGTCAAGAATCTCTCTATTTTCTCCTCATTGTCTGTATGTGATTGTAAACTATTGAGGAGAGGCCATATGTCTTTTATATATTACCTTAATTCAACGGAAAAGATTGTCTGATTGAAAATCGTAGAAATTTCGATTGTTGCGTCTTGTACACAGCTGTCAAGGACTTGAATAAACAGCTTTTGAACTTTGTTGTTTTGGAGTAGGCATAATCAGACATGCAGTTGAGTCAGCTGAATTCGGCTATAAGCGACTCAGTGTAAGGCGAATTTGTTTCTTCTCCGTGTAACATGGGGATTCTTTAATGGATACTTTGTATGCTGATTGTAACGTATTTCATCGGGCATTTGTGCGAGGGAAGTTCTGGGTTTGAAAATTTAGTTTTGCTTCTAGAGAATGTCAGATCAATGTGAATATAATGTTTGCAACCTCTTTCGATTTTTCCCACTACTTGAAACAACTCCCATGTTGCGCCAAGGCTATAATTGTGCTTGATGTAATGAAGTGTAGCAGTGGTAGAGCTTGTGTTTTTGCAGGAAAATATCTTGACTGCATTATTGAATAGTCATGTCGTAGTATACATTAATCTTCCTTTGTCAATGAAGTTGTTTCAGGGGTTTTCTAATGTAACTTTGCTTCTAGAGAATGGTCTGAACATGGCTGTACTACGTATTCTACCTCATGAAGTATTTTCCACTACTCGAAACAACTCCAGTGTCCTTTTGATCTATGGCTGTTTCGATCTCATGTAGTATAGCAGGGGTAGTATTTGTGTTTCTGGAGCCTTATATTTTGCTTTTTCATAGTTTAAAAGTTGACTTTGGTATTGTAATATGCTGTTCTATCGCTTACATTGTTTGCTGATGTTACAGGGAAAAACCTGTTTGCTAAAGTATTTGGGAAAAACCACCACCTCTCCTTTCACTTTGCTTCTCATTTTTAGTTTATTTAATTGTAAATTTGGCTGTCTGTTGCAGGTATAAGAAGCTTTTGTCCAGTGTTGATCTTACCAAAGACTTCTTCTACAGTTACTCTTATCCGATAATGCAAAGTTTGCAGAAAAATGTCTCAGCGACCTGTAATGAAGGAATGCCATATGACAATATCTTTGTTTGGAATGCTTTTTTGACTCATGCAATTCGATTAAGATGCAAGAACACTATGTGGACTATTCCTCTAGTTCATGGGCATTTTAAACAGGTTAGAATAATATCTTGTAACATGTTCTTCAACACCATGGGAAGAGGTTCAAGCAATTTTCTTTTTAGACGCTCGTTTCTCTATAGCATACTATGTGGACTATTCCTCTAGTTCATGGGCATTTTAAACAGGTTAGAATAGTATCTTGTAACATGTTCTTCAACACCATGGGAAGAGGTTCAAGCAATTTTCTTTTTAGACGCTCGTTTCTCTATAGCATTTTTTCCTCGTTTTTGACTTGGTTGCTTCCCCATAAGCTGCATGTCTAACCAAATGCAAAATTTTCTAATTTCTTCATCCTTTTCCTTGGACGTGAATACCTATGTGTCACTTCTTGCTTTCATCCTATCCTTGGTACCTCTGGGTGGATACTTTGATGGGGCTGTACTCCTTGACCCCAGCACAAAATAATTGCAGAAGAAATGTTCTGCTTGTATGTAGTATTTGCTTATAATCGTTGTCAAAGAGGAATAGTTAGTCGATTTTCTTAACGAGGGGGGATGGTGCCCCCGTTGGTGATGCCCCCGTTGGTGATGCCCTTAGGGTTTTGTGTATAATCTTAGGATTTCTAACTTCGGGATAGGGGGAAAAGCTAGGATTTTAGAATTTGGAGTATCATAACTTCTTGCCAATAGTTTCTGCTTTTATTTTCGTTTCTCTTTTTGCTTTTTCTCTTGGTTCTTTTTTGTTTCTCTTTTAATCTAAATTATATAACTGATTATGTTGAGGAGTATTGGAAAGGGAGATTGGTTAGTGTTGCACTTGGGTTTCTCTGTATCCTTTTCCAGCGGGAAAGGTGTCAGCCCACTGCCTATTTCCTGATCATTTTATTTCTTCCGACGTAGGGTGTTTAGCTCCTTAGAGATCAGTCCCTCTCCAGTCTTCAAGTCGGCATGAACTTGAAGAGTGGGCAGAGTATCTCCGTTTCAGCTGAGCCCAGTACATATGAATTCTTTTCTGATTTATGTTCATCTACTTTGATCTACGTAGTGTTTGTATATTTTCCCCTTTGGTGCAATTGTTGACCGACTAGGAGGCTTAGTGTGAAATTTTGCACTTTAGATAACCTTGTACTATTAATATGGCCTAAAACTATTAGTAAGGATTGATATAAAGTGTATATGGGTGGTAAATTTTGTTAAGTGCAGTAAATGAAAATTTAATTTCTATGAATATATTTATTTATAATCATGATAGGTGGTTGACAGAATGGTCTATGTATTTTTTTTGGAAATATTCTTGGGGCTTCTCTTATCTTTATATGAACACACTGTTTACCCTTCCAGAAAGCATTTTGAACTACACCCGCCTTTAGACAGGATGTAGTCAGTTTCTTAGGCAAGGCTGGTTTTCTGTGTCTGATTTTATGAAGTCTGTTAGTTCTTTCCTGTGATGCTCATTGCAAGGTTCACTTGTTTATTCTAGGGCAGCTACACAATTATTTGTGTCTGGATTTCTCGAATGATTTATGACGGGAGATTTTTGTGGACTTGCTAAGGACATTAACCTTCTTGTTTATCCGTATGTTTATATACTTTGGGTATAGATTCTTGATATTGTGGTTATTGCAGATTAGGCTGTCAATTTTTGGAAGGGACTTCAGTGTGTCTCTGATTTCAAGACGATCTCGTCACTTTGCAGGAACTCGGTATGCTCGTCTAACTAGTTTAACATGTTTTACACTTTTTGTTTCTAATTTTCAAGATTTAATATTTTCGTTAGAGCAGGAATGTACTGCATGTCTAAATGTTGTTTTGTTTTTCTCTCCTCGTCCTTTGACGGTCGTTGATCCCTTGTTTTCTTGCTTTAATGTTGAATCCAACTGAAGAATGGAATGAAAATAATCTTAACTTTCCCGATAGGATTTTTTTTCTAGTACTGTTTGAATTGGCTATGCGATCCTTTTCAACCCAAGGCCTTACGTCCACATTGTTGATTTGTATTGCACTAAAAATGGACTATTTTATTATCAAAAGCAGCTAGAAGCATAGGGATATGGTCACTCCATGTCCTACTCGTGATATGGGATGGTTAAGTAATATTAGTTGTTCTTACGAAACCTATACTTGGTTGCTTTGGCTCATAAATTGATGCAACAAGCAAGTTAAGGATGCAAATCTGAGACAAAAGAATTTTGTAACCCTCAGATTGCCAGAATTTTCATTTAACAGGAAATTGGAATTACAATAGCTAGCCCTTAATGAAAGCCCACATGTCCTCTTATAGAGGACGATTATGAGAGAGACTCTTCAGAATAGTGATTGAAAGAGTACTAGGGGAGGACCACTACAAACCCTAAGTAACGGGATTTATATTTGCAACATAAAGGCATAAATAAACCTCATCAATAGAAGGACACAAATACCCTTAACATATGAGGATGTCCCTACATCATTCCTTTCCCTCGTCCGGGCATGAAACAGACTCTTCCAAGAGTTGAGGAGCATCATATGGGGGCTTTGTAGGGTGAAAGGTCAGCCACATTGAAGGTGTTGGAGATTTGCCATTTTACATGAAGGTCAACAACATGAGCGTTGCCTTTTATCTTCTGGAGAATCTAAAAAGGCCCAATCTTCTTTGGATGGAGTTTAGAGTAAATGCATGCAGGAAACCTTTCTTTACGCAGGAAAACCATGACCAAGTCGCCTTTGTTGAATAGTTGGGCCCGTCTGTGCTTGTTCACCTATGCTTGATACTTGTGGTTGGGAACTGTAAGAAAAAAGAATAAAAGAGGGATATTTTATTGATACTGAATTGTGTGTTACAACTGTGAAATCCCTCCTACTTAAATACACAGAAAAGATAGAACCCTTTCCCAAGTAAATTCCTTAATCATAGGAGCCGCCATCCTAACCCTAGGATTTCTCTAAACCCTAGTAAAATATCAGACTTAATATTATAAGCATAATATTACCCTTTTGCCTTTTTATTATTAAACAGAATATAAACTACACAATAATCAACACCCCCCCTCAAGTTGAGCATGGATATTCAACATGCCCAACTTGCTTACAAACTGATCAAATCCCAGCTTCACTAGAGGCTTGGTCAACCCATCAGCCACCTGTTGGGCAGAAGGTAAGAAAGGGATGCAAATGACCCCACTGTCAAGCTTTTCCCGGATGAAGTGTCTGTCTATCTCAATGTGTTTGGTCCGGCCATGTTGTATTGGATCATTAGCAATGTCAATAGCAGCCTTATTGTCACAGAACAGCTTCATAGGAAGGCTAGTATGAATCTCAAGATCTTCAAGGACCCTCTTGATCCACAATTCTTCACATACCCCCTGAGCCATAGCTCTAAACTCTGCCTCTGCTATGCTCCTGGCCACCACTCCTTGCTTCTTGCTCCTCCAAGTGACCAAATTACCCCAAACATAGCTACAATATCCAGATGTTGACCTCCTCTCTTTGGAGCCTGCCCAGTCAGAATCAGTGTATACCTCTATTGTCCTTGAAGTGCTCTTCCTGAACCATAGACCTTCTCCTAAAGTACCCTTCAAATACCTCAGGATCCTCATCACAGCTTCAAGATGGTGTTCACAGGGGTCATGCATGACTTGGCTCACCACTCCTACTGCAAAGGAGATGTCGGGCCTTGTATATAGGCTAGATATATTAGTTTGCCCACCAACCTCTGATACCTGCCTTTATCAACTGGCACACCTTCAATTTTTTCCTAGAATTTCAGGTCCGACTCCGTAGGAGTTGCAGCTGGCTTACATTCTGACATGCCAGTCTCTTCCAGTAGATCTAGTACATATTTCCTCTGAGATACCACCAGGCCCTTATTTGACCTTGCAAATTCCATGCCCAGAAAGTATTTCAAACTCCCTAGCTCTTTGATCTCAAACTCCTTGGCCAATATGTTCTTGATATGGATCCTTCCTACTTGATCATCACCAGTTAGGATGATGTCATCCACATAGACAACCAAAATTGTCAATTTTCCATCCCAGGATCTTTTCACAAATAAGGTGTGGTCAGAATGCCCTTGCTTGAACCCTTCATTTTTTAGGAACTTCATAAACCTCTCAAACCATGCCCTAGGACTTTGCTTGAGTCCATAGAGTGATTTCTTCAATTTACACACCTTGTTACCCGAACCACCTCCAAACCTGGGGGAATATCCATGTACACCTCCTCTTTTAGGTTGCCATGGAGAAATGCATTCTTCACATCCAGTTGCTCCAAAGGCCAGTCCCTGTTCACAGCCACAGACAACAAAATTCTCACAGTGTTTAGCTTTGCCACAGGAGAGAAGGTCTCAGAGTAATCTAACCCATATGTTTGGGTATATCCCTTAGCTACAAGCCTGACCTTATATCTTTGCAATGTTCCATCAGAATTATACTTCACAGTAAACACCCATCTGCACCCAACTGGGACTTTTCCTTCTGGTAGTCTAACAACATCCCAAGTGTCATTTTTCTCAAGGGCCCTCATCTCTTCATGGACAGCTGCCCTCCACTAAGGTTCAGTTAGGGCTTCTTGAATATTTTTTGGGATCTTTATAGTGGATAGAGTTGATATGAAGGCCTGATACTGGGGTGATAGTTTGTCATATGACACATATTTGGTGAGGGGATATAAAGGATGTTTGGTGCATTCTCTGACTGGCTTTCTAAGAGCAGTAGGGACTTGTAGAATAGGGTCATTTGGATCTATTTTATCAGATGTGGTATGAGAATAAGATTTTTCAGAGATCGAAGTTTCAGAGTTTTCAAGAGGATTACCTGTTTCTGAGTCACTTTCAGTATCTTCACCTGAGGCAGGATCTTGGCCAGTGTTGTTTTGGAGTACATTATCCTTGAGAGAAGTTTCCTTTCTAGAATAAGTTTTCCCTGGGAATTTCAGTATTCTAGTCATAGGACTAATCTCTAAACTACCTCCCTGATTATCTCTTATAGGAGAGGACAATTTAGTGATATTGTCACTGTTTTCCTTACTATGATGCACAAGATCCTTAGGGTTAAGAACACTAGACTGTGGTACCTCTGTGTCAAGTAAAAAATGCAGGGGAGACTTGGACTCATGTGCATTGGAATACCCCCCCTGAATATGAGTCTCATAAAACATCTTGTCTTCAAAGAAGGTCACATCACTAGAGATATACATTTTTTGGTTCAAGGGGTCAAAGCACTTGTATCCTTTTTGAGTTGAGGAGTACCCTAGGAATATGCATTTTCTAGATTTTGGGTCTAATTTCCCTGCATTATGTAAGTGTATATAGGCTGTACATCCAAAAACTCTAAGGGGTTGGTCCTGAATCAGTCTAGATGTGGGATAAAAAACTTTTAGTTGACTCAAAGGACTATGGAAGTTTAGGACTCTAGAGGGCAGTCTATTTATGAGGTAGATAGCTGTTAGAACAGCTTCTCCCCAAAGATATTTAGGGCATCTGGAAGTGATCATCAATGATCTTACAACTTCCATGATATGTCTGTTCTTCCTCTCTGCCACCCCATTTTGTTGGGGTGTGTCTGGGCAAGAACTTTGATGGACTATACCAGTTTCTTGGAAAAAGGTCCCCAAGATGGAGTTAAATTATTCAGTGCCATTATCACTTCTAAAAATCTCCATTTTTGAGTGAAATTGAGTGCAAATCATGTTATAAAAATCTTTAAAAGTTTGTTTGGCATCACTTTTGTGCTTTAGGAGGTACACCCAAGTTAACCTAGTATGGTCATCAATAAAGGATATAAACCATCTTTTTCCAGATAGAGTGCTTACCCTTGCAGGCCCTCAAATATCACTATGAATCATAGTGAAAGGTTTTGTTGGCTTGTAAGGTTGGGCAGGGAAAGTAGATCTACAGTGTTTGGCTAACTCACATATCTCACATTGAAAACCTTCAAACTTCTTATTAAAAAATAGTTCAGGCATAAGCCTTTTCAAATACAAAAAACTAGGGTGCCCTAATCGGAGGTGCCACCTTAGAACATTATTCTTATCATAATAAGTAGGTCGAAGCTTGACTATTCCTAGGAAAGTCTTTATGCGGAAGTCTCCCTTCTCTCAAGCGAGATATAGTCCTCCTTTCAACTTAGCACTTGCCAATCCTTCCCCGTGTGAGTATCCTGAAAGACACACCCATCCACAGAGAACACAACATTATACTGAGAATCAGAAATAAATTTGCTGACAGATAAAAGGTTACAGGATAAACTAGGGACATGTAGTACATTTTTAAGGACACAATTTTTGGAAACTATGATTGTGCCGGTTCCAGGTATAGTAGAGAATGAGCCATCAACTATTTTTACCTTTTGATTCCCAGCACATGGAATGTAGGAGGAAAAAAGGTGGGAAAAACTAGACATGTGATCTTTTGCCCCCGAGTCAATGACCCAAGAGGCAGGTTGGTGGATTCCCAAAAAAGAGAGGGATGGATGGTAGTGAGCATGAGGACTCACCTGTGGGTGGTGATTTGGTTGTTTGGGCAAGGACAAGCTTACTGATCTGTTCTATCTGTTCCTGAGTGAGTGAAAGCCCCAAGTGAGTTCGGACCTTGATCGGATGACCCACCGATTTGCTTGTCTTACATGCGAATTCCCACCGGCACTTCTTGGCTTCCAATTTGCAGGTTTTCCATGAATGCCCCAGCAAGTTTCTCTGGTGTGCCCCTGTTTCTTGCAATGGTCACACCAGAGTCTTTGTTTTCCAGTCTTCCTATCAACCTCTCCTTTTGCAGCCACAAGGGCTGAATTTTCAGCAATAGGAGCAGCAGCAGCAGTCCCTGTTTTCATCACTTTCCTTCTTAGTTCCTCCCTTCTGACTTCAGAGAAGACTTCCCTAAGTGTAGGCAATGGATTCTTCCCCAGAATCCTTCCTCTTACTTCATCCAATTCTTGATTCAATCCTGCCAGAAATATATAAACTCTATCAGTTTCTTCTTTTTTCTGGAATTTGACCCCATCACCCGGGCAGTCCCACGAGATGTTGTAGGACATGTCCAACTCCTGCCATAGACCAACCATGGTGTTGTAATATGAAGTAACATCCTGATTTTCTTGTTTGTAAGACCATAGCTTGGTTTTAAGTTCATAGATCTGAGATGTATTCTCCAAATCAGAATACATCTCCTCCACAGCGTTCCACATGTCTCTGGCTGTAGGTAGGAACATGTGAGGCTTGGCGATTGCAGGCTCCATTGAGTTTATAAGCCATGCCCTTACCATGGAGTTCTCAAATCTCCATGTTGCAGATCTGGGGTCACCTTCGGCTGGCTTAACAGTTTCTCCGGTGATGTGCCCAAGCTTTCCCCTTCCATCAATGACCAATTTGACTGTTTGAGACCATTCTAAATAATTCTTTCCGTTCAGCCTTTGTAGGGTGAGTATGGCTGAGGAAGAATTAGCATTGGAATCTCCTCCGGTATGCTGATCAGCGGTTGTCGTGACTGAACCGGTCGTTGTGGTGGAAGAGGTGCCTGATGTGGCAGTGTTTAAGGCTGCCCGGTAATTCATGATTGCCCAAGGATCATGCAACCATGCTCTGATACCATGTAAGAAAAAAGAATAAAAGAGGGATATTTTATTGATACTGAATTGTGTGTTACAACTGTGAAATCCCTCCTACTTAAATACACAGAAAAGATAGAACCCTTTCCCAAGTAAATTCCTTAATCATAGGAGCCGCCATCCTAACCCTAGGATTTCTCTAAACCCTAGTAAAATATCAGACTTAATATTATAAGCATAATATGACCCTTTTGCCCTTTTATTATTAAACAGAATATAAACTACACAATATTCAACAACTTCCAAGTTTGAGTGAGGCAGTCTGATGAAGTCCTTCAATGGCTGAAGTTAATGAACTTGCATCACGACTTTTAGCAATAGTGATAGGAGCAAGGTCCACTATGCAGTTTGGAGGTTTAGAGTAGACAATTGCAAATGGGGAGATGTGTGTGGAACGGTTGGGCTGACTGTTGTAAGCAAAATCGGCTTCCAACAGAGCTGTTTCCCATTGCTTGGGGTTGTTTCCTGTAAAGCAACATATCGCCAAAGTATGGTTCACAACTTTGGTTTGGCCGTCAGTTTGTGGGTGGTACATGCTACTAAACTGTAGTTTTGTGTTGAATTTCCTTCACAACGTACGCCAGAAATGTGAAATGAATTTAGCATCCCTATCGGGAGGTGATTGATCGTGGAAGTCCATGTAAGTGAACGATCTCCCTGAAGAAAGTGAAGCTACAAAGCTGCAATCTGCAATCTTTTTACAAGGGAGGAAGCAAGACATCTTGGAGAAATGGTCCACCACTACCAACACTGAATCAATGTGACGTGGGGTCCTTGGTAGGCCCAAAACAAAATCAAGGGATAGATTCCCAAATAGCATCAGTGATCGGTAGAGGGGTATATAATACGGTGTTCTGCTTTGTGCCCTTGGTTGATTGGCACACTACACACCGAGCAACAAAACGGGCCACTTCTCTTTTCAACTGTGGCAAAAAAAATCACTCTTCAACTAAAGTCAAGGTTTTGTGTCTCCCTTGGTGAGAAGCTATCCCTCCCTAATGTAGTTCTTTGATTAGGTGATCACAAATGGAGTGTTGGGGTGAAGCAGCGACATCCCTCCCTCTCTATAAGGAAGGTGGGAACGAGCGATTCACGACAAGCAAGCAATAAAGAAAATCTGACTAGTCGTACGAAGGCGGAAACGAGGGCCCTCGAGCCAATGTTCGAGTACCGGGCGCTACGGCGCATAGCTTGTCTCTTCTGAACAAGTAGCCTTCCTATATGTTGTAGTCCTCGGTAAATTCTTTGCTAGTGCACGTGTCCCGGATTTGGCTGAAGTCAGGGTCCTCCGCATAGTCCCCTTCTAAGGTCTCAAAACTCGTCAACTCAGTATGTATCATGTTAAAGATAGTGTACTTGCGGCTAAGAGCATCGACAACTTTGTTTTTCTTGCCCTGCTTATGGTGAACCACGAAGGTTGATGTGCTTTTGGGCACGGTTGATGTGCTTTTGAGAGTTAATGAAATGCAAGGTTCAATGGTCAGATTGAAGTAGGATTTCTTTTTGAATGAGATAATGCTCCTGATGCTGAAGGGCTCGAACAATTGCATAGAATTCCTGATCGTAGGTGCTCTATTTTTGCCTTTACTCTGGAAGTTTCTCACTGAAGAATTCGATGGGGTTTCCTTCCTGACTTAGAACAACGCCTATGCCAAACATGGAGGCGTCAGTTTCTACTACAAAGGACTTATCAAATCGGTAAGAGCCAGTACGGGTACGGGAGCAATGGTGTGTTCAATCTTAATGAGGTTGGAAACTCTTGGATTGCTCTTCCGCTCAAGAGAATTTACCTTTTGTCAGCCCATCAAAGGTGAGGCGAGTTCACTGAAGCCACGAATGAATCTCTTATAGAATGAGGCCGGGCTGCAGAAACTGCGTAATTTAGAGATATTAGATCGTGGGCCGGTCTCGGATAGCTGCAACCTTGGAATCATGCACTTGAATGCCTTGAGCACTCAACATAAACCCTAAGAAGGGTAATTAGCACTAAAGACACACTTCTTGAGATTGCAACACAATCTATGCAATTTGAGGGTGAGGAAGACCTGTTGAACGTGATGCAGGTGTTCATCTTCGGTCTTGCTATCGATGAGCATGTCGTTGAAGTAAATGACCACAAACCTGCTCAGAAGTTCCTTAAAAACCTCTATCACCAGCCTCATAAAGGTGCCTGAGGGCGTTTGCACAATCCGAATGGCATGACCAGACATTCATAAAGGCCCTCCTTAGTCTTAAAAGCAGTCTTCCATTCATCCCCCACCCTTATACATATCTGATGCCATGCACTACATTATTTAATTTTTGTGAATTTAACAGCCCCACACAAGTGGTCTAGCATGTTCTCAAGCCTTGGAATGGGGAATCTGTATTTAAAAAGGGAAATTTAATAAAGTATGCTTGAAAATTTACTCTCGGATTCCTTGTAGTAAGCAACCTCCAGTGATTCTTACGGTTTAATGAAAATTTGACGATTTAGTTTGCAACAGAAGATATCGATGATTTTGTCAAGTTTTCGACGGAACCAACGAAATTTTCAGCGGTACCGTCAAAAACTGACGGAATTATCGATTTTATTATATGTTGGGAATCTCTGGAATAGCTGGAGGTTGCCCATTGCAGTGTTTCTGGGCTTATTGGGACGGTATGTTTTTTAAAACACACCATAACCTAAGAAGGATGAACCACAGTGATTAGCCCTTTATGAGTCCCCATTATGACTTTTACAAACAGTTACAATTACGAGATCACTCGTAGCATTTATTAGGGACTGTCTGAACTCTGAAGCATAGAAACAACCCACCTACATAGGATACAAAGAAACAAAAAGTCTTCATGTGCACAGAACCGTTAGATGAATGATACATGTACAAAAACGCAAAATGGTTGTATTTATCTTTTTGTGAACATATTTTACATCTAACGGTTCAGTACAAAGCGGACGGAGTGAGTAAGAATTTTCCACAAAGAATGGTCAGATCTCGTACTTGATGTTTCTTTGTCAAGTTTTATTGTGAAAACAATAAACTGCCCACAATAACAGAGGTAAGAGGAACAGTCAAATTATCATCAAGTTCTGAACTTATTGGGAGAGATTCAACCAATGCAGCAATAATAGACACATCCAAGAACCTTAGTGCCATACCCAAGCTTTCTTCAATATAACCAAATGTCGAGAAATAATGCATGTACCTGAATACCGATGTCAATCAATTAGACAAAAAGCATTTGAAATGTTAACAAATTATGGTAAAAGTTGAAGAGTGAAGTGTTGGATTACGCAATTGAAGCTACGGAACCAGCTACTGCCATTGAAATACTTCCAACAATAGATTTATTGCTGTTTTATGGAAGTTTTTGGTGTCCAAATCGTCTACCAATGATGTCAGCCATTCCTGAAACAGGATGAGCAATTTATCTTAAGAGATCGCTAGGCATATCAATAAATTGTTGTCGAGCAAATGTATTTTCGGTTGGCAGACTTCTGTGCAAGTGTCAACTCTTTCTAGTCGAAAATTATTACATACAAGAAACACCATCGATCCACTTAATTGACACTGCTTAGGTTGATTGCAGAGAACATGCATTGAACTCTCTTTAACTGTTAAAAATATAAACCTGACAATATATAAAAAGACAGGGGCGTGAACCATATAGCTTAACCTATGTGAGGAGAGAAGTTCATCTGTTAATATGGTAGGAGAAAGAAAAACTGGGAAGTGCCTAAGTGGGATTAATTACAAATTCTAAGTGGCTCGCTTACGTTGTTCTGCATAAACATGTGCTAACCTATGCTATGAGGTGAGGAAAGTTTGTCTTTTAATATGGTAAGAGAAACAATGATTAGTGTCCAATATGGAAAAAAAACTACGAATTCTAACCGGCCCCTAACACTTGCCCGCATAAACAAGGGTACAACGTGGACTTGGCTATGATACCATATGATAACGCCGAAATTATCACGGTGTTTCAGCGGTGATTAAATGAGTGGATATCTGGCTATTTTGATGATATAAAAGTGGTGGTGCGCGGTGGGGATATTGGATTCACGGTGGTGCAAGTGGTGGTGCTAAATAGAAGTAGAGAGAGTTTGCAATTTGGCAGAGTTTGCCTTAGTTTTGTATTAATGCATATGTGTTAATGATTACATTGAGCCTCTATTTATAGGCAAGCTACAAGTTAGGGTTTAACTAATAATAAAACGACGTAGTTAAATTGGGACAGCGCCGACTAAGCTAAAGACTATCTTGTGGTGCCGATAGGAAGCAGTCCCATTACACTTGACCATCTGCTTAGTCTCCGTCTTGTTACCCTTGTCGTAGCTTCCTCTTCTTAACAGCATGCTCGGTCCGTTGGCGGACCTATTAGCCTTGATGATTGGCGGGCCGTCCCCCTAGCCTTTCTTAGTGCCGCATGGGGCTTAAAGGCCTTCGACGGGGCCGATTGCCGGCGAACCCGATCTTGGCTTGTAAGTGCTCGGATTATAGTGACCGATTATAGTGACCGGTGGCCTTATCCGCTACTTTGGTGGCCGGGCGGATCCGAATAAGGATCCACGGGCCGAATTACGGTTTAGGCACATCACCATATTGAAATTTTAGGCTGAAGAACATAACCAAGGGGAGCCCTTAAACTATCCCAATCGTAACATTCTGGCCCCTAAACCTTTTTCTGTTAACACGTGGCCCTTAAACGGTTTAAAACATAACATTTTGACCCTTCCAACTGATTTCGAGAGAATATGCCTCGAATATTCCATTTAATGTTGTGTTTGACATTTTCAAAGAGTAAAAATGTACTTAAAATATTTTTTTCATCTAAACCTTATCTTTTTCCCTCACCCTGTCCCTTCTTCCTTCACAATTTAAACCTATCTAACTTGGGGGCTCAGAATCAAAACAATTTCTGGTGTATGCCTATTGATTTGGGAGTCGTTGAATCGCTCTTTCAATGAAAGGGTTAATTTTATTAATTTATGCTGGATATGTAGTTTTATGTGGGATTCAGAGACTGCATCTTTCAAATTTCTTAAAGAACATGGTACTCATATAATGCTATTGGTAGAATATGCCTGGTTGTTAGAATTTAGTTACCCATTTCCTAAATCTTGTTTGCAATCTATTTCAGCACCCACTTCTGAAAATAACAGTAAATAGATCGTAGAAATTACAAATCTATGGGAAAAAAATTATCAAGCCGTTGTGAGGAATGAGTTCACCCGCAAATTTTTATCAAGGAAAGGTCCCATATTTTCGAAATTGACTTCTGAGAGTTCTGAACAGCAAAAAATTCATGCTTTATTACAATTATTTGGCTTCCAGATGTTTGTTTCATGAAAGGCCATTTGATGGGTCACACACTAACTGAAGTGTTTTTCTTGATGATATTTGGTATTTCTATTTCAACATTACTGGAATACACTATACAATGGGGAAAGACTCTTTGGTAAAATTACAGAGATGATGAAGTGATAGGAGAGGAAGATTTGGTGTTTGGGCTATATGTGATGAATTTTAAAGGATTTATTGTGGTGGTTATGGAGATTTGAAGAATATTTTCACATTAGGGACGATGATGAAGAAGGAAACGGAGAAGAAGTTGAATGTACAAATTTACCCTTATTCCTGAGTCAAAACAGCCGGACGGGCCAAAATATTACGTTTTAAATAGTTGAGGGCCAATGTTTTCAAAAATAAAGTTTAGGGGCGAAAATGTTACTCCCTCCGTTTTTTTTATATGTCGCAGAGAGAAGAATCACATAGATTAAGAAAGTAATTAATATGTGTATTGGAAATGTATTTTTTTATTGGAGATGTAAATATTTTGTTGGTAAAGGAGTTTTTAGTATTGGAATTGTGTTTTTTTTATTGGAGATGTAAACATTTTGTTAGTAAAGGAAGAAAAAATAATAAATGATGCATTGGAATTGTAAAATGACAGATAAATAAAAACATAGCAAATTCTGAAATGTGACAGAAAAAAAAAAAACGGAGGGAGTACATCACAATAGTTTAGGGACGTGTCTTTTACCCTTTTAGATTTTCTAAAACTTCTGTTTTCTTTCAAGTTGGGTAGATGGATCGGTTAACTTTTAATGCATCATACTTCTACTTTGGTTTGCAGAATATTTTCTTTATTTTGGACAAATGGACAATTTTGTATTGATGCTACAGAACTATTGGCCTTTGCTAATGTAGCTATTTGAAAAGAGGGGTCAATGACAATGGAAGGGTTGCAAATGATGTTGAAACTGAGCAAATTGTCCTCGATGATGAAGCTGGGCCATGCAAAGGCAGAATGAGTTCGGTTGTGCAAATGAGGGGTTCAATTCCTCTTTTCTGGTCTCAAGAAGCTTCAAGATTCAGCCCCAAACCTGATATCATTTGTAATGAAATCAACAAGTCTTTAAATAATTTAGATCAGATGCAATTTTGTTCAACTACAATGCTGTTTAATTTATGTATTTCCTGTATGTGCTGCAAACGTATTTTTTTTCTTCTGTGGTTTTTATTTCATTTTGGTTTCTTCTTACCAGTACAAAGATATGATCCTACCTACGAGGCGACCAAGATGCATTTCGATGATTTGGAAAGAAGATATGGGAATCCAATCATAGTGCTCAATCTGATAAAGGTTAGGAGACTTGATTTATGCCTCAATCACTTAACCAATTTTTTAATTGTGGAATTATTTGGGAGAAAGAATAGAATTTATTTTATTGATCGATATTTACTCAGGGATGGACTGAGTCCCTTTTAAAGAGATTTACAACTAGTTTAAACTACCAATGCCTTACGCCACTCAGCCATACCTCCAAGTTGTTGATCGGAATGGAATTGGGTGTGCCGGGTTTGGTTGATTACCCGAAGGGCTATCTGATCCGATCAACTGCGTAAGCCGTAGCGCGCGTACTCTTCCTCTATGAGTAAGAACAAGAGTCCTCTCGTATTTCAACTCTAAAGGATATACTAATCTTTATTCAACTCTTTAACTTTAAAACTTAGAAAACCTACGTACTCAAACTTCTGTCTACTGGCTTTATTTAAAATAAAGCAACATATGTGAATAGATAAACATAAATAAATAAAAGAAATACGCAGTTAATAAACTACGACTCCCGCACTCCCCCTAAAGTTGGCGCGTGAATATTCATCATGCCCAACTTGCTCACAAACTTATCAAAGTTCTACCTTGCTAAAGCTTTAGTTAATCCGTCTGCTGCCTGCTTTGCTGACAGAAGAAACGGAATACAAATCAGTCCACCCTCAATCTTCTCCTTTTGAAAATATTTATCAATTGCCACATGTTTTATTCTGTCGTGTAGGACAGGCTCGTTTGCATTATCAATGGCAGCTTTGTTATCACAAAGCAACTTCATAGTAAGAGAGCACGACATTCTCAGATCTCTTAGCACTCTTTTAATCCAAAGTATTTCACACATTCCCTGAGACATAGCTCTGAATTCTGCATCCGCACTACTTCTAGCCAGTACATTTTGTTTCTTCGCCAAGTAACAGTTTCCCCACACATAAGTGCAATACCCTGAAATTGACTGTTTCTCTTTGACACAGCTCCCCCAATCAGTATCCGTATAGGCATTCATTCCCCTTCTTTCGGACCTTTTGAAATATAGTCCACTTCCAGGAGTCTCCTTTAGATAGCCTAGGCTTTTGTTCGCAGCTTCCAGATATCTCACTTGGAGTATACATGAATTGATTGAACTCTCTGCATATGAAATATCAGGTCGCGTATGGGAGAGGTAGATTAATCTCCCAACCAACCATTTGGAAACTCTCTTTGTTGACTGGAGTGTCATTCTAACAATCACCAAGTTTGATGTTAAACTCCATGGGTGTGCTGGCTGGTTTGCACCCCATCATCCTAGTTTCTTCCGAGAGATCCAGAATGTACTTTCTTTTGGATACTACCAGCTCTTCTTGGGACCTAGCTATCTTCATTCTTATGAAGTATCTTAGTGGCCCAAGGTCTTTTATTTCAAATTCAGCCATTAACTTATTAACTATTGGCTTCTTCCATTTCATCACCTGTAAGCACAATATCATCTACATAGACGATGATGCGGTTACTTTTCCACTTTTAGAAAATTTATCGAACAAGGTATGTCATGACCCTATGTCATGACCCTGTTCGAAACCCTTTTTCTTAAAAAAAAAGTCATGAATCTCCCGAACCATGCTTCTAGGGCTTTGGTTTAGTCCATAAAGGGACTTAGTCGACACACTTTCCTTTCAAACTGATCCTCAAACCCTGGAGATTTCTCCATATAGACTTCCTCCTTTAGATCACCATGGACAAAGGCGTTTTTCACATCCAGCTAGTTTAGTTGCATGCGGAGATGTACAACAATGGACAAAATAATGCTTATAGTTTCAAGTTTAGCATCAAGTGAGAAAGTTTCTGAAAAATAAATTCCATGGGTGTCGTAATTTTTCTACCGCATGTACATTCCCACAATGGTTGTGTTTTTCTGAAATCAAACTTTGTTTTATGAGAAAATCCCTTGGCCACAAGTCTAGCCTTGTGCCTTTGAACTGAGCCATCTGAATTATATTTATTTGTGAACACCCACTTACACCCTACTGGTCTTCTCCCCTTTGGCAGTTCTACTTTCTCCCAAGTTTGATTTTTCCCCAAAGCCATCATCTGTTCCAGTTCACCTCCTTTCACTCAGGAACATTTAAAGCTTCTTGAATATTTTTTGGTATGGTATTTTTACTGCAGGCTGAAATAAAGGCTTTGTAGGTAGGAGAGAGTATACTGTAGGACAGATAGTTTGACAATGAGTGTTGGTAAATGTTCTTGGGGCTTCAGGACTGCAATTGGTACATCTAGAAGGAGATCCCTCTCTGGATTTTTCAAGATTCGGACTGATCATGCTTTTGGGATTCAGATATAGTACTTGCATTATCTTCTTCCTGTGAGTGTTCATTTTCATAACCAATTTGGTTTTCAATCGGCCTTTCTATAGTGTTGTCTTTCCTATAAACTGTCGTATTGAAGTGGTAGGGTCTGGTATTGAATCATTCCACTCCTACTCCTTTTCATCGATTTTGATCAGAATTTTTTGGCACATCACTCACTATATATATTTGTATTTCTGAGTAATTTGGGATTAACATGGGTCTAGTATAGATGCTATGTTCATGCACTTTTTCAGTGGACTTGAAGTAGAAAGTTTGTTCATGAAACGTTATGTCCCATGTGACATAGTTTTCTTTCAACTTGATCAAAGCACTTATATCCCTTTTGGGATGAAGAGTACCCTAAAAAGGAACACCTTTTTGCTCTCGGGTCCAGTTTACTGCCACTCCTAGTATGTACAAAAACCACACATCCAAAAAGTTTTAAAGGAAGGCTTCCGAAAATTCTTTCATTCAGGTAACTTCAATACCCTTGAAGGCATTCAATGTATCAAGTATCTGTCAAGATGACTTTACCCCAGAAATAGTTTGGCCAATTCACATTAAACATGATAGCTAAAGATTGGTTCTTCATCAGGAAAATCCAAGTGACCCTACTTACTATGGTCATCAATAAAGGATACAAACCATCGATGACCATTGACATTTTTCACCCTTGAGGGTCCCCGCACATCACTGTGGATAAGTGTGCAAGGTGATAAGAAAGTTTGGGATAGGGATTTCTGGAATGTTTTGCCAATAGACAGATTTCACAAACAAAATCCTTAGGATTCTCCCCTTTAAATAAACGAGGTAATAACCTTGAAAGATATACAAAACTTGGATGACCTAATCTGTCATTTGATTACATCATCCATACAAAGGTAAATTACATTTATCATTAAAAACAGAGGAATTAAGGCATGATCACTAATGCTAGATGACTCTGTTAATAGGAATAGCTGCCGATCTTCATTCTCAAAGTTGAAGCCTGAAATTCATAGATTTTATCGGTAAAAGTCACCTTACACTTATAATCTTTTATCAGCCTTTTGACTGATAAAAGATTGTAGTGAAGGTTAGGCACAAATAGAACATTTTTTTGAGTAAGACCATTAGGTAAAGTTATTGTTCCAGTTCCCACGACTTTAGTGGAGGAACCATCAGCAATTTTAACTGAATGGTCAATGTTTGAGTGTTTGTAATCATGAAGGAACTTCAGGTTTCCTGTCATATGACAAGAAGCTCATGTATCTATGATCCAGGTGTTCATTTCAAGATTGCAAACTTTGAAATGAAAGCAAAGTTCATACCAGTCTGAGCAAGGATGGCAGAGTCACCAGCGGTGGTATTTGCAGGTTGTGTAAAAAGTTTCTTCAGGGTTTCTACTTGCTCCTTTTTTAAACCACCTTACTGATGTGTCTCTTCTCCAGCAAGTTTCCCATAACTTTCTTTGTTCCCTTTACCAGATGGTTTCCAGTTGTCAGGTTTGCCATGAAGTTTCCAACAATTGTCCTTAATGTGGCCTGTCTTTTTGCAGTTCTCACACCAAATTTCGTCCTTTGTTTGATTTGTACCCCATTTTTTATCTGATCTTGAAGCTATATCAGACCCTTCATACTCAAGAACTGCAGGATTCTTCACCATCAATTTTCTGCGGCTTTCTTCATGCTTGATCTCAGAGACAGTAGATTTGAGTGATGGAAGGGGTTTGGTGGCAATGATCCTGCTCCATACAACATCAAGTTCTTGGTTTAGCCCCATGAAAAACTGGAACACTGTCATTTTCAGTGGATTCCTTGTGACGTTTGGCATCCTCTGGACAACTCCACTGCATTTCATCAAGCAGATCAAGTTGCTGCCATGATCTGGACAACAAGTTATAGTACTGAATAGTGTCCATATTTCCCAGACCTAACCCATAAAGTTTAGCGTTAATGGCATATATCTCAGACGTGTTGACAGCTTTGGAGTATAACTCCTTAGAAACTGCCCAAATCTCACGAGTTGTGTCATAAAAGATGAAACTTTCGCGTAGGTCAGGGGTCATGGATCTGATAAGCAATGACATAACCAAATTGTTGTCCGTCTCCCACTGTTTGAACTTATCATCAGTGGGCTTTGGAGCAGCAGTGCTACCCATAAGGATGTCCATCTTCCCTTTTCCACCAATAAACATCTTGACGCATCAAGACCAGATGAGATGGTTGCTCCCATTCAACTTGTTGACTGCTATCAAATTAGAGCCGGCAATGACCCACTTTCTGATGAGTTAACTTCAGACAAGGTAGATGAAAGGGTAGACATGATTAAGATAAGAAAATTTGAATTTTAAGCGGAAGATTTAGAGACTCGGCTCTGATACCATGAAGTATATGAAAACAATATGCAAGAGAAAGATAACTCTTCTATTAGACTGTACAGATTACACACTTGGTTTAAATAGGACCCAGGGAGAGAAAGAATAAGTTGGCAGACAGCTCATTAACTATTACAACGGCTGTAAAAGACAGCTTGCTAACTAGACTAATTAAGGCACTAATTATAGGCTGCAACTTAGGGAGTTGCTGTTATAAAAGAGGAAAATAACAAATATACCCTTACAAGAATAATGACAAGGTAACAACATAAATGATTATAATATTCCTACGTCACTATGGATCATGGTAAACAGAGCAATTGGTTTGTAGGGTTATGCATGATATGGCTGTTCAGTATGTTTTGCCAACTCACAAGCCTCACATTGAAAGGAAAAATCTGTTTTATTAGAAAATAAAGTTGGAAATAACTTTTTCAAATAAGACAAACTCAGATGTCCTGATTTGGTATGCCAGATTAGGACTTTATTCTGATCCAAACTAGAAACTGAATTACCAAAGCCTTTTATTTCACAAGCCCTATCGTAGATTGTCTCTTGATCCCAAGATATAGCGTCCTCCAACAGTTACAGACCTGCTAATCGTCATCCCTGATGCCTGGTCCTGAAACAGACACTAACCTTTAGAAAAAGTGACAGTACAATCCTTATCAGAAGCAAGCTGGATTTACTGAGTGCAGATTACTGGCTAAACGAGGAACATGAAGTACATTAAGCAAGATGATTTTTTGGTGTAATTAGGATGGGAGAAAATGATCCATCGGCCTATCTAATTTTTTGGTTTCCAGCTAAAGGGGTGTAGGGTGAAAATAAATCAGAGGAGCTTGTCATGTGATCGGTAGCTCCTGTGTCTATGACCCAGGAGACCACATATTTAACTCTTAGAAATAATGAAAAGTGAGTGACCTGATTCAACAAACGAACATTTTGAGACACAATTTTGAGAATTAAAAAGTTTACTCTAGTGTTCCAACTAATCCGGAGTGAATGGATTTGATCCTGGATTAATTGATGCTTGATTTGCTCTCCCAGATTCATTCCGTTTGTTCACTGATCCCTTTGTCCTCCTGATTGGCTTTCCATGGATCCCAACATGTGTCTCGGGTGTGTCCAACCTTCTTACAATGTTCACACCAATGTAATGGCTTTGTGGCTGCCTTCCCATCATTCTTAGTTGCAGTTAGGGCTGAGATCTCACCCTTAGAATTTCCACTTCTGCCCATAACCTTCTTCCGAGCTTCTTCCCTCCTAACCTCGGAAAAACTTCTCTTAACGAAGGCAGGGCTTTTCTACCAAGAATTCTCCCCTTCACCTCGTCTGACTCAGGTGCTTAGCCTGCTGAAATGAGTAAACATGTTCATTTTCTTCTCTTCGTTTGAATTTGATGTTATCACCAGGACACTCCCAGACCTCTTCATAACAGAGGTCCAATTCTTTCCATAGGGAGACAACTTCGTGGTAGAATTCAATGACGTCTTTGGGCTTTTGCTTCATCCTCCACAATCTAGTTTTTAATTCGTAGATCTATGAGGAATTCTCGATGTCTGAGTGGAACGGTTTTATCGACCAAAGCTAGTCTGTTCAGCAATAATAACTGAAAAAAGGTTTTGTTTTGTTTTGTTTTCCGCTGAATAAGCCAATTTGGAAATGTTACCTTTAGTTTTGTCAATATGATATGATAAATATCTCTATTAATTGGGGCTGAAGTTATAATTGCCTTTATGTAGCATTCCCGATCCTTTTTTTTTAACATTACTTAATTTGTTTTCATCTAATTGTTTAACTGCAGACTGTTGAGAAAAGGCCAAGAGAAATGATGTTGAGGCGTGAATTTGCCAATGCAGTAGGGTATTTGAACCAGATTCTTCCCAAGGATAATCATCTCAGGTTCATCCATTGGGATTTTCACAAATTTGCAAAGAGGTAGATATTTGTATGGCATATTGTAGGTTCATATTACTGTGATTTTGTGCTTACATAATTAATTTTGGCCTCCTTTTGTTTCCAAGCAAGTCCGCAAATGTCTTGGCAGTTTTGGGTGGTGTTGCCACAGAAGCACTGGATTTAACAGGGTTCTATTACAGTGGGAAGCCTTCGGCTGTTAAAAGAAGAACCACCCAACTCAGTCGTACAAACACGGGACGGTACTCTTTCCGTTCTTGTATCTCTGAAATTCTTACGAACTATGATATACATTGGGTTTGAAAATACTTGCAATCAAACTAAAGAAAGGTATAGATGTTTCTCCGTGTTCCTTTCAAACATTCTTTTTTTTGAAGTTTATTTAATGTATATGTTCATTTTTTGGTTTGAATAGTAATTAAAGTGTTTTTATTATTATTATGAAGTTACTTGAGTCTTATGTTTGCACTCTTCTTAATTTGGATATTTTTACTCAAAATAAAGAGAAGAGAATAATTGACACATGGATAAAGTAGACATGGTAGCATAGTAGTAGCAATAGTAATTGTTTTGCTGGAGGCAGCTGTAATATATATTATTTTTATAAATAAATGATGCATCGAGGTTTGATCCCATGATTTCTTTCTCTGATCTACTGCTACTGTCGCACTCCTCCAGAATCTTGTAAATCCACAAAAGAAATCACATATCCCACGAGTAAAAGGGAGTCTTGAGTGGCACCACCGCAAAACATTGCCTTTTAAAAAGTTGATTCTATACTATAGAATCAACTTTTAAAGGGTTGATCCCCACAATCCACCGTCTACAAGTCGATTCTTTGCTCTAGAGGGGGATTGTGGGTGTGGTGCTGCAGCAGTGAGCCTGGTATGGTGCTACAAAAGGTGCCTGAATAAAATTAAAAAAATCAAAAGGTCCATCAAATAAACAAAACCAAACGGATATGAAGGCAGTGCAGTAAAGTAACTGTCTAAAAAAGTCAGCAAGGGACAACATATATCTGCAAAATTGGGAGGCTGAAGATGACAATAGAGTGATAAACGTGTAACATTTAATTAACTCTTTCTTAACAACATTTATTTATAGAATCTTATCCCAACAAACTAAATCTTTCAACAGTCCTTACTTGTTTTTTCCAGGAATTTACAAAAAATTCTTAAAGTGGACTAAACATCTGTGATTTTATGAGTTAGTTGTTCATAGTGTTTGAGTAAATCCTATTGTTTCTTTCCCTCCAATCTCCATAGATTGTGACAGAGAGGCCCAACCATACAATGTTCATTTGTAAGCTGGATTTCCAGTGACTAGATAATACTCGGTTCCACATGATAGGTGCTTAGTCATATGATAATAGTGGCTTCCAGTCTCGAACTCATACACTTTTAGAGTGATCAAGTGAAGAATAGGTGTGCCTTGCTTTCCTCGAGATCGTTAATCACACATTGGCATTAACCTGTCATTCCTGCTTTTTGAAGCTTATCATTGGAGTTGTGTTTCTGATTACAAACCAGCAAAAATATAAAGCCATATTTAGCAAATACCATTTTCACCAAATTCCTTTGGCCCTCTTCAACTCAGGGCTCAAATGAATCGGCAATCAATAGTACTTACACAGATGACTCTATCCTTAGATGGAGACTGGATGGACCAGTCATCAACCAACAGCCCGGAGCTGTATATAATAGTGCAGTTTTTGACAAAGTTTTTAATTTCTTCACTCCATCCTCTCTGTAATACTAATCACAATTCTTTATCTCATCATCCGTCTTAGCATGCCAGATGGATTTCAAGATCCTTTGTAATATGTTACTACATGCGACCCCAAGGTTTCCAGAGCTCATTAAAAAAATGAAGTGTAATGACCATCTCTGATTTGAACTCTTACATGGTTAGCCTGACATATATCAGTTTCTTCCACATTCATGATCGTTCTAGATCTTATCTGCTTGGTTTTGTGCTTTCTTTTCATTATAGTATCTTTGTGCTTTGGTGCTGGAAATTGTTTTTCAGTTTAATTCTCAAATATGGTTGATATACTTGTATATATTTCGGTAGTAAAATAATAATCTTGTTTCTGTGTTTCTTCTTCAAGGGATTCTTCTTTCAGGACAGATTCAGGGGATGTTTTGAGGACTGCTAATGGTGGTGATTTGAATTCCATCATAAAGCAAGTCAGAGAAAGTGATAACAATAATCAAATCAAGGACAGTACTGATATTGGAGCACCGCGATTCCAAAGTGGGGTGCTGCGCACCAACTGCATTGACTGTCTTGATAGAACTAATGTTGCCCAGTATGCTTACGGCCTAGCGGCGCTAGGTCGCCAACTTCAAGCTATGGGAATAACTGATGACCCCAAAGTGGATCCTGATAGTAGCATTGCTGCTGCTCTTATGGATATGTATCAGAGCATGGGTGATGCTCTTGCTCAGCAATATGGTGGCTCTGCTGCTCACAATACAGTATGTATCTTGGTGCAGTGACTAAATATATTCTGATTTTAATGGTTACAATCTTAACCTGTTGTTTCTTATGGTGAAACGGAGAATTTTCAAGGTCTTTGCTTCGGTTACTAAGAACGTCTCTTTATCTGTACACCATATTAGGTATTTCCAGAAAGGCAGGGCAAATGGAAAGCTACAACTCAGTCTAGTGAGTTTTTGAAGTCTATTAAGAGATATTACAGCAATGCATATACTGATGGTGAAAAACAAGATGCAATAAATTTGTAATCTTCTCTCCTGTACTTCTGCGCTTAAACTTTGATAAATATCTTTGATTTTGTTCCTGGTGCAAAATTGTAACTATGATTTGTGCAACAGTTTGCTTTTGAGCACAAGTGTTGGTATCGTCTAGTTTAAGTCTTTGGCTTCGTTTTAGTTGTTTCTTCTTCTGCATTAAACAACAATTGAAATTCTTAAATTCTTTAGTTTCATAAATCAAAAAAATTCTACTGTGATTCATGTTGCCTATAAAGTTATGATGTATTGTCATGATACAACGATTTTCCTGAAAATCCTTCAAGAATGCGATTCTTATGGTCTTTGATGTATACACCAGGTTTTTGGGTTACTTCCAGCCTCAGGAAGGAAAACCTGCACTATGGGAGTTGGATTCTGATTATTATCTTCACATATCTGGTATTGGAGATGACTTGTTTCCAGAGGAGAGGTGCTTAGCTACTTCTGGCGGCTTCTTGTTCTTGCTCACTTTTTTTTCTTTTTCTTTTCTTTTTCTTTTTTGGGTATCTATCTGAACTTCAAACTGTTAGTAATGCTTTCCTTTTCAATACTGCAGTTGGTTAATTGATACTGAACACGGAACTCGTGGCTGCAGTTTTGCCCCCATTCCAGCTTGTAGAGAGGACTTCTCACGGATAAAGTTGACATCACTTGACAAGTTGATTGAAAAAACTTGCAGCTCGATTAGAAATGTCCGACTGTGTAGTGAAACTGAACAAAAGAGTGGAAATTTTGGGGTTGCCCCTGATGCAGCGTAAATACTTATCACATTTGTTCCTTTTCTTGATTACCCTTGTGCTTTGGTGGTCGATTGGATCAAAATCTTTACTTATCTTGGTCGACAATGATTGATTGGCTTGTTTTACTACTGATGCTTCAATGCCTGTCTCTTTTCCTAAACATTTTCTCGGGAATTTTTCTGCTTAGTATTCCTAAGTTTCTGGTTTTTCCTTTTCTAGTTTTTGCGTTCTATATTAGATGCTTTTATAGTTATAATAAGGATGCAGCGTCCTGGTATGTTTTCCCTTTTTTGAAACATGTTGTCATGTTATGTTTCACTGAATCAGACCTGTAGTCGGTCTAGCTACATATTAAGCCAGCATTCCCAAATCCTTCTATCACCAAATGCATGGAGGCAATAGGCATTATAAGATCATAATTTTAGGCGGCTTCTATCGGCACCACGAATTTACTATCGGCACCCTTTTTTTATTTATTATATTTTTCATTTACTTCCGGCACCACACATGTATTCTTTTTTTTTTTTTTTTAATTTTTTATTTTTACTTTCAGCACCACACTACAAACATCAGTGCCCACTGACATTCCTCTTCAAAAATAACGTTAGTGGACTGACGTTATTCACTCATGACACTTTATTAATGTTCTAAAAATCGGCCCAAGGCGGCCGCCTAGGCGCTAGGCGGTCTCCGACCGACTCGATTATACCCAGGCGGACATATCTAGGCGGGTAGGCTCCTAGGCGGGATTTAGGCGGTCCCAGACGGCGCTGTGAGGCGGTCCCAGACGGCGCTGTGAGGCGGTCCCAGACGGCGCTGTGAGGCGGTCTAGGGCTTCAAATATATAAAAAAAAACATTTAACACACATTACAAAAAAAAAAAAAAAAAAAAAAAAGTTAACCCTTGACTCTTGAGTTCTTAGACTTATTTTAACATAATCTCGTGTTCTTTTGTACTTTAGTTAGTCTTTTGACACATTTCCTTAATATTTATGCTTTAGGATTTATTGATTTATGTTGGACAGCCATTGTATTATTTTTATAAAAAAAAAAAAACGGCGCTCCATCACCGCCCGACTACCGCCTAGCGTCTTTTAGAACACTGCTTTTATAACTATAACGTCAATCGAAAATTAACGTTAGTGGTAGTGACATTTTGTTTTTTAAATAACGTCAATCTTACAGACATTTGCATGAAAAATAATCGTGGTGCCGGGAATAATTTAAAGGGTGCCGGGAGTAAGCGTGGTGCCAGTAGCATTTTTGTGGTGCCGATAGAAGCCGCCTAGTTTTTTTTGTTTTTGAATTTTTATTGAAGGGGTGATTGCTTTGCTATTTTAGTTCAATACCAGGCAAGCATTGCATAACTTGCACTGGAGCAATGATAGTAGTATGCCTCGTTTTCAGTTCGACTTATATTATTTTATTTATTTTGATTTTCTTGCTTTATTTTGAGTTATTTCTTTATTTTCTTTCTTAAGGTTTGTATTTTTCCCGTTCATGAAATACTCTTGCTGTTTCGAAGCCTTTTTATATCCTGACTTCAGAATGATTCTTAAAAATACAGAGAAATACAGCTCAAGAGCCCAAATTGGCTTTTTGGCCAAAGGAAATACGATGACACTAACACTGCTACGAAGGCAGCGTACCATGAGGTTATGAAAGGGGTTGTTGATGATGAGAAATGTATCAATGCCATATATGACCTTAGTTGGCTGGCTCCTAGAGGGGAAACAAATGACGAGGCTTTGTACCAAAGGTACTAACGTCAAAGATACTGCCTTCCTGCTCACTTGTTCACATTGTTTTCTCTGTCATATTCGTATTCGTTTATTATTAATGTGCCCAACTCAACAGCTAATAAGTTCCGTTGATTGCTGATTGTTGCTGGATGTTTCTCAATTCCGAATGTAGAACTTTTTACCTTCTCGCCGAAAGATATTAATTACAACATTACATGTCAAGAATACTTCCCAAAGTGAAAGTCAATCTCATCAGCTCTTACAATATCATATTTTACTGCTAAAGTAACATTAATCTCCTTCCATACCTCACACACAACACCTGGTTCAACAATCCGTTTTTTAGCGTCACACATAATTTCATTACCCTTCACAGCTAGATCACGCCCTTCAATCCGGAATCCGATCTCTATGGCTTTTAAGCTAGATCCTTATCTGGTAGTTTGCCACCGAGGTTCATCCTGGTCCTATTGTTCTGAAAATTCATTTCTTGGTCCTGCACATCAACTGTCTATGATTCCGTCATATTACGTGATAATTGTTATGTTTTTTTCACTATCCTGTTTAATACAGGGGATATTAAATGTCTTAAAATAATCTTTTGATTTTGCACAGGTTTAATCGATTAGAGAAGTGATACTGTTTGCAGTATGACCTGAGAAGTCGAAAACTAAAATAAATAATCATATCTACTTCTATTTGGTTTGAGCTGATTTAAATATCCAGCCTTTGATACTTCCATGCATGATATACATGTTTTAAATAACATGTGGGTATTATATAAATCTTGAAATCTTCGTTTTTATGTATTGTATTGCCAGATTTAAGGTCATACCCGTGTTTCTGCGTTATTTGTGCCTGTATACTCTGATGAGAACAAAACTGCTACTTCTAGACTCGTGTACGTATACATTTGATTTGTTTCAGTGCCTACCAGAAAACAGCTATGTGCTGCATAGTAGCTTAAATTTTACTCTTCACACTGCTTAGCTAATAAGACAGTGAGAAAAACTGATCCATATGGCTTACTTAATCCTTTGAAAATAAGGTGCGGTTCTGATGTGCATTCATCTTTTACTACCCGCCACTAGTCAATTTTGTTTATGATTACAGCTTCCGTTGTATATAAACAAGTTCACTGTTTTGGGGGAAGAGAATCATTGCATTATTGGTATTAAAATAAAATTGTATTACCTATTAAATACTATGCCGAGCCAACGAAAAATAGCAATGATGCCTTTTCGTTTCTGTGTTACAACTTACAAATCATGAAGGTCGTGATATTTTATGTCCTGCATAAACATTAACCATGCGCAAGCCCATTGCTCTTTCACTTTGCTTTGCAGGTATCTGGCAATGACTTCAGTAAATGAGGCAAATGGATGGTATGGTGGCACTTTGCTTGGTGACCTAGATGAAAACAGTGAGATCTTTCGGCATTATGCTGAGCTTGTTCAGGTATGAGCAAACATATTTTTTATTCTCTTGCTTAAAACAATTCTTTCTTTCGTTTGAATTTTAGCCTTATTGAGAAAGTTTGTTCAGGTCACTAATTTTGATGAAAACACATATTAATGCAAAGTTTTATTCTCTTGCTTATGCATAAAATTCTTTCTTTCATATACTTTGTTACTATATTTTTTACTATCATAACCATATATATGTCATAGTTACTTTATACTTCATAATGTCATGTCTCATGTCCCTTGTAATAGTTGTCTTGTGAAAATGGGTAGGGCCCGGCAATGGACCCGTTTCACCAGGACCTGGAGAAGGAAAAATTTTATGCTGAAATCCTTAGCATGGGTAGTAGTATCGAATCCATGGACGACACAGCAGTCGAAGCTGAGATGAAAGCTGCAGTGAAGCAGTATGAACAGATTGGTGCTGATCTTGGGATCATTCCGAAATCATGCAAATCTTTGGCTTTGGATCCAAGTCAAGTAACACGATGGATAGTCGGGGAGCATAAGATGCCTGAACTTTAGTGTTCTTTAGCTGATAAAAAGTAAACCATTTTGCCTATCAAGTTTTCTTACATGTGAATGCATATGGAGCCATGGGGGTGAAGTTAACTTGTGTGCTGCATTCTTGTGTAATAATAAATCTCTGATTCTTATTGTTTTCCACCTATAAGCCATGGATGAAGTTAACTTTATGTGTTGCGTTGTTGTGTAATAATAATTCTGTGATTCTTATTGTTTTCTACCTGTAAGTTGCATACTTGCATTTGAACGGTAAGTTGCAATAGAGGAAGAGCATGCCCCATTTGAACGGTAAGTTGCAGATCACAAATGGCTGGCGAAGAGAGAATCAGGAAGTATGAGTAGGTTAAATTTGGCCCCACAAGGGGAGCCCCTGGTTGTGCTTGAGTGATGTCGTTTCACTCTCACTTCCTTGGAAGAAGAAAAAGAAAATGATCATCGTGGACCTACATCAAGATTTAACTAATAGCTTCTCCTAATAAAGATGCACTAGTTTTTTTTTTTTTTTTTTTTTTTTCCTTTGAAAAAGATGCACTACTTGATGGATACGGACACATACATGAGACGTGGATACGCCGTAGCAGCGCAGCACGCACACTTAATTCAAAATTTTAAAACACATACGTCGTCGGCGCGTTATATATACACACATATATATATATACACACAGATAGATATATGTATATATATATATAGAGAGAGAGAGAATAAAACAGGTAATACGTAAACTCTATCTAAAATAGATATTCGACACTTTATACGGTGTCAAAAAAAAATTTGATTGACCTTCAAAATACTATAAATTGTAAAAATGATTGTTTATCAACAAAAAAAACATATAAACTTAATACGACGTACTATTTATTAAATTATTATAGAAATTGAAATCGTATATCTTAACGTTTTCATTGAAGAAATCTTAAATAAAAAAAAAAAAAACAAAGAGTGTTGGAAGTGTTGATTTATGCAGTAGGAAAGATCAACAAAGACGGCGTATCGGATATTAAAATTTTAAATAATGTTATTTTAATCAGCTGGGGCGTGTCGATCGCGTGTTGAAAACAGGGCGCCCAGATTAAAGTGTCGGTGCATAATAGTTTAATCGAGACCACTTTTTTTTAAAATAAATTTAAAATAAGACTAGAGTAGAAAAATGAAATTCAGTTGGGAAGGAAAAAATAACGAACCAAGATTAATTACGGAATCCCCTAAACGGCTAAAACCCACCGGAGGAGGGTCTCGTTTCTTCCCAGCCATCTCTCTGTTTACCTTTTTTTTTTTTCCTTTTAATTTTTTCCCCGGGAATTTCAAGTTAAATAAAACATGGATGACATAGAAGATTTGTTGGTGGGAAGTGGCACTGGTGGAGCACCCCTTGGGTTCCGGTTGCCGGTGGCGGCGGCCGTAGGAGTGAACACTAAACATCAAAGGAGAAAACTTGGTCTCAGCATACCCAAATCTTCCCCCAACATCCCTGGCACTCAGGTGCTCAGCTCTATCCATGCACATTTATACGTTCTGGCTATGTGATTTAGTTAATTTTATTTCAACATTGTTTCCCTGTGTTGCAGACTATCTATATCAAGACATTCGGCTGTTCACATAATCAGGTAAACCATGTTATTCAATAAATATACGGTGAAGGGTCTTAGTTTTCTTTAGTGTGACATTGACTGCTACTTTCCAATATTCAAATTGGTATTTTGTTAAGGAAAAGAATTGGCCTTTTGTCATTTCAGCTTTTTACGTGGTGCTTGGATGATTGTTTTAGGGTCAATAAGACAAGCATTTTCATGGTCACTACTTATTGCATTTAGAAAAATCTGAGATCTGATCGAGGGCTCTTCCCATATGAGAAAGCTGAAGCAGGTCGATATATAGCAACTATAATGGATTTAGTGGGGACAAAAGAAAGTTAAAAGAGTATTTTATCACATTGAAGTTGTCTGCCTGGCCGCTTGATGGGGCACACCTATCGGTTGTCATGACGTTTAGTTGTGTATACTGACAAACAAGCTTCATAACTTGTAGGCTGTTCATTATAAAAAAGCTAGATCATTGTTCGATTAGCTGGTTGGGGCTGGTGTATCAGACTTCCAGTGACTTCTGTTATTGTTTTCAATGGAGTAACTTAGGCTGATGGTGTATTGATGCTAGCCACTTCAAATGTTAGCTGACTACAAATAAGGGTAGTATTTGTACCTGCGCGTAATCTTAAAAAGAAATGCTGTTGTGATATTTATGTGGCTGTTTTTGAAAAATCTCTTTTCTTTTGGCTTTCCATCTACATAGATTACATATATATAAGATATTCTGCCCAATGTAGATATTTCCCGTGGAAAATTGGCTAACATATTGAAGTATTGTTTTTGAACTTGTTGTTTTCAGCTGAAATATAGTGGAGGATTTTATGAGAATCCTTTTGTCAGTCTAGCTCTTTCATTGGACAGAAAACTATGTTAATCAATACCACAAAATTCTGGAGTTTTTTATGGTACTGATATGAAAGTGAGGAATCAAGGTTAATTCTCTTATAGGAAGCTTATACTCCCTCCGTCCCTATATATAAGTCATTCTAGCATTTTTGTTTTGTCCCTTAATATTATTAAGTCATTTACGGTACCAAGAGAGCATTTATTAACATTTTTCCTCATCTTACCCTACCTAATTTATATTCCCTCCAATCACCTATAATTACCTTACAACCATTGCATTTGTTATAATCAAAGGGTGTATTAGGCACTCTAGTTATACATTTATGACATTTAACTACTTTCTTAAAATTTGTGAAACCTCTAGGATAACTTTTATTTAGGGACGGAGGAAGTAGTTCTTTTACCTAATAAACAGGAGAATATGGTCCTCCTGCATTAAAATCTTGAGCATTCAAACAGGTTTTTACATTCCAAATGTCATGAAGCTCACCTGGTCTTTTGCTGTAATAGAAGTGATATTTGTTAGAGCAGATAATTTTCTTTATGTTACGCTAGCGCGAGCAGGTATTTACTCTTAGATTTCTTGATGATGGGGGCATCACTACTAGACTTACCTTGTGTTGTCATCAAACTTGTGAGAGACGAGCCTTATCCTTATTTGAAGAAGATCATGCTTAACTGAACCAAGATTTCTTTCCATTCAAGAGTTCATAATAAACTGATGACATCCTTTCACTTGTTTTTCCATAGGAGTATAAAGCCGAGCTTTAAGTGTAGATAGCTCCAAAAAGCAGTTATGGCACGTGATTGCCATTATGTTTGAGATATCTAGTGATGTTGCCACTATGCTACTTTATTATTATTTTCAAGCTTTAGCCTGTAGAAAATACAGGAATGAGAAGAAAAGTTTGTGCTAAATTACGATCACTCCCAGTTAATGTATTTAGTGGTCTAGTGTTGATCTTAGAGTAACAAGATTTATGATTTACTGATTTTTCTGACTATGGTATCAGATAATTTAATACTTTGGATAATTAAAACACAATAAATGGAGATCTAGTGGAGTTTCTTTGCTTCATATAGGGATACGCTAATACGTGAGCAATTTTATAAAGTTACAGAACAGCAGTAGTGTTATCTTACCAATCTGCATTAGCGTTTGTTAGCCACGAATTTGTTTTGTCAACATTCAATTTATATATGATGTGCGAAGGGATCTCAAGTTTGCTCATTGAGAACTTGACTTGAATGTGAAGATTCTCTCTGTGGAAAGTGATTGCAATCATCATGCCATCTTCTGATTTTAGCATACTGCTTCTATCTAGAATTTTGGTAGAATGATAGTAAATCATGCTATTTCTTTTGTTGTTTCTTGCAGAGTGACAGCGAATATATGGCTGGTCAACTTTCAGCATTTGGGTATTTGTTGTCTGAAAATCCAGATGAGGCCGACTTGTGGCTCATAAATACGTGAGTCATCTTCCGTGTTTTTTTTTTTCCTAAGTTAGATTTATTTTGAGAGTGGAACGTTTATATTTGTCTTTTCTTTTTGTAAGTTTCTAATTTATTTGAAATTTCATTCAAGCATTTAGCAAAAATATTGAAAAGAAGGGTATCAAAACTGCGCCAAAATATATCTCCCAATCCTAGCCCTTTTACAAAATATACTCAAATCAAGGGAGCGATTTACAGGAATTCCCCAATTACACTTGTTACGTCAAACCCCCACCAAGTGTTGACAAAAAAGTCAATGGCTTCAGCGATCTCTTGTGCTTTAGCAGCAGCCTGAAGTTCCTTTCGTACCATAGCTCATACACCGAGCCATCAAGGCTGATCTTCGTCACTTGATCTCCATAAGTATCTTATCCAGTGATTGAATGATATGGGGAGGTAGATAATTAACCTTTTATATACTTTAACATACTCCCAGAGCGCTATTAAATTTCTCATTTTATTTTTGAAACATCACCATGTACAATTTGTCTCATTTTTCATATTTGTGACATTACTATCGTTATGGCCTTACTTGGAGTCCGGCAGTTATCTAGATCATGCATTCCATATCTTGTCTGTGTGGTGTGAGGATCAACAGAATTGTAATTCTTATCAAGGCCTTGTTTTCACATTCTACCACATTTGGAGAATGGTTATTTGCAATTTGAATTTATGGGTTAAGTAGTTAAATCTGTACATCACTATGAATAGGCTTTTCTCAGCAACTTGATATCGATCTTGCTTGGTAATTCAGCTGCACAGTAAAGTCACCTAGTCAGTCTTCCATGGAAACCCTCATTAGAAAGTGTAGAAGTGCGAAAAAGCCTCTCGTGGTGGCAGGATGTGTGCCTCAAGGAAGCCGCAATCTGAAAGAGCTTGAAGGGGTTAGTATAGTTGGAGTCCAGCAAATTGACCGTGTTGTAGAGGTTGTGGAAGAGACTTTAAAAGGTCATGAAGTGCGGCTTCTAACACGGCGTACACTACCTTCACTTGACCTCCCCAAGGTATATATGCTCTGCAGGGCCTGAACCTATTGCTGTTACTTAGAATTGATCTTTCGTTATATCCGTCTTTTATGATTGCCCTGCTTATTTTTTCTATCAGGTGAGGAAGAACAAGTTTGTTGATATTCTTCCCATCAATGTTGGCTGTTTAGGTGCCTGTACCTATTGCAAGACAAAGCATGCTCGGGGTCATCTAGGAAGCTATACCATTGACAGCCTTGTAAGAAACTGTGGTATAAACTACTGTTTTTGACATCTAGAATTTCTATGTTTTAAGTAAGCGTTCTGGTATAGGTGCATCGTGTCAGAGATGTTATAGCTGATGGCGTGAAGGAGATATGGCTCAGCAGTGAAGACACTGGAGCATATGGTAATTTTTATACCCTTTATGCCACATTATATGAGTTGCGCAGGCTGAGTTTTGAAATTTGAATCATCTCATTTATGTTAGAAAACGTAACTTGTATCCGATTTTCAAGCTTGATAATAATGGACTGGGAATGATCAGTGGCTATTCTTCCCCTCACAAGTACAATGAGTCTATGGTTACTTGGGCTACAAGGGGTATTTGCTGTCTAAAAATTAAGTCAATTGTATGATGCTGAGCTGAGGCTTTGTAACATTCTGCAGGTCGAGACATTGGAGTTAGTCTTCCAGTTCTCTTAGATGCCATAGTTGCCGAGCTTCCATTGGATGGAAGTACAATGTTGCGGATTGGGATGACAAATCCTCCATACATTCTTGAGCACTTGAAAGAAATAGCAACTATTCTGCGTCACCCATGTGTTTATTCCTTTCTTCATGTTCCAGTTCAATCTGGTAGTGATGCTATCTTGACGGTGAGTGCCATTCACTCTCTCCCTCTCAAATTATCGAATCATCATTGCTTCCTTTTTTTTCCTCCACCCTTTCATTTAGAGAAATGCCATGAATATATATTTTTTTCTTCCTTGTAGTAGTAGTTCTCTCTGATCTTCTTCTTCACTTTTTTTAATAACCTCAGGCAATGAATCGAGAATACAGTGTGCGGGATTTCAAGCAGGTGGTGGATACATTAAATGAACTGGTCCCTGGAATGCAGATTGCGACAGATATAATCTGTGGATTCCCTGGTATGTTTCAGTTTGCTTCTGCCTTATCTTTTCTTTTGTTTATTTACCTATTTAATATTTATGCTTTTGCGAAACATTAACAATATTTTCTTCCATTGATGTGCCCTCGATTACTTTGATTTTTTCATCTATGAAAGCATTCTTGTAGTGAGCAAAAAAAAAGTTCTGCAATTCCTGATTGCTAATATAATACGTTTTGAGCAAGGTTTAGCTTTATAATTTAGAGGAATTACTAGAAAACTGGGTTGGAGACTTAAAGTACATGAATCCTAGTAGTTTAAGTTTGTGTGTTAGTGTGGGTGGGGTGTGGGGGATGGGGTGTGGAGGGGTAGGGGATTTCTTGTTGTCATCGTTGTTTTTACAAAGTTTTCTGCCAGTAGCAAATATGGTTCTTTATTACGTCATCATAACCTGAATAAACAAATTTTAACTAAAGCACTGGCCTCAGCATGAGCTCTATACGCAGAGTTGTTAGTTATATGGTTTTGTATTCGATCGGAATCTAAGTGAATGAGTAAGAAAGCAGACTAGTTTAGCATGAATCCTAAAATTGTACGTATGCGTGTGTCTGTGAGTGTATATCATGCTGTTTTTTGCATATAATGATCACTTGTACTGTGTCTACAATCTGTATTCCATTCCTATCTGTGCTTGAACTCTCTTAACTTCCCTCAAGAATATATCTAGATTTGGAATTCATCAATCAGTTACACAGCAATATCTTACTCGATTTGTTTTTTTAAACGTTTTATTTATTTCTTTATTATTACTTTCAATCAATCAATAAAAAGCCTCCATGTGACTAGAGGTCACTAGTTCAGCAGCTTCTTGTTGAAATACAAGTTAAGGCTGAGTTCAAACTTCAAACCACCGTAATAGCCTCTTTTGTAGACATACAAGTTAAGACTTAAGACTGCGTATTGTGGGCCTAAATGCAATGCCCTTCTCCGGAGCCTTGCTACTTACATGCTCCATGTCCATGCTACCTTTTTTGTTCTGTTGATAAAGTGATTAATAATTGCAGGTGAAACTGATGAAGATTTTGTGCAAACAGTCAACCTCATCAAGGAGTACAAATTTTCACAAGTTCACATATCACAGTTCTATCCTCGTCCTGGTACACTTGCAAACTTTACCGTCAATTTTTTTCATTTTGCCTTCCTGCAAGCTTCTGAATTGTAATTTTTATTATGTCCTTGGTTCGAAAGAGGAATTGCTGTGCCTGTGCACAGTTCATTTGTTCATCAGAAACAAGTTTGCATTTACATTCATCAAACGCCTGCTACAAGTATTATAGACGAGGTTCGATAATACTAAGCCATCGAATGAACGAAAATGTGTTATTCGATGGAAATGATTCTAGGGAATATCAAGTGTTTGCACATTTAATTGCATTCATCAAACGCCTGCTACAAGTATTATAGACGAGGTTCGATAATACTAATTGCATTACAAACGCCTCGTCTATAATCCGGTGTCCCTTTTAACATACTGTTTTTTTTAATGGTTTTGAACAGGGACACCGGCTGCAAGAATGAAGAAAGTTCAAAGCACCGTGGTGAAGAAAAGAAGCCGTGAATTGACAGCTGTATTCGAGGCTTTTACACCATATGATGGAATGGAAGGCAAAGTGGAGAGGATATGGATTACTGAAATTGCAGCGGATGGAATACATCTGGTGAGAAACTGAAAATATGTTTTATTAGCATGTTATTTAGCTTGGCAATATGAAGAGGATAAATTTTCTATTCCTTTTTCCTTTGATCGTTTAGTTTGCCTTTCCCAATTCTGTTCTAGCCCCCTACACGATATTGATCTATATCATGAAAGCTGTGTTGAAGGAAGTCCTTTTTTTGCAATTTGTGCTGATTTTCACCAAATTATGGGGACCTCAGAAGATCATTCGAAATTTTTAGTATCTCACTGCTTACAGTTCAAGGACCATAGGTCAGTATGGCCTGTGGGAAGTTGAAGTTATGGTTCGGTTCACAAAAGTTTGGGAGGTTTTAACTTTTAAACTTTGCAAAGAGGCCCTGGTGGTAGTTCATGATTTAACTGCATATGTTGTTGCAGGTGGGCCACACTAAAGGGTACATTCAAGTGCTAGTGACTGGTCCAGAGAGCTTGCTTGGCATTTCAGCTATGGTGAAGATTACGTCTGTTGGGCGGTGGTCCGTTTTTGGTGAAGTGATCGAAATCCTTAGTACTCAGGCTAAACAAGCACCATTACAGAGCATCGAATCGTTCTGTAGTAAAGAGTCGTCTTCTTGTGCATGTTCCAACGAACCAGAGTCATGTTGTCAAGCAGCAGCAGCTGCATGTTGTGGAACAACGATTTCAGAGCCAAAGATCAGTTCAAAGTCGAAGTCAAAGAATAATGGAAGTGCCGAAAACGCCATTGGTTGGATACTGAGGAACCGGAACCATAAGAAGATGGAAAAAGGGGTTGTGGAAGAATCTGAGGGTAAGCAGAGAAATGCCAGTGTGTCCATGTTTGGATGGGATTTTGTTGATAAAGCTCTCATAATTGGTGTTCTTGTGAGCTTTTTGACAATTTTAGTCCTACTTTTGTTTGTCAAGTGGTGATTTTGTCTGTGTCTTAACCCATATTTTTCTTTCTTTCAACTGAGTAGGAAGTAAAGATATGAAATCATCAAAAAATGATTTCGACGCTCCATGTTGTCACACTTTATCTCTAGTCGTATGCATTCTTATTACGCAAAGGCGATTGAGAGAATTTCGTAAAACAAATATAATTTCTCTTGAATTTTTTTTATAGCATTTTGGGAGTTTCTGTTCTTGTCTTAAACTGCACTGCACATTGTTATGAATTTAAAATATAAAAAAAAATCAGTAAAGGTGATTTTGGTGAAGGGAAAACATACATACATACACAGCTGAGATCATACTGCAAGATTCTTGTAGGTTTATGTCCCCAGAAAATTTGAAAATCCTTATTACTTACGTGAAACACGTGATGAAGGCAACTACTTTTGATTTCATACTAAGCAATTTTGATTGGCAAATCAGTTCACTGGCAAGGTTAGATGTCAATTTTCGATTTTTGTAAAGTCAAATCTTGTCTGGTGCCATGGTAAATTCAGTGGGGTGCCATGGAAATTGTGCAGATGGGCTGATGGGGCAATGTCAGAAGACTCAGAACCAAAGGTGCCCCCCTGTCTGTAATGTATAAGGGTTTTTGTAGGCATATTTTAGCCATTAAATTCTAGCTTTCTTTGCATAAATAAATAAATTAAAAAAACATGTAGATATTTATTTAACATTACAAGGAAAACGGTTACAAATCGTTGTCCTCGATGCATTCAATAATCTATTGAATAATAATTGCTAAAAAAAAAAAGGAAAAGAAAAAAAGAAGGTTACAAACAACAATACATTTCTTGGCCTTGAGCAATCCAATCCAGTGGCTATAAGTTTATAGTAACATGTCTGATTTTGCAGGTAATCTCTTGAAAAAGTTAACAGGAACTGAAGGAAGTTTGCTCCTGAAACGAGGATGCCTTAGCCAATACAGCCCACTGAGTACTGCTACAACCTGGAAAGGCGTAACGTAGAGAAACACAGCAAAAAACAACGCGAATATGATGACTATAGCTGTAGCCCTAGGATCTCTCCAACTTAATATGGAAAGTGCCCTTTCCCCTTGTGTTGCTAAATCTCCAATCACACTTTGAACGCGTCCTGCTACGCTCCTCAGACGATCATACCTCATCCTCACAAGATCACTAGGCCTAGAAGTTGGAAACGTATCGAATTCCTCATCAAGTTCATCTGGATGAGCATTTTCTGCCTGAGAGAGGCGTGCGTCCATGTACGGAGGGTATCGTGGCCTAAAACGATAGTTCCAAAGGCCGATGACAAACAGGTAGAGGAATATTGTAGGCAATATCAGTTCTGGGTAGCAGACAAGTATCAAGAACAAGACGTGTACGAGGATCGTTGTCAAAGGGTTTTTCCAGTGGCAGATACTGTCAAACCATCTACATACAGCTGAAATACCCGAAAGGAGGGACATTATACGATGAAAGTTGGCTTTGCTTCTCCTCAAGCTAAACATATGGTAGTCAACATCTAACATGAATTCAACGGTTTCTTTTCTAAGCGGCGGCTCGGCTCGTGATAGCCTTGCAGCCACTATCTGCATTGCCTGATGTCGTAGCCAATCAATGTGCCTAACCGATATAGGTTGAACATAATGCATCTTAGGAAGCAAAGGTCTACTATATTGTGCTACCATGTTTACCCAAGCTGTGCAAGTGAATCTTATAGCTAAATGCAGTTCACCATGTTTCTTTAAACCAGATGGTTGGAGGACTAATAAAGGGTAGAAATGCGTGTAAATCTTATCGGTTTCTAAGGTCGAAAGCCGGATCCTCACTTTGCCAATCCTCTGATCTCTAGCATCCTCTTTGCTTCCATTTACATGGCAGTTGTCAAAAACACCAATTGTTATTACAGTGCATGGATCAAAGACTTCCCAAGTATATTGCTCGTTAAAACGCGGAGCTAAAGTGTCGAGAAGTGTTCTTGTTCGAATCCATTTGTTGCCATACTTGGCTACACAATAAGCATCAGTTGTTCTGCCCTCTTTGCCTTTCATAGGGAGTAGATTTCTTGCACCCAAGATTCCTACTTCAAGAATTCCAATACTTTGCTTCCTCAATTGTTTGGAGGAAGGGCGAAGATCGCTGCTAAAATGCGTGGACTCGTCAAGAACATGATAACCCGCATCAATGATCAAGCGCAGATGAATTTTACTAGAAAACTTCACCTCTTTCTTCTTCTCACCTTCTTCATCCGCCATTGAAGGCCTATGGAGGTTGAACCACCGCGCATCGGGGAGTTTCATGATTTCACCTCTTTGCGGGATCTCTCTAACTGGTACCAACAGCCTACCAATCACCTCATCTTTGCCTGGTCCCACCCTATCATCAACACTGAAAATGATATACTCATCAAACGGCTCAGCCACAACGAAAATAAGCTCCTCATTCCACACTGGATTAAAGGTGCCTGATTGTGGAGGCCTAGTAGACCTAAGCTGATGTCCAACTTGTATTTTTGCAGATGCCATTGGTGGACGGCCTTTATCAGACGGGACAAGATCTTGAGCTTCAATGATATGAACACGAAGATAGTACAATTTTGGCGAAAAATACACCTTGGATCTCGTGTTTGTTAAGCTCTGCTGACTAATATTATGAGCATCAGAATGCCATGCCTCGGGAAATGACTCGTCGGCCTGTGTTCCCATCCAAACAGCAAGCATTATCTCCCCTAGATTAGTCTTTTCTCCCCTTTTATTCTCCAATTTGTACCATTGAGGAGCAAGAGGACTATCTGGAGGAACTCTAAGAGGTACATCTACGATATCAAACCAAACTCTCCCTACAAAATCATCTTTCCCTATGTCCTTATCTTTGAGGGTTACTTCAATCAAATTGGATTGAAGTCTTTCTTTAGGGAACGCGAAAACGCTATGCCATACCGGATTCTGGTTCCTCTCTAAATGCTTAGTTACCCCTTTGTAATTCCCAACTTTCACTTCAACATATGGATCAAGACTCCCTGAAAAATCCATTATAGGCAGATCTTTAGCCTTAACCACACTTACATACAAGAAATGCATTGGCTCAACCAAATCATATGTACTTGCTGTCTTGTCTCTTCCCCAATAACCCATCCTTGGCGGCCGTGTCTCCACCAACCCGAAATCGGGTTTCTGACCCGGAACCTGCATATGCATTACACTAGTTGTAGCCCCTGGAGTTGCCTTGGCAAAATTTCCTCTAAACTCAGTAACTACTGGTCTTTCAGCTGGAGGTGGTGGAGGCCCACCACTTGTTGGAATTGTTCCACTTCCAACAGAGTAAAAAGTTCTTACTTCTTTCTCTTTCTTCTTCTTCTTCTTCACATCACTGTATTCCTTGAATTCATTATCAACCTTATTTCTATGAATTTTTTCAGTAAAGGGTATCTCTGATTTGATTTCTGCATCAATTACATGATGATGCACATAAGGTGGAGGTTGTTGCTTCTGCTGCTGCGGCAATGTTTCCGGCTCGAAGAATTGTCCATTATTATTACTAATATTATCAAGCAACAAAGCATAGATTTTTAAAGAAAGATCACCTTTTATATGAGAAAACATACCCCTTTTCTCAAGAGGGTAGCGTTGAACCAATGCTTCAGATTCAGAAAAGGGTATGAAATCACCAGATACTCTGACTTTGCCAAGAAAGCTTCTGTGTTGGCCATGTTTGTTATCATTGTATACATACACTTCAATAGTCTTGTCTGCAACTTCTCTTGGATTCTTGATGTTGAAAACAAGCTTTTCATTCCAAACAGGGTAGAGATCTTTTGGCTTGGTTTGTGTTCTTTGTCTTTGCTCATCAAATTCTACTTCTACAAAAGGACTTGCTGAACCTTGTCCATCTTTAGGCATAAGATCACTGGCATCTAACACTTCCACTATAAGTCTTGCCATTCAAAGAATATCCCACCACCGGAAAAAGGGTGGATTTGTTATGATGGGAAAGTATTTTTTTTTTAGGTGGAAAGAAAAAGGAGGGGTGGGGTGGGAGGGGGGGGGGGGGTGATAGGTGGTGGAAAAGATGAGATTTAACAATTGATAGATATCAGATGGAGAAAGAGAAAGAGAAAGAGAAATGAAAGAGAGGTGGAGAGAAATAGTAGTAAGGCAGGGCGGACTGGTTTTTAGTGTAATAAAAGAAAAGAAACATTATTCATTTGTTGTCCAAATTGGACATGGAAATTTCGGTTTACTGTTGATAATAAAAAAAAATTTGTGGCAGAATTATTGGTTAATCAACGGTAAAAACTTTTCATTAATTAACTAAATAAACTGTATCGTTTATATAAACGGAAATCCAATTACTAGTTTTTATACACCAACAGGAATTAGGTGTAAAGAAAAGTTTGTATTCGTATGTCTGGCCTTCATTCATCACTTTTGGAAGCTTATGGTGAGTTGGGAGGTCCTTTTCTATTCTATTCTATGCTAGCCTTTTTTTTATTAAAATTATTTCTTACAATATTTTGTAAGTTACATTGTCGGCATATGTAGCTATAGCTCAAAATTTGAAAGGACATTCTTAAGGGCATCAGAGTTAGGTCAGTTTTCTTGTCAGAGGACTTTCAGAGGAAGCTCGCCACGCGTGGCGGAGATCTGGGCCACACGAGCTTCACGAGGTAGAATACTGCACGTCGTGTGTGTGAAATTATGTGGTTGAGATCTTTTGGCGTAGACAGCTTTCACAGAGAGAAGTCACTATGATGAAATTTTTCTCGAGTTAATCTATCGTTGGGACATCACATCGAATGTCGATTTATCTAGAAGTAAATTTATACATAAAATTCGATTCTAGAGGAATTCAAAACATCGAACTCTGTAAAATTGAAATTTACAAGAAGTGTGGTGTATGTGTAGATTGATCGTAATGCCAATAACAATGGCTAATTTAAAATTCGAGCAAATTTGAGAAATATTAGTAGGAAGCTTTTTATTTGAGTGAAAAAACCAAGTTAAAAATGAAGCAAATGTTGAATTGATGTTCATGATCAATGGAATTGAATAGTGTAGGATCTTGAATTTTGACGTGACGATGTTGAAAATCTCCTATTGATGATTTGAAGAGATCCGGTTGATGCTCCGGTGAGTGTGACTACTTGTGAAAAAGCATCAAAACGATTTGCCCTGATCGCCCCTCTGACGCCAAACTCAGTAAATAGAGATGCAAAGATGGAAATGACCAAAGGTTGGTCAAAGTAGAAGGGACTCTGATCGCTTAAGCAAGAGGTCTCGGGTTCGAGCCCTAATATTTACTTAAGGAAACCTCTCCCTTATTCCTCTGGAGAAAAGTTCGGGAAGAAAATGTTTGACGGAATCTTCAATCGAAGGGTCAATCTGTTCACCTTTTCAACATGCCGTAGTAGAGAAAAGTGATCACCGCGACGAATCGAATCTATCGATATCAACATCCCCTATTTCGTAAGTATTCATATTTAGCAATAGTTTAGAATTTTAATCGTTTTGATGAATTCTTGGGTTTTGGGTATCCTAAGTTTTTGTAGATGATCTAGTAACAATAGTGTATGCTTTTGGTTGTAGAAATTCTTAGAGAAAAGGAAAATTGCAGTTTCATGGTGTTCTTGCCTTTTGGATTCGTTTCCGACGGATTAAGAGGTAAGTGGTGTTTTTAATTGGTGATTGTGAGGTTAATATGTTATTTGGTGTTTGGAAAATTGTATGGATCTATTTTGCAGGTTTTTTTGTGTTATTTGGTACTATGAAGGTACCGATATGTGTTTGGAATTCGAAGAAAGCGCAAACAGGTACAAAAAAAGCTAGTAGCGCCCTAGGAATCGACCCGAGCATGCTCCCGGGAGGAGCCCGGCATGCACCCGGCCATACTGCTGTGGAATTAATTGATTTGGCAGGAGACCCAGGCGTGCACCCGGGTGTTCTGAAACGCGTGCAACATGTGGACATGAAGGCCGAACGTGCGTCTGCCCCTCCCTAGGCATGCGCCCGGCTCTCACGAATTTCAAGATTTTCTCTTTTCAGATCATTTACTTGATGTAATTTGTTTATCCTTTTTGGGATAATAACTGGTAACTGTCAATGTCTAACTTCGACTTTTGGTAGCCTCGACTAAGCACCACAATTGAGACCCTGTGCGAGGAGAATGTGGGAGCACCGGAAGGTGACTGTTTAGGCCTTGCGGGATATTGACTTAGTAGTCAATAATCCTTTTACAACGTGCTAGGTAGTGTAATTAGATTGTCTATGACTAGATGTCTATGACTAGATGTCTCTAGGAAACATTTATGTGAATGAATCAGGTGGTTAGATTAAATCCGCAATAAACATATGTGTTGTGTCTAAAAGTTAAAACACCGTCATCATTGGTGAGGCTCATTTATTCTTCGCGGCATGGAACCATTACAGCTCTCCACTTAGTCTGATGTCAAAGGACTCGTGTGATATTCCTCACGAAACTGTCCGTGCCCTTGAGGTGCTGAATGTGTTGTGGTGCGGTGTTTACCATACATAGTGTCATTTGATCTTGGTGTAACAAACCTACTTGAGCAAGGTAATACTAACTGAGCTGGCAGAGGGTGAGTGAGCTATTCTATTACAACCTACGTGGTAGCGAATGTAGCTCGTTAATGCTTTTGCTTTCATAACTAATATATATATATATATATATATATATATATATATATATATATATATATATATATATATATATATATATATATATATATATATATTGTTAGTACCGATTCTTCTACCCCTTACTAAGTACATATGTACTTACCTCTTCAAGCTGAATTATGCCTTAGCTCTCGATTCACGATGCAAGGCCACAAAATACCTACTCTGAGTACGGCATTTAGGCAAAGCTAACAGGAGATCTTCCATAATAACGAGCCATCACAGCACTTCAACATAACGGATCCGCGAACAGACTTTACTCCCCGCCTAACATTTCAAGAAAATGCTTAAGGCACAGAGTAGGGGGCCATTGATATGCCAAAATCGGCAAGGCCCACCAAATCCAGAAAAGAGACATAAGCCCAGTAACGAATAAGGTCCTCGGCCCAGCACCGCCTCGCACCATCATGATTCCCTTCATTGGCCAAGGCAACGGGCATGAAACAGCAAACAACTAGCTCGATGCAAAACGTTGGGGGCCGAACTGACCGCCTCCCAGCTCGCCATCCATCAATGACGCTTACAGGCGAAGAGCCCACCTCAGCCAGCTCGGCCAGATCTTAGTTCGGCCAGATCTCAGCTCGGTCAGATCTTAGTTTGGCCAGATCTCAGTTCGGCCAGATCTCAGCTCTCAGCTCGGCATACCTAAGCTCGGCAGATCTTCAGCTCGCCAGCTTGCCAACTCATCAGACAGCCTGGTGATAGCTCATCAGACAACCATCTCATGGCCCCTATAAATAGCAACATTCACACCCTCCATAAAAGAGGGCTCTCTCATTTTCTAAGAACTACGCATTGGCTTGATCCCTTATAAAGGGTACGTATGCAGCCACTTAAGGCTCAGCCCCAAAATCACAAACCCAACATTTTCTCCATATTGTTCTTCAAGATCTTCATTTGTAAGTTTGTTTTGAGTTTCGTACAATACATATCTGGCACCTCTTTCCCCCCTCAAGCATGCATGGCATTTTTTTTTATCTCATATGGGACGGCATGCTTGATGTTTGAGATTGAGTCTGTCAATTATCTCTTCTTCATGATGTTAATTTTGTGACTCGGGAAGTTTGTCATTTGCAAACTTTCTGAGTCTGACCTGCATTACTTAGTTAAAAAATTAGCCAGACCTGCAGACTCGGGATGTTTGTCCTTTGCAAACTTTATGAGTCTGACCTGCAGTACTCAGTTAAAAAATTAGCCTGACCTGCAGATTCGGGAAGTTTGTCCTTTGCAAACTTTCTCGAGTCGACGACTCGCGAGACTCAATTAAAAATTAGCCGACCTCTGGACTCGGGAAGTTTGTCCTTTGCAAACTACAGTACTCAGTTAAAAAATTAGCCTGACCTGCAGACTCGGGAAGTTTGTCCTTTGAAAACTTTCTGAGTCTAACATGCAGTACTCAGTTAAAAATTAGCCTGGCCTACAGACTCGAGAAGTTTGTCCTTTCAAAAATTTCTGAGTCTAACCTGCAGTACTCAGTTAAAAAATTAGCCTGACCTGCAGACTCGAGAAGTTTGTCCTTTGCAAACTTTCTGAGTCTGGCCTGCAGTACTCAGTTAAAAAAATTAGCCTTGCATACTTTCTGAGTGTGACCTGCTGTACTCAGTTCGATTTTTCCCTTTAAGGGCTATATATTAACAATGCCATACTCATAAAAAGGAAAATTTCATTAAAACGTGATGATGTTTGATTACATATTTATTGGAATAAACAAGAATAAAAATAAATAATGCAAGTCTGGCACCTGCCCTAGACATAAAATTTGAGCAAGTTATTGGCGTTCCAGCTTCGAGGTATGGTCCTGCCGCTCGCATCAGCTAGTTGGTACGCTCATTTTCCATGAACTTTGACCACTTTGTAGGGTCCTTCCCAGTTCGGGTCAAGCTTGCCTTGGGGACCCTGCCTGCTGACTTCATTCCTTCGTAGTTCGTAGCACAAGATCTCCTTCTTTGAAGTAGGAGTGTTTGACTTTAGAGTTATAGTACTGAGATATCCTCTGTTTGTATTTGGTCATTCTTATGTAGGCCACTTCTCTGGCTTCCTCCAAGTCATCTTTGGTCTGCCGGAGCTCAATATCTTGATCTGACTGGGCGTGGAGCTCGGTCCTCGGAGAAGGGAGCCCGATCTTTGCTGGAATGACTGCTTTGCATCCATAAGCTAGGGAAAAAAGAGTTTCTCATGTGGCCGAGTTTGGCGTAGTCCTGTATGCCCAAAGTATGTTGGGTAGACGTTCGACCCAATTCTCTCCCTCTTCTTCAGCCTCTTCTTCAACCCAACCTTGACATGTTTGTTCGCCTGTTCCACTTGGCCATTAGCTTGTGGGTGGCCAACAGAGGTAAAGTGCTGGGTTATACCCAGCTCGGATACCATGACCTGACTGTCTTTCTTCAAATTGTTTTCCGTTGTCTGAGATCGGGGTCTCGGGTATTCCATATCTACAGACAATGCTTTTCCAAATGAACTTTTGAATGGCCTTTGCAGTGATGGCCGCTAGAACTTCAGCTTCTACCCACTTGGTAAAGTAGTCCACTTCCACAACAAGGAACCTTAGATTTCTTGGAGCTCGGGGAAGTGGGCCGACTAGGTCCACCCCCCATTGATAAAAAGGCCAATGAGAGACTATGGGGATCATTTCCTGTGAAGGTTGATGAGATAAGTTATCATGCACCTGGCATGACTTTCATTTCATGACTAGTTCGTTTGCATCACTCTGTATAGTGGGCCAGTAGTACCTGAATAAATGATATTTTCTTTCCATGGTTCATGCACCCGCATGATTTTCGCAAATACCAAGATGAATTTCTCTAAGGAGATAATTCCATTCTTCCTTTGAAGCACATCTGAGCCAAGGGGATATGAAAGATCATATGTACAGAACTTCATTAAATAGAGAGTACCTACTTGCCTGTAGCTTCATCCTACGGGCTTGGGACTTATCAGTTGGTAGGATGCCATGTTTGAGATAGGACACAATAGGGTCCATTTATGTAGCTTGTTGAGTGACCGGTTGAACTTCGTTCTGGACATAACTTCGCCAATGAGTTGTTTGTATCAAGACTCTTTGTATGCGAGAAGAAATTAGAGGCCGACTTTGAAAGGCGCGCCACCGCTTGTTACGAGACCGAGAGACCTCTCGATCCGGGTCGACTGAAGTTCATGAGTAATGATTGGGCCACTGACAAGTATTTCTTCATTGGTTCCTCCTTTGCTTCATATTCCCCTTTGACATGATTAACTACCAGTTGGGAGTCACTGAATACTTGTAGATTGGTAGCACCGAGCTTGCTGGCTAGTCGGAGCCCGGTGATCAGAGCTTCATACTCGGCTTCATTGTTTGTAGCCTTGAACTGGAAACGTAAGGCATAAGGGAATTCTTCTCCTTTTGGACTTATGAGAAGGAGGCCTGCCCCTGCTCTTTCTTTTCCTGCTACCCCGTCCACATACAAGGTCCATAACTCAACTTTCTCTGTCAGTTGATCTTTCTCAATGTCCACTGAGATTCCTTCGGCTAAGAAGTCTGCTAAAGCCTGAGCCTTTATAGCAGTTCGAGGTTGGAAATCCATTTCATACTCTGCGAGCTCTATGACCCATTTTGCTAATCGTCCAGATGTATCTGGTCGAGCTAGTATCTGTCATAGAGGCTGATCTGTTATCACACTTATCGGATGTGCTTGAAAATACGGCCTCAACTTCCTTGAAGCATGCACCAAAGCCAAAGCTAGTTTCTCTGCATTAGTGTATCTGATTTCTGGTCCATGTAGAGCCCTGCTCACATAGAAGATTGGTCTCTGTATATGGTCCTCATCTCTGATTAGGACTGCACTAATTGCTTCTTCAACAACTGCTAAGTATATTAGCAGAGTTTCTCCATCCCGAGGAGAGGTCAAGGCCGGCAGCTCGGCTAAGTAAGCCTTGAGGTCCTCGAATGCTTTTTGGATGTCCTCATTCCACTGGAAAGGACTTGTCTTTCTTAAGACTTTGAAGAATGGTAAGGCACGCTGTGCCGATCTGGACAAGAACATGTTCAGGGCAGCCATACGCCCTTTCAGCCTTTGCACTTCTTTGATGTTCCTTGGGGGGCATTGACATTTATGCCTCGATTTTTTCAGGGTTTGCTTTGATGCCTTCCTTGGAGATCATGTACCCCAGGAACTTACCCGACCTAACCCCAAACGTACACTTTTTGGGGTTGAGCTTCATCTGAGTTTGTTTGCGCACACTGAATACTTCTCTGACATCTAGCATATACTGATCAAGCGACCTGCTCTTGATCAGGAGATCATCTATGTAAACCTCCATACATCTTCCAATTTTCTTTTCAAAAATTTTGTTTACCGCTCTTTGATATGTGGCTCCAGTATTCTTGAGCCCGGAAGGCATAGTGATATAGCAGAAGGTGCCCAACTCTGTTATGAATGCCGTTTTTTCTGCATCTTTAGGGTCCATGGCTATCTGATGGTACCCTTTGTATGCGTCTAGAAATGCAAATATCTCAAAACCCACAGTTGAGTCAACTAACCTGTCAATCTTAGGAAGCGGATAGTAACCCACAGTTACTGGAAGCGGATAGTAACCCACAGTTACTGGAAGCGGACAGTTGAGTCAACTAACCTGTCAGTCTTAGGAAGCGGATAGTAACCCACAGTCAACTAACCCACAGTTACTGAAACATGTGATCTTAGGGTTCTCAAGATCTGCTCAGAAGGTTATGGTGAACCCTTATGGTGGATTTTGGTTCCATCTAGGGCACTTTAAACCTCTCTAGACGCGGGTAACTCAAGATATGCTCAGAAAATGGCGATTCAAAGGACAGATCGTCTGACTTCCGACCCAGAAGTCCATCGAGCTCTGCTCGGGCAGCCTCCCAGGCTTGGGTATTGACCTGCCTTTTCCCTACATTGAAAGTGGAGGATAGGGTATCCCCTTTATCATCCTTGGGTATCGGGTTGGTCTTAAAGACGTTCTCTTCAGGAGCTTCTTCCTCCCGTCCCTTTAGGGCTAAACCCAGTACACTTTTAAACGCTGGCATGTCAAGGTTTCTTAAAGCCTCCAGCAGGGCTTATTGAGCGGGATCAGCGAGTACCTCTTCTGGATGAGTTTGATGTTGGCTCGTGGTAGCGTTGGGACCTGTTTCCCCAACACATGTTTGGCCGACAGCAGTTGCGGTGGGATCAGCTCCTTGAGCCAAAGGATCTTGAACCTGGGTCTTTTTTCCTGTATTTTTTGGTGGTGCCATCGCTTGCTCTTGATGAAATCGCTGGAAAAGACCTTCCTTCTAACGTCAATTGATGATGTTGGATACCGTCTACTGTATGATCCGGCCCTAAATAACTCTTAGAACGATTTATCAAGAACCTTTAACAATGAGGATGGTGATTTTGGTTTGGTTTAGACTGATCCTGAGAGTTAGTGTCTCTCAAGTTGCCTACGTATCCAATGTGTTAATTGGAATCAAGTCTTTCGTAGTTCCTTAGGGTTTATTTATATAGGGGCGTCTCGCCTCACATTCCTTGCTCTGCAAGTATTGGATTTATTTCTTGGTCCCTAAGGATTAATTCGAGTAAATCCCTTTGATAAGGGATAATTAAGACTATATTTAAACTATAAGATCAATGTCCTATAATCACGAGATTCTTCTCATCGTTATCCTATTATATAGGCACATGTGAATTATCAACATAAGGAAAGACCCAGACGTCCCGCGCTGGGCTCCTCAGGTCGTCTCGACTTGGGTTGTCCGACCTGCCCTCCGTTATGACCGAGCCGTCCTGCGGTGGTCCAGCCAGGAAGGACCAGGACAGACCACCCACCTGGGGTTAGGTCTAATTAACATGGGGCCTCTGGCCTTAATGCTTCTTCCTTTTATTTATTACAATGCCACTCTCTGAGTGACACGTGGTAAGGTCTATTCTGACCATCGTCACACTCTTTCACTTTCTTAATACTACCTCCATCCAAAAATGTAAATTCATTTAGCTTTTTGTTTTTTCCCGTAATTAAAGTCAACTTAGATAACCAATGAATTGTTTATTACATTTTTTCTCCTTCTATTCTTCATTTATTATTTACTCAGTCACTTTTCACTACTTTGAATTAATAATAGTCAAATATTGTTTTAGATTTTTTCATTAAAATTAATGACATACCCAATTTAATTAATTTTTTTTAATCTGTGTGAAAAAATTCAATTGAACTTATATTTTGAGACGGTGATAGTATGTATGAAAATTTTAAAAATGACTCTTGTCTTGAGACCGAGATAGTAATAAAATCATTATTAAAAATAAAGTATTAATTAACTCGGTCTAGTTTATTAGTGTAATTGTGTAACTCAATCTGTATTATGTGTGAATTTATACAACAGTCTCACTCAAATAATAATTCAATGAGTATTTAAAGTCAAACAATACAAACATTTATGATATTGGAAAACGGATCATGTGACGACATTTTATGAACTTGAACAAAGGATGTCTGTCCTAAGCATATTAAGCTCCTTGACTCTTTTTAGTTGTCATAAACTCATGATTAGAAAAAAAGAGTTGACTGTTGTACCTGTAATTTTTCTTTGAAGGTTGTATCTGTATTTTTAAGCTCATTGATTCTTGGTTTATTTTTTATATAGGACATCAACTACTCTTTCAGCCACAATATCTTACACAACATAATCAACATCACATATTCTGTTGGGACCCACCACAAAATCCGCTCGGGCGGTACAAGGTACAAAGCCCGTAGATTAACCAAACCAATATAATTTGTACTTTATCACATCTATATTCACAATGACATACTACCCCCGTTCCAGAAAAAATATCAATTGTTTGAGTGTCTATTTAAAAAAATCAATACATCATTTAATATTTTAATGAATTTTCCTCAAATGTCCCGAGACCGGGCAGGGGCGGACGCAGGATCTCAGCTAAGGAGGGGCAATAAAAATTTTAAAGGCAAATAAAAAATTTAAGGGGGGGCAAACTATATGTAGCGTACAAATTTTAGTGTATTTTTTTCGGATTAAGGGGGGGCAGTTGCCCCCCTTGGCTGTATGTAGGTCCGCCACTGAGACCGGGACATTGCTTCCACCAATAGTTTTGGGCTATGTCCTTAATCAACACGCCTACTATTGCTTTGATCCAACGGACTCACGTCTATGTCTCTGGTCATGTGAAGTTTGTCGAACCCGCCTTCTCCTTTCAAACATCTTCCACGCCCTCTAATTCTAGTGCACCTTCCCTTCTCCTATCTGATTGGATTCCCTACTCCACCACCTGTTACTCTTTCTTCTTCACCTCCCCACCAGCTATTCCTCCTTCCCCCATCTTCCTGCCCCTCCATCACCCTCTCCTCTGAATCCATCACTCATTCTTCCAGCTCTAGCACATCCCATGCGTACTCGGTCTCAAAACAATATTCACAAGCCTAATCAGAAACTCAACATGCACTCCCATCTTTCTTCTCAGCTCAATGTTGGACCCACATCTGTTCCACAAGCTCTTAAGCATCCTCAGTGGAGAAATGAAAGGCAAAAGGAGTATGACGCTTTGATGCGTAATCACACCTAGGACATCGTCTCTGTTGATCCCTCTTACAATGTTATTGGCTCAAAATGGGTTTTTCGGTTAAAATACAAGCATGATGGCTCCATTGATCGCCACAAAGCTCGTATTGTTTTCTCAATGCCCGTGCATTGATTACTTTGAGACGTTTATCTCGGTTGTCAAGCCTTCTAAGGCCGGCCCTGAGCACAAACCCCAAGAGGCTCGGGCCTAGAGCCCCCCAAAATATCTTGAATTCCAGGGCCCCAATTTCATATTTTATCTAAAATGAAATTCTCCCAAAAGGTCAGAAAAAATATCAAGGTCAACCTAATACCAGTTAGGGATAAGGCATTGTACAATTTTTTTCATTTCTATTGTGTAAAATTTGTTATGTCTGTTTCTAAATTTCTAATGAATTTATTACTTTCTTTAACATTAGCCTATTCTTTCATAAAAAGAAATTTTATTCAAAATTAAAGGGACACGTATGTAAAATTGGCCTAGGGCCTCAAACCCCACAGGGCCGGCCCCTACTATCCGAGTTGTCCATACCCTTGCTCAGACGCAGGGGTGGTCTCTGTGCCAGATTGGCATTAATAATGCATTTTTATAGGGTCACTTGCAGGAAGCACTCTATCTCTCTCAGCCTTCTGGTTTTGTCAATCCTAAGTATCCTAATCATGTTTGCAGGCTTCGTAAGGTTATTTATGGTTTAAAGCAAGCCCCTGGGGCTTGGTACGATGAGCTTAAAAAGTTTTTTTTTTCTTGTCATTTCAAAAATGCTCAGGCTGACACTTCATTATTTGTTTTTAACTCCGGGGCATTATTTAGTATGTTTTGGTGTATGGTTTAATTATTACAGGTAATAATGGAGTCTACTCTTGAACAATTTATCTCATCTTTGGGAGCTCAATTTTTCCTTAAGGATTCCGTCTCGTTATCATATCTTCTTGGTATTGAAGTCATCCCAATTCAGCAGGGTATATTTTGTCTCAGAAGCGTTATGCACTGAATTACTCACCAAGCTTCAAATGCATCATGCAAATTTTGTTGCTACACCTTTACCAGCCGATATTTCGAATTTATCAGCTAAATCCGGCTCTCCTCTCGATGATCCGTCTCACTATCATATGGTTCTAGGTAGCCTGCAATACTTGTCCTTTACACACCCATATATTGCCTTTGTAGTTAACAAGTCAATTTATGCATTGTCCGACTAATGTTCACTGTACCTATGCCAAATGAAACGACTTCTTCATTATCTTGTTGGCACTGTTGATTATGGTTATTTGGGTGAAAATGCGATCTCCTGGAGTTCTAAGAAACAGTCCATTATCGCTTGCTCCTCCTCTGAAGCCGAGTATCGATCTGTTGTGTCTGCCACTACTGAAATTAATTGGCTCACGTTTTTTTTGCTTGATCTCGGCCTCGCTCTTCCCACTCCACCAATCATTTACAGTGACAATCTTGGCACCACACAATTTTGCTTCCATCCAGATTTCCATTTTCGCATGAAACATGTCGTGATTAATTACCATTTTATTTGCGATCAAGATCAACATGGCAGTGGCAGCCTCCGTATAGCTCATGTTAATGCTCAAGATCAACTCGCTGGTTGTCTCACGAAATTATTCCCACATCCTTCCTTTCAACATCAACGTGCCAAGTTAGGTCTCCTCCCTCGACCAACTTGAGGGTTAGTATTAGCATAAAATAGTTAGGAAATAGTCATCATTAATTATAAATATCATCATTTATAAATTTATAGCGATCACCAAAATCTTCCATTGTAACTGTTTACTCATGTACACCTATTCTTTAAAGTGTGAATAGAAATATTTCCTCCACAATTATCCTCTAATAATATTTGCTAATTGACTATTTTTTTTATAAAGAGTTTTTCACAAAGTTGAGTAAATTAAAATCGGTAATAGTCGTCTTTTTTCGGATGTTTTAGGTTTTTAGCTTTGTTTTAGTTAATTAATATTATGGACAAGTTTAACAATCGTATTATGTTATCAAATCGAGTCCTCTATAATGAGACAGAATTTGGTCGATGTGGGTTCTCCCATATCTTTTTTTATTTTCGTTATTTAAGGTGGTGGTGGTCAGAATTTTAGCGGGAGGTGATTTGATTTAGTTATTTATTTTCCGAGCGTTAATCCAGGCCAGATTCTCGTTTGTTTGTCTTAATAAAATCCTTTTGTTTCGGGTTTAAATTTTTTTTTTATAAAAGTTATGGCAAACGAGATTTTTATAGATACCTTAAATGTGAAGAATTGCGGTGGCCAATGATGAAATATGGTATGCTGTCTTATTAGCACATGACAGCAACCCCCACTATTTTATGTTCTTTCTTTATTTATTTTATGTTTTTTTTTTTTTTTTTTGGAGCGGTTCTTTATAGTATTTCTTTCCCAAGGTGTTTTTTCATTTGTTTTTACTTGCATTATTCGTTTCATGGTTGATGTTGGGGAAAGACAAGTCCAAATCGATCCCTTCAACTTTTGCAAACTTATTATGCGAAATAGGTAATATTTTGCATCATTCGATCGTGGAAAAAGTTGACTGCTGAATTGGATTCCATTCATTCGTTCATGGGATCATATTTCTTATATGTTTTTTTTTTCCTTTAATTTTTTTGAGAGTCATATATATTGCTTATATAACACTACCCAAACCGACAATGTTTCATATAGCAACATAGCAATACCATAATTTGAGAGATGTTAATGTTATAAGACCATATACTGTCACCATGACATATTATCATTTTATATTTTTTTTTTCTACAGATCTTTATCCATAATGTATAAAAAAATTAAGAAATACCTTAATGGCATGTTTGTTACGCAGAAATGGAATGGAATGGAATAAAATAATATGAATGGAATGGAATAAATTCATTTCATTACTGCGTTTAGATCGTAAAAGAATGGAATGAAACAAATTATATAAAATGTGACATTATGAGTATCAGGAAAAAATATGGTATGATTAAGGTTGGCTGGGGTAAATATGATTAATAAGGTAGGATATGATAGAAGATGTGGGGTGGGCTAGGTAGGGTGGGGTGGGGTAGCCCTACCCCACACCCAACCGCACCCTACCTCTCTAACCACCCTGCCCTACCACCCCTACCCTACCCTACTCTACCCACCACCCCATCCTACTCTACCCTACAACTCCCTACCCTACCGTGCCCACCACCCATCTTACTATACCCTACCCTTCCCACCACCCCAACCCCCTATCCCAACATTTTTTAACACTCACATATCCAATCCTACCTCACCATGCCCTACACCACATTATCTTACCACATATTATCTTACCACACTACCCTATATTACGTACTTTATTCAACCTACCAAACTTTACTTAACTTACGCCACATCATCCAACCATACCATCCTACCCTACCATACATCACCGCATTACATCTCATACCTCGCCTCACCTACATTAGCACACCTTACCGCACCCTACCACTCTACATACCTACAAACCTTAACCTACCTGCCAACCTACATATTAATTCACTATCCTAAGCTAGTTCTTATTACACCCTATTTTATCTCATCCCACCCTACCTTACCCTACCCACCACCCCATCCTACTCTACCCTACAACTCCCTACCCTACCGTGCCCACCACCCATCTTACTATACCCTACCCTTCCCACCACCCATCTTACTATACCCTACCCTTCCCACCACCCTAACCCAACCCACCCCTCACACCTTTTAGGGTGGCATCAAAACATGTTCATAGAAGAATAATATAAGTGCGTATGAAATGAATATCCGACACATCTTCGACATCTCCCGACATCGTATGGATACTTTTCGACACTACCGAATAATTTTTTTTCAATTTCTACTTAAATCAATTTTAACCGAAAAAATGGTTTATCTTCGACATTATTCTGCAACAACACGTGTTTCTACCCAAAACACGACACGACACGCTTCGATACACCCCGACGCCATATCCAACGGTTGTCGGTTGATCAAATGAATATTAATTAAAATCTAACACACTATCAACACTCCACGACACAAAATCGACACATTTCGACACTACTAAACCATTGACCAAAGAAAAAAACCGACACATACAATATATAGAAGTAAAAAAACGAAGACGAGAAAAAATAATCAATACGTAAAGACTCCCAAAAACGATGCCCCTAAAAAAACCGGCGTAGACACACAATGTAAAATATATATACAAAAAAGGAAAAGAACACACGCAAACAAACAAACTATATTGAAATATATCGAATATCACATCGTATTACAGATAAGATAAAAAAAAAAAAAAAAAAAGAAGAAGAGATCTCGATGGAAAGCAAAATAATATGTAATTAAATTGGAATCGGATACATCTTAAGACAACACACATAATAAGATTAAGAATAAATTAAAGCTAATGTGTAGATTAAAAATACAATTGAAATTTCTAAATGGAACAATTTAACTCAAACTCGTCACCTAAAATAAAAATTAAAAAGATTTTTTTTTTAAAATTACTCCCCCATAAAACAGTAAAAGTTCAAATAAAAAAAAGACGGCCTGACTTTTGGCTAAATGAACGATAAAAAAGGAGGAACCAATAAAAAAAAAACAAGTGGCACAATTCTACCACTTTTCCCTTCTTATTAGTATAGGAAGATATGTAATTGGGGAAATTTTGTTATGCTAACTCTATTTAGAGTGAAATGATTAATAAAATGATTTGGACTTAAAATTAAGTTTGAAAAACTGAAGGTGTTGATGGTGCCACATCCTACTCCTCACAAGTGGAGGGAACACCTAAAATCTCTCATGTAATTGACCTTATTCACAAGTAACCAAGTCGAATCGGGTTTAACTGTTTAAGTCAAAACTGATTCAAATTGAGTATTAACTCGTACAGATATCAAGCTATTCACCGATAACCACCCGAATTTACTAGCTTCAATTGGCTCACCCTAGTATAATTTATTGGTTTTTGCAGAGAGTTGAAATCAAATAATCACAGATACCAATAGGTTAGGTTGAATACGAACAGATCCGTTCATAAACAAATTCAATTTCGACTCGTAATAACTAAGTTGTTTTACATAAAGGAGTCAAGTTCAAAAAGCTGAGAAAACATTAGATAAAAAGTATGCAGTTTACAACAACCATAACATTCGCATGCATTATACCAAAAGGAGGTTCAGCTACCCAACAAATGTTATACAGTTAACTAATTACACAGCTTCCACATTATTTCAGCTACAGGCTAAAAATACAGACATTACAATAACATAGTTATTCTAAAAGTAAGTTTTTTTTCTTTTCATCGTGTAAATCGTTTCTCGACTCACTCACCCCGGAGCAGCCCTTCATCAGTTTCTCCATTGTGTAAATCGCGAGCTTCTCTGAATGTTCACAAGGTAGAAAAGCGATGATTAAGTACATCGTCTGGCTTGCCAAACACGTTGCCTGAGTTTAAACGCTGCTTTTTGTTTGACCTCTCGACTTCCATGTTGTTGTTATCAAACAGATTCATAGGACAGTTAGATTCAGGGGTTTGCGGTTCTTGAGGAGACGACAATGATTCATCAAGAGAGCCGTGTTCCATGTGGTGGTGGTGGTGGGGGCCATTATTATTATTATCCAACATAGGAGGAGGAGAATCACAAGTTGGAGGAGGCGTTCCTGAATCATTCCTGATATCAGAAGGAACATTCACCCCTACGATCGGAGCTGATTCAGTAAAAACTCCCGTCAGATTTTGCTGTTCTTCGAGTATCTTTTTCAAGTACTTGCCTTGAGCTTCTATTCTCAGCTGCAGTTGTTTTTGAACCTGTTGCACAAAAACAGACAAGAAATGGGGAAAAAAGAAAATGTAAAGGTATGAACTTTGAAACGTGCACGAGGGTTTTTCGATGCATAAGACTGCCATTATAGAATAGAAGATATATACATATCAAGCATATACCTCCAATTGCTCGTGTAGTCGCTTTTGGACCTCCATCTGAAGCTTTAGTGCTTCAGTAATTTGCATCCCTCTGTGACCATACAATGAATGGCTTTATTGGCACATTTAGGGATTACTGCTTTTAACCACAATAGTAATAACTTTTTATATTCTAATAATAGGACCTACACATAAGAAAAACAAGAAAAAAAAATTACTTACGATGAATCATCCAGATTGTAGAGCATATCCTTCGAATCCTTCTTATCACTGTTCTTTCCTGAAAAGTACAATTTTGCACATGAACAAGGTAAGTGTGAGATATCTTTGTTGAGTAAGCCACAAATCAGGATGTCGTTTGAGATGAGGAATCACAAAATGCACCAAAAAAGGACAGAAAGAGATCAACAAACTTACCATCAGATGAGGAATCCGGAAGATACTTTGCAAGTCTGTATTTCTGGATGAATATAAAAAGTAAGGTGTGTGATCAAACAAAGAGCAATCCATGAGTACATAGCCTAAATGCAAACAACATGAGCAGCTTACCTGTAAATGACTTTTCACATGGTAAATTGTTAATCCTTGCACGCCCATAACTCGTAGGACACCCTTCGGAGTAGCCCCTGTACGAGAAGAGACAACCAAAACAGTTCAGATTGTAGTGCTTAGCGCTTACTAGACTGTCACATTACTACCCTGTTTTATGGCCTCGCGGCATTTGCCCAGTAGTAAACCAACAGAAACATCCTAATTTGTTGACTACAACCACCCATTCACAAATAGCAAATAGTTCAGACAAGTTTCTAAGCTTCTTGGTAAGAAAAGTGACAACAGCCCCAATAAAGTGTAAACATTCACAAAAGTACGTTCTTAACCTAATAGTATTAAAGAAGATCATCCTACTATCCAATCACACTACTGCTGTCTTGATTGGTCTTTAGCCGTGAGTCACTTACAAACATTCTTGAAGACCAAAAGCAATCTTAGTTGTTGTGAAATACAATACAGAAGACAATTTTAGCCCACATCCAAGTCAAACTAACATTTACCAAGCTGGATTCATCTTTCACCTTACTCCGAAAAGCCCACCAAATTAAAGTAGTTAACATTGAAGTAACCCAAGCTTAGTAAGAAGATGATTCAACTTACTGTCAGGGCCACCTAGCTGCGTCACAGCATCGATAAATCGCTCATGGAGCTCATTAGTCCAGCGAAGGCGTTGCTTAGATGACATATTAGCATTGCTGTTGCTTCCTTCACCCATGAAATCCATTGTGTTGAAGTAATTAAAGCTCACAGCTTTTCAGAGAACACCACAATAAGTTTCTCACTGCAAACAACGAAAAATCATTCAAAATACACCCTCAAGCAACAAACCCATCCTAAGGCACATGATCCTAATAAATGAGATGCCCCTCAAAAATCTCTCCATTTGGCTTCTGGCGAAAATGAGCGGAGTCACCTCTGAATTTTTCAAAATTTTGATGAATTGACCCATTTGCAATTACATCCACTCTCTTGAGTGACTATGAACCCATCTACGAAAAAGCATCAAATAATTCAATTCAAACGATTTCCTCACTCGATTCAAAATCCCACATGGTAAATCAGCTAACCCACTTCGAATTACTCATCCAAAGACTCCCAAATTGAGCTAATTACAGACAATATCTATTCTCCTTCTGGTCAACACAAAGAAAACCAAAACGCACAAGCTCAAAATGTAAATTAAGCAGGAAATTGCTTTCCTAACCACTCCTAAACTTCCCCTCACAGGAGCCAAGAACCTAAAACCTCGAAGACACACAAAAAGAAAAAAGAAAAGAAAAGGATACACTCAGCAAATTACTAAAAGAAAGCATACCGTTGAGAAGAAAACGAAGAGCTCGAATTTTGAAGGAGAGATGTGGTAGATCAAAACGGCATCTGGAATCCTTCTTGTCCGGAAACTTTCGATTGGATTTGAGGAACTCTTACGTAAGGAAACAATCAAACAAGGGTGGCGATACTTTTTTAATAAATATTATATATTAAAATCATTATCATTATATTTTACGAAATTTTAATCATTTAAGTCCCACACATTTTTTTTTAATCCAATGAGGACAGCTTGTATATTAATTTTATCACTAGCATGTAAACTTTTAACCCGTTATGATATATTATCATATGCTTTACCTTCTTGTGGTTTAGTATATAAAGCTTATGTTCATATATGATACATAAATATATGTTTTGTCTTATGTGATTTAGCATATAAAGTCTTAACACCAAATATGAAGCATGTTAAGAATATCGAAAAAATACTTGAATCAAAATGACAAAACCAAAATGAGTAAATGTGAAAACTTATGAATTGAGGTGAATGTAGCACTTTGTATTTAAAAATATTTTGTATCGATTATGTATTCATACCGCAATTGTCATCCAAGATACAACAATCATTTCCTTCTCTTTGGCTGACACTTGACGGAATCAAAAGCGGCGAACCGATCATGTTCTGTTTATCTCTTCGTTGACTCGGAAATATGAAAAGTGTTTTCAATATGATATGAATGATGCAAATTTGGCATGGCCAATGTTTCGTATGAATATATATCAATTTTCATTCAAGTGCATTAATTTATAGGGGAGCAGTAGCATTTCGGTTTCAGGTAACTTTTAACCGAAATGATACAACTCATATGTGGTTGTATCCTTTCAACAAACTCATGCAAACCATTAATTACATATCCACTCAATTTCCCTCCATTTTTTTATATATTTATTAATTTATCATTCATTTTCTCCTCAATTCTCCACATTAATGAAAATTAATGCAAATGCAATACAGACTTTAAAAAAATCGGGGGCAGAAATATGTTGCATCGGGAAAGGTGGTTTGATGCCTTGAACCTTCCATAGTATAGTCTTATCGGACATACTCGGCTAACCAATGAACTGCGTCTTGAACTGCCCAGGCTTTGGTGTATTCCTAGACAATTATACCTACAAAAAAGCTCTCCTTACATTCTAGAGGTTCTCATGATTGCATCTATTTTGGCCCCAAATCGATCATGGTTTCAGTAAGTGCCTTAGAGAATTCAAGCATGTAAATCCTCATAGAAGCGGCCCCACTTCACACTTCCATAGGTGACCTTCTATAAAGAGTACTCTGTAATACCCACTTGGCTTGACCAAGATATAGGGATCATTAAAAGCTTTTGCGTAACCTTACAAAATCGTAGACAACACTTTTATTTTTAACACAATGAGAAAGTGCTGAGTTGTTCCTTGCAACTTAATTGTCCCTTTTGAACCAAATCTTAGGATCTCTAGTCAGCATGGTTAAGTTGTCATCATAATAGTCCATGTGTAATTGATGGGCTTTTTACAGTATACCAACTCTAACCAGCAGGGTACTGAGTCGGTTGTACTATAGAATGACGAGAAATGCCATATCCCTCGAGGAATCTAGCTAAGTATCAAAGCTAGCATCATTCTGAGTTTAGATCAACACGATATTTGGAAATGTTATTTAGAACTAACAATGCTATTTCTACAACGACTAAACTACAAACGAAAGTTTTAACGATTTAAAAGGATAGCCGAGAAATGATCCAACCCTCTACTCTCAAACCCTAGCTCATGCCTGAAAGTGTTTTTCGAACTACTCTAGCACACTTGGTATCGGTTGAAATGTATGTGTCGTCTTCTAATTGTGATACTAGACATCATGCAATAATGTTGAATTCAGCAGTCCGCCTTTCAACCGATACTAGACATCGATTATTGCATGATGTCTAATATGCATCATGCAACATTATTGCATGATGTCTAATATGATGTCTAGTATCACAACATCGATTATTGCATGATGTCTAGTATCACAATCGACATCAGCAGTCCACAATAATGTTTAGTATGCAATAATCGATGTGTCGTCTCCTTCAACTTTATATAATCGATGGAATCACACCATTAGAGAATAATTGTATAGTGGTATTATGTCTCCTTTGTATATGTTGAGACGTACCATTATTCATATTATATATGCGCATCCTATCACCGGTTGGCTATCGCCATGTATGCTGATAGTAGCGACTGCGTTTTCTATCATAGAACATCCTCTAAAAGATTCTGATGCCATTTTATATCTTCCCTAGTTATATCCAATGCAATAGACTTGGATTCCATATGGAAACGATCTATGCATGCCTACTTTGAGGATTTCTAAGACATGACATCAACACCAGTAGTGAAAACATATCTATTAGTGGTCTCTAAATCTTTAGAATCTAATATCTATCTTGCATCAAATTAACCATTTATGGATATATCATATAACTCAATATGAGATTCATCGGTATTTCAGATATCTCCACACTTTACCAAGAGCTTTCCATTGATCATTACTCTACCATATATGTGAGAAAATATGGACTAGAGGACGTAGATGTCATAGCCTTTTTTTACTGTATCTCAACTCTTTAGTATCCTAACGATTTCCTTTAGCAGTATCATAATTTTGCTTGTTCGAACTGAAACCTATTTTTTTTATTGTCTTTGCAAGGAAAGATCTCTCCAAAGAACACAACATTCCTCGACTCAATGATCATTTTTTCATGTACATCAGGAATGTCTAACTTGTGCATCAGAAACCGATAGACACTATGGTTAATTGAATTTGCAATACATATACGATAAACGAATTCATGCCATACCATGAGTTGTTTAGGCTTAGGTTTTCCTACCTTTTCAAACACCCACATACTTTCAAGAATTTGTGGGTAGGCTTATGACATTCGAACAATACATATGGAGTCTCATTTATCTTCCGTGAGAATAATATTTGCTAAGCGTATTGTCTTCCCCCACAGTTCTGGGTTCAACCCGACCTAATCAACATGACATTCATCATCTCTTTCAGTGGTTTTGCGTTTTAGTAACACCATTCGATTGAGATGTATGTGGTGCATTGCTCTAATGAATGATGCTGGTACTAGAACAAAACTCATTAAAATGTGCGCCAGACTCTCCATGTCGAACACACATGTCCGGGCTCATATCACCGCACATGTGATTCTTGACAGCACAATATGTACCAACACACACACCCACCAACAGTCGCACAACCACTGCGCACAACTCTCGTACATGCCACCACGTACTGCTTAGCCCCCGTTGTGGACCTTACAAAATACAAACGCAACCGATCATCATGCCCCGTTTTTCATAAACACGTATGATCATGCACGCACTCAGGATTATCATGTCCCGTGTTTCATAAACTCGTATAATCACCCACACACCCGACACGTCATGTCCTCTTTTTCATGAGCACATATAACCACTCACACACCTAGATCATCATACTCTATTTTTCATTAGCATATGACCCCGATCATTATGCCAATTTTTTCATATGCAAATATGACTGCACATACCCCCAGATCATCATGCCCATTTTTTCATGAGTACAAATGGCCGCCCACACATTGATATGTCCTTTTTTTCATGGACACATGTAATTTCCACCTATAATTAATTCCACAATTATTTCCACTAGTTCTCAAATGGTTCCATTAGTTCAGATTCGTATTTCAGTAGGATTTCATTTACACCACAAGACATATCATTCAACAAACACATAATCCGGAAATGGCTCAAGTAGGTTCACTTGGGCTCGCTTAGGCGGGATCATGCCTCGCCTAAGCTAGCCTCCCGAAACTGTTGGCGGCATGTTTTTCGATCTAACTACACTACTACACAATTCCAACAAGTTTGGCATAGAAAATTAAAAGATATTCACAACACGTAGTTCATGCATTGAGTTTTCATGCTAAAAGAAAATAAAAACCCAACACAATCGACACAATCCTTCTTACTTTATCGATGTAATCACTTTCTTAATGAGAAGGCTTGCTAAACCCCACCGGATCTCAAGACTCATGAAAAGGTCTCAATTCGTTTGGTATCACTCTTGGAAACAAACCGCAAAAAACAAGGAACCACTACAAACGTAGCACAACGAAGCACCGAACTGCTTCCGGCTTCGTGGGGCTCACCTAGGTGGGAGAGGCCCCACCTTAGCAAGCCGCTCGACAAGAGGCTGAAGAGAGGAAATAACTGTTTTTGCGGAAACTAACTTTCAGAGTACATATGAGTCTACTTATGGGTTTTTTTTTCTAAAATATAAGACGGCGGGAAACTCTCTTCTAACTCTAAAAGAGAAAGAAAATACTAAACAACCCTTACAAATTTAATTTTGAAAGTTACGGTTATCACAACCGCCATCAGGCTAGGAGACCGGAGGATACAAACGGCTTTGTTGTGATTTACCATTTATGCAAAGTGGATTTAATTTTGAAAGTTACGGTTATCACAACCGACATCAGGCTAGGAGACCGGAGGATACAAGCGGCTTTGTTGTGATTTACCATTTATGCTAAGTAGATTTATTTTCTCTTCAATAATAGCAATATGGCACAAATAGAAAAAAAGTAATAATAATGTCCCATTAATATTAGATATTATACTAGCTCCGCTAAAAAATAACTGAGACAGTTGTCAAAAAGTTTCGGTTCCAAAATAACAGACGCATAATATTTTCCAATACAAAATTTAATGCATTTTTCATTTTTTTATGTTTTATTTTTCATACACTATCTAAAATGCACTAGCAATATTTACTCAATTTTCGATAAGGGTATTCTAATGTTTATTTAATCACAGTCAAAACAATTAATTACTTTCTTAATTTGTATGTTTTTGTAATTGCCTCATTTATTGTGGAACGGAGAGAGTAATATCTAATATTCAGCCATTTTTTAAGATATAACAATATATATATTTTTTTGAAAGGAACAATATATGTTTATTTATATGTATTTTTACCGTTGCTAGGGTTCTATTGACACCCTCATTTTTACTACTGGCATCCTATTACTCTTGACACCACAAAAAATTACTTCGACATCATGATTATTTTTAATGAACACAACGCGTCGATGTATCGAGCATCATTCTTTCAAAACGAAAATCGATGTGACACAAGCGTTTACGTTGTAAAAATATCACGATTTAGAAACGTCAGTTCATTGACGTTGATATGTACAAATGACACTAACGTTTCTAATGTGATGCTGTAAGTAAAAAAACAAAAATACATATAAGATGTCGGAAGTAAAAAAAATATAATAAAAAAATAAATGCCGGAAGTAATAGTGAGGTGTCAATAGAATTTTTTTTTTCTCAATTTTTATTTACAAACAATTTGTGTTTGTAAGACAAAAACCGTATAATATGTCTAAAACGTATAATATGCACAGAATTTCCTATTTAAAAAAAAGGATAAAAGAAAAGAAAAGAAAAGAAAAGGACTAACGCCGACTTGGGGGTGGAGGAGGGCCAGGAGGCTATCCCTTTAGTCAACCGCCAAAGTTCAACGTTCCCTTCCACTCGTTCATGGGATGGCCGTGTCTTCTGCAGCTACGGTTTCAGGCATTTCCGACGCAGCTGAGATTCCCCTCATTGACGATGTAGTTGAAGGCTCCGAAGACTACAAAGGCCGCCCTGTCAAGCGATCTAAATCGGGCGGGTGGAGATCCGCATCTTTCATCATAGGTAAGTATCAACTTCCAACAGCAATTTTTTTTATTATTGCAATTCTTACCTCTTTTCTTTTTGTGTGTGAAAGGTTAAGCTCATTGCTTTGTTGTTATTGTTTTCCCAGCGGTTGAGGTGGCGGAGAGATTTGCGTTTTATGGAATAAGTTCCAATTTAATAAGCTACTTGACGGGCCCACTTGGACAATCCACCGCTACGGCCGCGGAGAATGTAAATGCCTGGTCGGGAACGTCGTCGCTTTTGCCGCTTTTGGGTGCTCTTGTGGCTGACTCTTTTCTTGGCCGCTATCGCACCATCATTATTTCTTCTGTGCTATACATTATGGTTAGTAGTAATTGTTGTACCCTGTCCTTTTGTGTGTATGCTGCCATGCTGGTCTAAAGACAGTTGCATTTCCTGTATAACTAAATTTCAGTTTTATGGCTGTAATTTTTTGTCAATGGTTGGGGTTATAAGAAGTAAAGTTGTTTAATTGGTTGCAAATATAGAGTTTTAGGCATTAATGAATGGCGACTAGTGCATTGCCAATGTATTATGTGTAGAAATTTCAATCTAATTAGCTCATTTACTTTAACTCTTGTTTAGACATTTGGGTTTTTGATGGATTTTGTAGTTGAAAGGCTTGCCCTATTATTAGTGCAGGGGTTTGAATTGATGTTTTAGATGATGCGTAAGGGTTTGCTTGAAATCTGGAGTAAAGAAGTGCTGGTTGTCTGAGTTCGAATCAGCTCATTATTGATCTAAACCTTTCTTGTCATTGGGGTCGAGTAATCTGTTCTGAGTTTTCAAGAAACTTCTGAACTTTTTATGACAAACAGGATAGCTTAATATAGAGCAGCATGTTTTTGTCCTAAAATCCCTGTTTTTTAAGAGGAAGAGATCGTAATAAGGTGCATGCATTTTTATTCCCTTCATAAAATCAGCTGAGAATGAAATGCAAATTACTAATGATATCAAGATTCATGTTCTTTGACCAATTCATTCAGTTGTAGTCTATAGATGTACTCTAGGTATTCCGTTTATCTAATTATATTTGCCTTGTATTGCAAGGACAGGGACTTGGCCTCTTGACTCTGTCAGCCCTTTTTTCTCTGGATTGTCAAGATAAACTACATGACAATAAATGTTCTCCTCCTCAGTTTCAAATTGTCCTCTTCTTTTCTGCACTTTATCTTGTAGCATTAGCTCAAGGAGGGCACAAGCCTTGTGTACAAGCCTTTGGAGCTGACCAATTTGATGGAGATGACCCAAAAGAGTGTATAGCCAAAAGTTCGTTCTTCAATTGGTGGTATTTTGGAATGTGTGCTGGTACCGTGGTGTCATTGATCATTTTGAACTATATACAAGATAATCTTAGCTGGGGTCTTGGATTCGGGATTCCTTGTCTCTTCCTTGTTCTTGCCTTGATCATATTCTTGTTAGGAACTGTGACTTACCGGTTCCGTGTGAATGCTGATGAAAAAAGCCCTTTTGTGAGAATTGGTCGTGTGTTTGGCAAAGCAGCTAGAAATTGGAGAACTAGCAATTCACTACTATCTCTTGAAGAGGAGTCTCAGGGTCTTCTGCCCTACGAAGGTTCTCAGCAGTTCAAGTAGGCAACATTCTTTGTAACATATTTTCTTGATTTAATATAATCTTCTTGGCAATGTTTTATCCATGGTTTTCTAAGCTGGTCTCTTGTTGTCCTTCATTACTTGCAGGACCACGTGTTAGAACTTGTATGATTCTAATAAAATACTACTATTTGTGAAATTTTGAATTTACAAGCTTAAGAAAACATACCCAAAATTGGAGAGCAAATATCTTTTGTAGGGTTCCACACATATTAGACACTGCTGCAGACATAATGCCTAAATTAAATCTCTAATTCAATAAAATGTTCTCTCTGTCTTTTTTTTCTCTCCCAATTTATCTGTGTTTTGCTTCTATAACTCCTTTGCAAGACCCTCGAAATTTGGTGCATGTTGAACGATGCCCATCACTTCGGGTGATTAGTAATACATAACATTTTTTGGGGATGGGGGTTGTAGCTGTGATTTCAAACTGCTCACGAGAAAATCACAGATACTTAGTTAGATGGTTTATTACTAGAAAGACAACAGGATTACATGTAGAACCCAAGACACTGAAGTTTCTTACAATAATACATTGATTTGGCTTATCATTTTTGTCTGATATTGTAAAGAAAGGCATATGTCAAGATAATAGGTGTGTAGCATTAGAATTTGACATCACCTTACCTTACACATTCCTAAGTTTTGTAACTTTGATCTGTGTCTTCAGAACTTGACTATGGTCAAAATTTAGTCTAAAATCGGGATGAGATTAGGAGCTGCCACAATCTATTTATTTATTTTTGTTATTAAACTATTAGTTTTGGTATCGCTGCATCTGGTACCTTACGTGTTTCCGTGTACCTTGCAGGTTTCTGAACAAAGCTTTGGTAACCCCTGATGGCTCAAAGGAAGATGGTAAAGTTTGTAGCCTCAGTGAGGTTGAGGAGGCGAAGGCAATTCTTAGACTATTCCCAATATGGTTCACATGTTTGGCTTACGCCATTGTGTTTGCCCAGTCTTCAACTTTATTTACCAAGCAAGGAGTTACAATGGATCGATCCATCGGTCCAAATTTCATAGTACCAGCTGCATCTCTTCAATCCTTCATCAGTTTTTCCATAGTTGTCTTTATCCCGATATATGATCGAATCGTGGTCCCTACTGCAAGATCAATGACTAGAAGACCCTCGGGGATAACAATGCTTCAACGAATTGGGGCCGGATTGTTTCTTTCGGTTCTTTCAATGGCGATTGCTGCATTTGTTGAGATGAAACGCTTGGAGGTTGCTCGAGAACACAAGCTGGTTGATGAACCCAAGGCAATAGTTCCAATGAGCGTGATGTGGTTAATACCACAGTATCTAATATTCGGAATCTCTGATGTATTTACAATGGTGGGATTGCAAGAATTCTTCTATGATCAGGTTCCTAGTGAGTTAAAAAGCATAGGTCTTGCTCTGTACCTCAGTATATTCGGCATTGGGAGCTTCTTGAGCAGCTTTCTCATCTCTGTCATAGAGAAAGCCACAGGCGGAGATGGGCGAAACAGTTGGTTTTCAAACAATTTGAATAAAGCACATCTTGATTACTTCTACTGGCTGCTTTCAGGTATAAGTGCTGTGGCATTTGTTGCTTATTTGTATTTTACACGACGTTATATTTACGTTAGAAGGAATAGCTTATAGGATTTTCTTGAAACCATATTTATCATCTTCTTGATGTGCTTTAGGTTTCTGCCATTGTTGATATCTGGATTGTTTGTAAAGTGTTTGAGTCTTAGGCTCTCTCTCTCCCCCATGTATTGTAAGTTTCTGCTACTAATGATCTGTGTCTCTTTTGGGGGATATATGTGGATGTCCATATAGAATATCAAGAGTCCAATAAATCTTATTCAATGTGTAAGTTATGGATTTCAAGAGTCAATCACTTATATTACTATTCATTGTGTATAATTTGTGTAATATAACATGTATGCTCCGAAATTAGAGCATATGATAAATAGAAAGCACTTCGCCCGCTAGTACGTCAAAACTTCTTTCGAGTTTTCGAGAGAAATTATGAATGATTGCACCCTAAATGTTGCCTGCGGAGAAAGCTTCTGATATATAGATGCTGCCTCATCTTTAATCGTCGTGTCCACATTGAATTTTAAAGTTGTCGGGTTTTGAGGCTCTTACTTTAGGATGAAGGTTGGCAGTTTCATTCTTCATCAATGCAAAAATGTACTAAACAGTGACCAAGATGGTGTTGTTGCCAAACCGCTTTAGGAATCTCACATTCAAAAAGGCAATGCAAGGAGTTGAAGGAGAACTTTCAACAGTCAAGTGCATACTTGCTTCAAAAAAATAAAAATTACCTTAATTTTTATGTTTTATTTATAACACTAACGCAATTTATCTAAAGCAACATGATGAAAATAATTCAATTTAACTTGTTTATTATGTTTCAATTTGCAAATATATACTACACTAAAAATGGCCTCAAGAGTTTTCTCCTATTTCTTATTTGACGGACATTCCAAATTTGAAGTAGTGTTGTTGTTGTTGTTGTTGTTTTTTTTTGAAGAACCCAACATAATTTATCAAGTTTGTCTGCCAAGACGACGCAAATTACATTAGGGGGAGGGAGGGGATGAACCCCAAGCCATACTACCAACATGACTAAGGCCTTCCTTTGCTAAGAGATGTGATGGAAAATTTCCTCCTCTCTTAACAAGGTGAATTTAGTGAATGAAAAACATTGTAAAGAACATCTACCGTTGTCAATTATGCTTCAAAGATGAGACAAGCATTCTGTATCATTTGTCATATTGTTTATGACCGTCAGCGAGTCACCTTCAAGAATGACATTGAAAAAACCCCAATAAATGGCTTGGAATATAGCATGATACATTGCTAATGCCTCTCCGATAATCGCATCGTATCCTCCCTCAAACTTTTTTGAGAAAGCACTCCATTGCTATCACGAGCTAGGACTCCCACGGCAACCTTATAGTCTTTGACAGCTGCATCCATATGTATTTTGACGATCCCCGATGGAGGAGTTTTCCAAACTGTTTCGTGTTGCGCAGGGAGGACATTTGAATTTCTTGTGGCATTAATAGCCTCAAAATATTGAAATGCCTCTGTATCACCCCGGTGAATAAGTGAGGAAATTGAAACATCTTTACTATCATAGATCCAACTACATCGCGCCTTTCAGATATTTCACAAAGTGCATGTAGCTCGACCCAATTCATCTTCTTTAGTGTAAAGAATATCCATGAAATCCGAGAAAGAGGGAGCTCGAAGATTCCGCCAATATGTACCGTTCGGCTTAGCTTCCTAAATTGCTTTTGGAATGTGGCATTCAAACAAGCAATGCCATGTGGATTCCACCGTCTCATCACAAATTTTGCATCTTTCGTTGCCCAAGTCACGAGAAGCCAATCCCATCTCTGTCGGTAGTGTTTTTCCTATGTAAAAATACAATAGTAGCAGTTAATTCATATAGATATAAATAATGAACTAACAAAAATTATATTATTGTTATAGAACTAATAACAGAAAAAAAATAAAATGAAATATAACCTAGAAGAAGAATGAAATAGTTGGGTATTATTTCACTGACATCATGAGGTATTTATAGTAGAGATTACGAGGTGAACACAATATAATAGATAAACTAGAAAATATTGTAAATCAAATTGAATAATAAATAAACATATTTTTATTCTTTTATATAACAATTCTAAAGTTTTTTTTTTTCTTAAATTTTATTTTTAAAAAAGGCATTATATTCAAAAAAAAATTACCCTTAGCCTCAACGGATCCCGGCAAGATGGCCCCTCGGTCTGAATTCTGAACCAATCTTATATACATTTACTCTCAATATATATATATTAAGATTATATGAGGATTTGCAAAAAGAAATCGGTGTGTAAGACAGCTAAAAAGAGAGTGCCACCACGTTTGGACTGCTTTAACGCATGAAATTGAAAGAGGGAGGTCCCTCAAGATCGACCTTCGCCAGCTCAAGTGCACTATGCACTATGCACATCCCCGCCTTGATTTGCTTCATAACCGTTATATTATACTGTCTCCGTCTTAAAATATAAATCGATTTAGGGTTTTTCACACAGATTAAAAAAATGGTTAAATATCATTAATTATAGTGGTACACAGATTAAGAAAGTGGTTAAATATCATTAATTATAGTGGTAAAAGTTTAGAATAATTAATATAATAGTTGTAAAGGATGTGGATGTATAATAAATTAAGGGTAAAAAGAAGAAAAAAAAAGAATAAATGCTTAATTGGTATTCTAAATGAACTTATATTATTGGCAACTGCAAAAAAACTTAACCGACTTACATTTTAGGACGGAGGTAGTAGCATAATAATAATCTTTCTCATTATCCCGGCCATGAAAACCCGAGACCTGAATTATTAAAGAGTAGTGATACATCCACTACTCTTTCAACCACAACATTTTACACAACACAATCAACACCACATATTCTGTTGGAACCCACCATAAAAAATAATTGATCATTTTAATCAAGGACATTCACACATATAGTGGTTTGTGCACTACACACAAGTGTAATGCACATATCATTTTCCATTATTAAATCGAATCAACAGGAAGAGGAACAAAGTGAAATAAATGAAATGAAATAATGATTTTTTTTTGAGGAAATGATTAGATAGTTAAAAATATATTTTTTTAAAAAATTTATGCAAATGAAGAAACAATTCATTTGAGAAATTGTAATTAAGTATTATTGACATATATGAAATCGATCACCGCAGAGGCAGACCCAAGGCATAGAGGGGGGGGAGGCCCTCATCATGAAAAAAATGATATAATTTTGTTGTTTAAAAAATGTAAAAATACTATTAATATCCCCACTCGATCTTTGAATTTGTTCCGATGTCCCACTAAGAAAATTTTCTGGGTCCGTCACTGGATCACCGTACGCGTTATACTCATTTAACAAAACTATGAGAATAAATCCACCTCAGCATAATGACCGAGGTGATCTTCATTCATCAACATACTTTATTATTTGCTAAGTGGCCAGAAGTCAGCATTAGCATCTAGGCCGGCCCGGTCTCAGTCTGCTACTAGGACTTCTTCAACAAAAGAGAGGGCCTCTAACCCCATAAGCAATGGCGGAACCAGGATTTTAATCTGTGGTGGTCTAATGGACAATATTGAGTTAAATCGGATGAAATTTGGATTAAGAATATTTTATGGATCAAACTGGACTACATAGATTTTATAGTGTTACAATGTAATATTTTTTTTCCGGGTGGCCTTAGCCCCCCTTTGTCCATATACAAGATACGCCCTTGCCCATAAGGGGATTATCTTCACCAACAATGCATGTCGACATATACACATACAACGTGTGGCCGATGTGGTGCATGACATTATTGGTCTCATGTATCCGACGTGGTGCATGTCGTCCACCATCCTTACTAGCCGACATGATGCGTTTCGTCATATGTCATATGCAACATTTGCATTATAGTGATCGGACCTTTACCTATTACTTCGACATGGATAAACTTCTTAATCACAGCATCATCGATGATTAGACTACCATCTCCACCATCTTCATTGAGTTATATAAAAGGACCATCTCTCTCATTTACATGTATGTTCTCACGTATAATAAGTACTATATGCAACAATTTTATTTCACTCCATCTTACTCTCAAATCACTGATTTGAGCGTCAGAGAGTTTTTCTGGAGAAGAACTCCGGGACCCCTAACGCCTTATTCGTATTACAAGTCAATTGTTCAGTTTTTGTATTAGCATTTAGTGTTGCCTTACTGTGTTATTGTAGTTTTAGGCAATTTTAGTTAGATAAAGATGTTATTTAGGATAACGGGTGCAATCAGGTGGATTCGTTCCCTTTTTATATACATCCCTTATTAGAAAAGGTGACTTGACCTCTTATCTGATCTAGCTGAGTACTAAGTCAGCTGAGTACTCAGCAGGGGCAATGTCAGCAGGGGCAATGCCAGCAGGGGCAATGTCAGCAGGGGCGATGTCAGCAGGGGCGATTCCAGCAGGGCAATGTCAGCAGGTTAGGTCTGGTGGAATCAGCTGAGCTGAGTTCACATCTGAGGTATTTTAGTCAATCAGCTAGTATTTAGTTATGGCGGCTAGGTCTAGGGTTTGGTGACTATAAATACAAGTCTGTTGTAACCTAGAACATTTGCAGTTAACAATGGTTAGCAGTAGCATCAGGAGCAATTGCGTATGCGATTGCAGAGTCTGTAAAATCTCTAGTGATAATATAATCTCCTCGTTTCTGCCCGTGGACTAGTTGGCATATTGCCGGAAACCACGTTAAATCATGTGTTATTGTATCTTGTGTGATTTATGCTTTCTCGTTTATCCTTGATTATTGCAATCCGTTTTGGATCCCTGATGGTCCTGTCATAACAAACTGGTATCAGAGCGTCAAGGTTATCATCAGGGAATCAGAAATCTGTTCGAGATAGGTTGATTGTCACCAAGGTCGTAATTGACGCTAGGTTCTGGGATTAACGCTAACTTTCCGGCGAGATCAAGATGTCTGGGTTGGATGTAGAGATTGACAAATTCACAGGAAGGAACAATTTCAATATATGGCAAATCAAGATGCGTGCTCTGTTGAAGAAACAAGGGCTCTGGGCTCCGGGCTCCATTGACAAAATCGGTGGATGTAGGGAACGCTGAGATGGCCAATCTGGAGCAGAAAGTGTTAGGTGTAGTGCCCTATCAATGTATATTTACATTTTCAGTATAGCGTATTTAATAATTACAAATATATTCAAAAAATTAAAGAACTGCAATCTAGTCATTTCCTATTATATTTCAGACACATTAATCATTTTTATAGTCTGTGTGTCAACACCAAAAATGACTAATAAAAAAAAGTATATGTGATTTCATAATTTCAGGGTCAGGCTCAAATTGAGATATGTGGGGGCCAGAGTTATCACCGAGATCCGAAAACGATATATTTTTTATGACAGAAAATATAAATATACCATTAATATCCTCACTTGATCTTTGCATGATATTGTTATGATGCCTCAAGGTGAAATTTTTCCGGGTCCACCACTTCATATTATGTTTTGTTTTGTTTTGTTTGTTTGTTTGTTTTTTTTTTTTTTAGGGAACTTCTTATAATGCTTTCGTTTGACTATTTCTGCATATTTTAATGCAACTAAAAAATTTATGCTTTTCTTTCAGGCCGACCTGATGATTAAGGGGCTGGACAACCTGTCATACGACCAAACGGCAAACATTGTGCGAGTAAACAAGAGGATGTGGATGGGGCTTTATTATACGAACATACACTATTTTATAAATATTTGATTCATGTGATGCTTGATTTGCTTAATTATTTTTGCTATTTTTCCTCTTTCAAGACAAAAAAATATTTCAACTAACAAAAAAAAAAGACAAAAATTAAATTAAAACAAATGTTTTGAATGTTGTCGCTCCTCCTAAAAAAAATGTTGTTGCTGCTCAATGGGTGCTTCAAACACTCTAGTGTTACTACACAATGGGGCAGAATCCGTCACCTCCACCAGTGTAGGAGCATCATCCACAATTCCGACCAGAACATTAAATAAGACACGGCGTCACAAACGACAAGCAAAACGGACACCCGAACTTATTTTCCGTCACAAATGACTACATAGGCTTGGCCTTGACGATCCAAAAATCGTCAAGGTGATCCTCTAAACTCACTTCCTGGATTATGACCTGAGAACGCTTCAAGAACACAGAAAAACGATGATGGAGGGGGGTGATTTGATTTGTTTTAGACTGCACTTGATGATGATCAAGCTGCCTACGTATCCAATGGTTCAATTGGAATCAAGTCTTCGTAGTTCCTTAAGGACAATTTATATAGAGGGGCTTTGGCCCTAGGGTTTAAGGTGGCGTGTCTGGACTGACACTGATTAACGTACTCCCTAAGGAAAAAGATTATGATTGAGTGATCTCCATGATTATAGGAGATAATTATGGTATTCAAATATTAATATTAAGTGATAAAGATTAGAGCCTTTATTATTCAGGATTTTATAATGGTTATCAGGTTATTAGGCAAACGCGGTGTAAGATTAAAGGCAAGTTCTGCCAGGGATATACTGGGTTGGCGGGGTCGGCTCACAGGGATCGGAGACCATGAGGAAGCTCCCATAACCACAAGATTGTGCAAGTCTAAAGACCTTGTCCGATCAAGGAGATCGGTGGAGACCGTACAGCTGATCTCACAAGGTTCAGGGTCTGACTCCTCTCCAACCCGCCAAAGACCGAGATGACTTGATCCAACTATGGTCGGACACACGAGGATCAGTAGTGACAAACCGAATGGGCGATCCCCCAGGATCGTCTCAGAAGTCAAAATTGGTTTATTTCCCTTGGTGAGTCTTTCACCACCAAAGAAGCGTCGCGTGGATGAGTCATTTTTTACAGCGAAGATCGGCTCTCAGAAAGTTTCTTATTAGTGCGAGAGAATATTTCACTCTCTCTCTCTCTCTTTTTTTGTGTGTGGGTGTGGGGGCGGGAGGGAGGGGTGGTGGTGGTTGGCAAGGTAATTCTTTTGGTATCTTTGTATGTTCTCATATTTTTTTTAACATTTCCATTCATCTAATACAATATATAAATATGTTTTCGTCTAGTAAGATAATGATTTTCAGATTTTTCTTTATTTTCGTAATCACACGACCCAGATCTAAATTGCTCGGTCATAACCCGAACTATAAAAATTCGAATTACGAAGTCTTTATTGTAGTAAAATCTATAATAATAATAATAATAATAATAATAATAATCATCATAATAACGATATGAAGTAGTCCATCCGTTCCTATTTAACTATCGCAATTGACAAAAACACACTTATTAAAAAGAGTAGTTAATATTTTGACTTAACATCAAAATAACAATAACACCTCTTGAATATAATTAATACAATGTTGTTTTCAATCTTCCACCCTTAATAAATAAGGGTAGATGCAGTAAAAATACAATAAATAATGCTTTGGAAATATAACTACGACAGATAAAAATAGAATTTTATTTTTAACAACCACGACAGTTAAATAGATTTTAAAACGTCTTGAAATCACAAAATAAAAAAGGGTTTATTGTTAAAAAAAGACAATTTGAACAGATATGGAAAAATGACAGTGGAATTTTTTTCCGGGTAAAAAAGACATGTCCTTATTCCACTGTGATAGTGCAACATTAGATTTGAGATCAGTTCCACTGCAGCAAACAGTGGATTTGGGGTTATGAACAGTGGATTTGTCCTTATCACCAAATTTAGATTTCCACTGTCCTGATTCCTATTTCACCCTCTTTTTTTTTTTGTTATTTTAAACCACTCTCCCAATAAAAAAATATTGTCATGGTCCACACCCTAGTTATTAATCACAAATAACGAAAAAGTCTCAAACTGATGATAACTACTCATCTTCCATGAAACGATTAACATCAAACTCCACCAGAACTCCGTCCTGCATAACTATAACCACAACTCCATCGTTAAGGAACATGTAGATCTTACCCTGGTAGACCGATGACTTAACTAAAATAATGGGTGAGGCAATCAACTTATTTCTCCCCATGACTTTGATTCTCGTCCGAAAACAATACAAAACTATAGGAATGTGCACGAATTTTCCACGGTTTTCAACTGATAGTAAATCAAGCTACTATCAAGGTAAGAAAATTAGTTATTACTCCCTCCGTTTCTTATTATCTGTCGTATTTGAGAAAAACACGCAAATTTAAAAAATGAGTAATTACATTGACTTTTATTATAAAATACTAAAAAAATCTTGAAAAGTGTAGTGGCGTGATGTGCCTAAATCGTACTTCGGTCCGTGGATCCTTATTCGGGTCTGACCGGCCACCGACATTTGTGGATAATGCCGCGCGTTATTATCGCCGCATGAGCTCATGAAGCAAATTCAGACCATGAGCCTTCGGATCCATTCCAAGCCCTCAACCTTATGCGACGACAAAAGGGATTAAGGGGCCGACACGCGATCTCATTTGATAAAACGGGTCCGCCAGCGACCTCGACCATAATATTTAGAGGAAGAGCTACCTCAAGTTCGGCGAGACGATAATATAAAGGATACAGGGATCAGCGAGGCCATCAGGAGCGCAACCTATCGGCTCCGCTACGAGCCCGCTACTGTAGCTAAATATCTTTTTGGTACTATATGTCCTCATTTGTAAATAAACCGACTTTAGTCGGTGACTCCCCTATAGATAGGGGAGCTATGTAACCTCATTAACGGATGGACAACAAAGATATAAAACAGATGGTAAAGCCAAATTGTTCACTTCCTCTTCTCTTATAAAGCACCACTGGCAAACATCACTTTAATACACTTTTATAGTCAGATATCCAACATACAAATACCGTTAAAAGCAAGATGATAATTTCGACATCATCATGGCGTATTGAATATAAAAGATTTTATGCAAAAAAAAAAAAGAATATGAAAGATTGATTGATTGAATGGGTCTAGAAAATTGAAAAGTAATATTGAAAAGCAGAAAGAGTATTAGATAAAAATGAATTTTTGATTAGAAACGGGGAGTATCAATTTGAGAATTTTCACTATTTGTGATGTACTACTTCCGTCCCATAAAAGTGACCAAATTTGAAAAAAGTTTTGTCCTATAAAAAGTGTCCATTTAGAAAACAAATACACTATTTAATGCAATTTTTTCAAACATACCCTTAGCCTAACATTTATTGTTGTATGTTCATATCATATTCCAACGAGTCAAAGTAGATTGTCCCACACTAGCACTTCCACGCAATAATTCTACCAAAGGTGATCCTATTGCCTCGCCGAATCTAATCTACTGTGCTGCGCCGCAAACAAACATTAATTATAAGATAAGGGTATATATGTTTATTACTATTAAAACACAACACATTAATTGAATTTTTTAATCTACGTAAATAGTAAAATATGAACAATTTTTATAGGACGGAGGTAGTAATAAATAGTGTGTGGACCCTGACAATTGTTTATTTTATGATTTCGAGAGGTTTCAGTGTTTCATTATTAACAAGCAGTATTTTTTGTGTGAATAATTGGGTAAATCTGAATCGGTCCGTTACACTTTTAAGAGTTTACATTTTCAAGGTATGTTTACCACTTGGGATCATAATCTATGTCGGTCAATGAGTTAACACCTTCTATAAACACTGATGAATCGTTATTTGTATAATCTTTTATTATTTATTAAATAATATTCTTATCATTGTTTAAAAGAACTGTATTTTTATTGCTCGTACTCTTTTATCGTTTGTCTTCTATTTTTTTTAGATCCTTTTTTTTTTCCTTGGGTATATTTGTCGCTCTATGGAAACTGTCAATACAAATAGTTGTTAGTTGTTAACTATTCAACCATTAATTAAAATATACTACTTACAGCTATGTTTTAAGAAATCCAGCTTAATTCCAGGAGATAAGACAATGGCATAAAAATGAAAAAATAAATAAAAAGAAATTACCTTTTTTTCAATATAATGGGAATCATTTGAGTAGGCAGCCTGCTCTTTATAATGTTAATACTTTGTTGAACTGTCAGCAAATCATTGAAGAATGTCTCACTAAATTTTTTTTTTCTTCAAAATCGTATAAAAATCATGCCAACATGTTCAGCAAATGAGGTAATCAGTAATCATGACTCTTGACAACGGGGAAGAAACATTTGTATATTTGCTTTCTAGTGTCCTCTAACTTGCTTACTCATGTAAAATTTATTTTGTGGCTCCACCAATATATATATATATACACACACACATATTTTGATATATACAGTAGGGAAAGAGTAGTTGTAAACATCCCGACTGTTTATTGGGTAAAATAGTCATTGGATTTATTTACTACGATCTAATTATTATTTGTCCCATTTATTTGATTAAAAAGGAATTAATTAAAAGAATTAGCTATTAATTATAAAGGATTTAATTAATGGCTATAAAAAGAAATAATCCCAATTATTTCTCATAAGTTACATACGCATATTTCTGGAAAAAAAAAGTGGAACGGCGCACAGAAGGAGAAGCAACGCAGAAGAAAGCGAAATAAAAGGAAGAATCGTGTGATCAATCCGCTCATCCTGCTCAAGATGCCGCAGAGAGAAAAATGATCAAGACGATGAGACTTAACTTTGGAAAATAACATCTCTCGATTTCGTAAGTTTCGGTTTAGCGCTAGTCTTGGTATTCGTAGAGTTCGATTCTTGAAAAATTCGTATCTTTTAATCCGTAGCGTAGCTCTGTTTATGACCATGAGTAGTCGAAACGATCGTCTTGAAGCGTAGAATAATCTAAAAATAGTTTCACAGCAGTAAACCCAGGTAATCTTCAGTTTTACAGGCTTTTTCAGTTTCGTTTTTCTGCAAAGAAATAGGATTTTAGGTTTCTTGTTGATCACATAGGTTTTGGGGTTGAGGATCAACGAGTTGTTTGCACCGCTTGGCGTGTTGCTTGCGGTTTTGTTTGGCAATTAAGGTAAGAGGCTCTTCCTATGATTCCAATTATCGTTTATAAGGTTTAGATCAAGTTTTAGGGTGTTTAGATGATAGAAAGATGTGTCTTTTCGTTGATCAATGATCATCGATGCTATGATATGATTAGATATAATTTTCTATGTTTTACTATGTTTAATTCGATGTTAATTAGGTTAGAAACGATTCAGAAATCGAGTTGTGATGATTTTAGCGTTTTGGGAAAAACCCAAGCAGACAGGCGTCTGCATTAGGCAGACGGGCGTCTGAGACCCGAGTGGCTCAAACAGGCGTTTGCACAAGGCAGACGGGCGTTTGAGGTTAGATTTTTGATTCAGGATGTAGCTGTTTTTGGCAGACGGGCGTTTGGGGTTTAGTGGACGGGCGTTTGGGTACGGACGGGCGTCCATAGGATGTCGGACGGGCGTTTGGGCCGTTTTACCTTGTTTTTACTATTTTAGCATTTCAGATTAGTTTTGGCCTTATAATCGTGTTTTCTCTATTTTAAATTCCTTATTCATGATATGTTAACATTGTTTAAACAAGCCTGAATTGAGCTTCTGATTCGTTCAGTTAAAACACCGAATGTACTCTTAAAGGGAGTTGAAGTTCGGATCCATCGGAAGAGCATGATAGGCTTATGCTTTGATGAATTAGTATTCATCAATGTCTGTGTAATTGTTAGGCCTTGTCCGTGTCTAGTGGTCTAGGAAGAGAGTAGTTAATGTGAGGGAGATTAATTGAAAACACTTAGGTGGCTAGTTAATCACCCTAATAACTACGTACTTGACTAGTAAAAGATTAAACAACATGTCTCTCTTGGATAGGCACCAGTCTATATCGCGATGTATGCCTACCTCTGAAGGTGGAAGAACTCCGTAGGTCAACAAAACCCTAAGTACGAAGGTACTCCGCTGAGATGTGCGTACTATCGGAGTCTACCTTTTCTAGACTTCGTGGATATTGGTGTGATCCACTAATATGTTTCCAAGAATATCCCCAGTTTGGATATGCGTAGTGCCCTTGAGTGCGGTTGTAACATAGATAAGTTAAGTAGAAACGTTTAGTCAGTTCGTGTTGATGGACATGAAATGAACCCTAGATTGAGTCGGTCATACATAAACAACTAAACTTCTAAATATCTTTTCTTTATAAATCTTAATTGTTGTCATAGCTTCTCACTTTTACTAAGTACTTTGTACTTACCTCCTTTGCATTTTACATTGTATGCATTGTGGGGTGAGAAGGCAAACGCAGTTGATCAAGTGTAGACGACGGCTTTTGAAGACTTAAAGTCTTGACGAAACTTCCAGATTATTTTCTTTGTAAAGGTTGTATTAGACTGGTTGTATTTCTTCTCTTAGATTTGTTGTACTTCTACTTTTAAGGCATCGTATTGTATAAGTCTTTGGGTTTTTAATCGTTGTAATCTTAACTATCCATCTTTAGCATGGTTAATTTCTATTCATAGTAGCTTTTATGTTTTTACCTGAGTCTTTTTAGCTTCCGTTTGCCTTTATTTGATACGACGACGTAGAGGCTTGCGTATAATATTAGATTTATTTAATGCTATACGCGCCGAACGTTTCTCTTCCGGATAAGGTCTCGGTATCCGGGAGCGGGGGCGTTACTGTTGGTATCAGAGAGAAGCGTCTTTCTATCCTAGGCTTCTCTTCCTTTAAGATAAGAATCCTTTAGACCTTCTAGAACTTGAGTTTGGTGGTAATCCTCGTATGACTAAGAACCCTTAAACCGTGGTCAAGTTATCAGGACCTAGTGAGGAGTCTTCTGAGACGAAGGTTAGGTGGAGTTCTCAGTTCACATCTTTCACGTGATCACCTCAGGTTTGTTCCTTCTAGTGTCCTTAGTAGAAACTCTTTCTTCTTTTGAAGTTCCAAACCGTAGCTTGTCGCATAGGGTTAAGTGAAACCCCTTTAAGTAATGCTTTGGGATCGGAGTCTTATGCCTACACTTTAAAGTCGAAGTCCTCTTGGTTGATTTCCTTAACTTCTCTATCGAAATCTCTTCACCTTCTCTACACATGAATATCTAAGTTTACTTTTACCTTGGCCTAACTCTGTAGAGAATGATATTTGATTCAGCTCTACAAGTTCCCCACTTTCTCTTTTCACTATCACTTGGTTTGAGTTCATCAACATTCTTTGACCTTTGCTTTGCTTGAGATGGTTCTACACGAACTCCATGTGTAACTCTATTATTTCCAAGTACTCCTCAGTCGTTTCAACTCATAGTGTTAAAGGTCTCTTACTTTGGCACATACCTTTCATTGTCCTTGTGTTTGGATTTACCCAACATGAGTGAATGTTTTTGTTTCCGTGTTTTCCCTCTAACATAAGACTGTCTTCCCCTATTCTAAAAATTCTGCAAATTTTCATCAAAGTAGATTACTGTCTTATCTACAATTTCTCTTTTTACATCAACTCGTCAGTTGATGACGGTCAAATTATACCCGTAAAAGTCATCAACATTGACCTTAAATCGAGATTAATAATGTATATTTCATATTAAATCACTCGTTTATATTTATTATTTAATGTTAAGTGATTATTAATATGATATTTGGTATTTAGCTGTTTTTATTATTAAAAGACCGATTTATTGTGCGATAAATGCTGATTTTGCAGATCACGACAAATCGAGAGGATAAATGTCATTCAATCAGTAAATCTCGAGATAATAAGGAAGAAAATCGGAGCATTAATCAAAGGATAAATCGGATCGGTTCAAAAGAATGCATTGGGAACAAGTCGGACAAAGAGGCGCGTTTAACACACGTAAAAGGGCTCGGTCGACCGAGCCTATCCATTCGGTCGACCGAGAGAGTCGGCTCGGTCACTTGAAGTTTATCCGGCAGAAATCGCGTGTATATCTTCTAGATCCTTCCTAGGTCGGCAAAAACCTCTATATAAGCACCAGCTACGAAATTTATAAAAACACACCAACATACACCTTAGACATACATACAATCCCTTCATTCTTTCTTCAATCTTACAATTCATAATATAACTTTGATACAATGTAGAATATTTTGAGGGTTTCCAGCAATTTAAGGGCTGCAATATGTAAGCCTTTATTTTCTATTTCTTTCTTTTATTTGAAGTAATTAATTCTCCAATTATGCTTTATCGTTTGAGTTAGTTAATCATAGCTAGATGATGTAGATCTAGGCTATGACGTTAGGAATATGGCGACTCCTTGTCTATGAGGATCCAATAACCTACGTCATACACTTAGTATTTATTCATGAATCTACTTGATTTAATTAATGCGTATCTATGTTAGTTTATATGAATATTGTGCAAATTACTGTTTAATTGGTTCTGTATGATGAAACGCTGAGAGATACATTCTAAGATGTAATCTGGGGACGAAATCGATTCGGGTGACCGAATAAGTTCATTCGGTCGACCGAGCCTATTCACTCGGTCGACCGAGCCCCTGTCATCTGTTAATTACGCCACGTCTTTATGGTAGGTTTAGCCTAGTTGAATTTATTATCTCAGTAGGTATGGCTATGGCTACGTTACTCGCTTAGTTTAATTAAAACATGTAAAAAGGAAATACCAATATAAAACTCTTAGGTAGGCTTATGAATTGCTCTTCACGGACGTTCAGCGTTATCTAGGTAGGTTTATATTTGGGAATTGCATGCACCTGCTTATACGTACGTCGTAGATTAGCATGAGACTATAACTTGGTAATTGCTAGTTGGACGAGAGCTTGAGTAATCGCTTAGGAAGTACGCCTAACCATAGGAATGTTGCCTAGACGAGGTGTACGATTAATATCGGCATCCTTAGTGTCGTAAGCGTGCAAGTTATATGAGATGGATACCCAAAATGTGAAGTCACGTAATGTAGCATAGTGATCTAGCAACCTAACCGGTGCTGAGTCAAGTTTAAGAGGATGACTCCCGAAGCCAATCTAAGATAGATACAAACGGATTGACAGTTAATAAGTTCAGTTTATTATATAAATTATCTAGGTCCAAACGATAAAGACTATAATTGGGGAGGTTAATTATGTTGTGTCGAGTCGTGTCTTTACCTTTCTTGTCTTACGTTGGTCGTAGACCGCCTTTATGTCCTTGACATGTTTAATTAATTGTTTGTATATAAGATGATCCACAATTGGTTCCCTGTGGGATCGACCTTGATTCACTATAGCTATACTACGATGGGCCTAGTCCTCTTGCTAGTATTGGTTTATGGTGGTCAAATATATTATAACCTGATTGACCCCGATCATCAATCATTATGGATTGTTCAGAAAGTTCATGTTTATGCCGGACACTCTGTCCAGAAAATCTGCAGCAGCACCTTCACTTCTTCTTCTGTTTTGAACAGGTTAAACATCTTCAAACGACCTGAATTTTTGATATGTTGTAGACAAAACTGTTATCTACCATTTTCCTTTTGGAGTTAAGTTCAGATTCTTTTTCGGTTGATCTCGATTTTCAATTCAACACAGTGTCTATTAATCTGGAAATTCTGACAACTTGTGCAATCGTCAGAAATAACTGTTTTTGACCAAGTTATTTTCATCCAAAAATTCCAATATTTTTATATCACCTGGGAAACTCTATTATCTAAATCTTTTATCTTTGGATCATGCTCAATTTATTCTTCGTTTGTTCTGTACAAATTGATAATTTCAGATCCGGAGTAAAAATCTTACACAGCAACCTAAAAGGAATATTCACCTCCTTGACTTAGAGTTTGGGCTAAGAGGGTAGTAAGTTACGACTGTTATGTTTAGGAGTTCCCTGAAGTCTGATCTCTTCCTGAGTTAAATCTTTTAGTAGGATGCTTGTAAAGCTAACGTTATAGTTTCTTTTGCAGTGTTAAACGAGAACCAATGTGCTATCCTCCAGCATGCCATGTTTGATTTTCAGACCATTTTCGTGCCCTTTTGTAAATATACATTTTTCTGGTAATTTGTTTCTCATGTAATCCCTCATTTGAGATCTTTAAACTCAACAAATCCTCTCTGCAGTGTTGCACTCTCATCATTCATTTCAAATTCAAATTTGACTAAGCCTTCTGATGTCAGAACATTCTTTTTTTTTACTTGTGTTATTCTCAGCTCTCCTCCTAAGGGTAGTGTCGATATTGTAACTATTTCACCTAATGCTGCATGTTCCTTTAAGGTATGCATATCTTCTTTTGCTGGTCAAAAATTTTAAGCCTATCATGACATTCCTCTTCAGTTACTTATCTTTAACCTTCTATCAATTTTTGCTAAACTAGTTTCAAGCAGAAGGCAGAATTTTTCAAGATGCCTTCCGAACTTATTTAGCCAACCGACGTTTGAGTTCCTAAACTTTTGATCTCCATTTCAGGTTATTGCACCTTGTACGCTTCAGTTTTAAATCTCTTTCGGGCCATTTAGAGCCATGAACCGCCATATACATCATTTTGACTTCCCACTTTCTGTTTGGCGTTTCTATTCCAATTTTGTTACACCGGTTGAAAGTCTATTTTATTTTAACCTTGAGCATTTATTCCTTGGCAGTGTACTATTCCTCTCGAGTAGTGCAACCTTGAATCTTTGATTTGAATCGTCAATAATCGTTTAAACTTCTTTTGAAGGTTTGAATTAATTCTTTGAAATCAAACCTCATTCGACAATTTTTAAGTATCGTTTCCTCTTCATTCAAAATCTTGTTTGACGCTTAATTATCAAAACTTTTGATTTTCCCTTACAATTCCTTGAGGGAAATTTATATTTCTATTAAATCCTAAAATAACCTCTCTTTGACTTCTGCAAACTTGGACACTTCTTGACAAGTGTTTATTTTATTCTAAGACCTTTTGGTGTGCTCGTTTTCCCTCCATAGCTACTTCATGATGAGATTCTTGCTCTCTTTTGATTTCTATCTTTCTAGTCCTTCTGGTGCTTGACCTTGCACCTTTACTTTGCTTTTCTGTTGTGTGATGTTTCCCTTACGAAACTCATGTGAACTGAAGATTTTTCTAGTTTGCCAACATCCATCTTTGTTAATCAAATGATTAACAATCAAGGTCACTTTCTTAATGTTCTCAAGCTCGGTGTTCTCTTTTCATACATTGAGAATATCTTCAAGTCCATCTGGTGATGTTCTAACGTCTCCACTTTCTAAAGGCTTATATGAAAGCCTATTACCATTCTTCCACGTTGCCTCTGAAGTCCTTGTAGACCACCGTATCTTGCAGAATTCCACTCTCTCAAAAGAATTCCATCTATAAGGTGTTCTTTTGTTGTCCTTCTGGTGGCCATCTTTTGTATTATGATACAATGCCTCATTCTTCATCCTGGAACCAACTTCAACTTTCCTCGACGCGGAATCATCTTGTTTTGCTTGTAACCCAAGCGACCTTTCTTATTTCAATTGCATCGTACCCTTCCCTGGCTTACCAAGTTGACATACCACCCTGGTACTCAACTTATTACTTCTCAACTTCTTTATCTTCCAAGCTAACCCTAATTGGCACGAGGATTGGATCTGACTGTCAGAGAGAAAGTATGGCAATGTATGTTCTCCACCCACAGGGAGTCTCAAAAGTCTTTCAGCCGGGATCCTTGCAGTTCTTCAGCAAGCTTGTGGCGCCATGATGGAAGTTGGGATCGAATGAAGTCAAGTGTGCCAGAAGTGCAGTTTTGGCTGGGAAGATTCAGCTTTCCGGGTATAGGTCAGCAGGAGCAATCAAAGAGCGGTAGACCGATGATTGCAAGATTCGAGGCAGTCGATGAGTTTGTAAAAGAAGCAAGACAATGATCCAGTTGTTTCCGGTTACAAGTGAGTGGCTGGAGCCCAACCAGCCATTGGTCACGAGTTAGATGAAGATGGCAACAGTTGGCGTTGGAATCAGCTTTGGGTTCTGAATGCGGAAGATCGGGAAGGACAATGAAGAATGATAACCTCGAGATAGCTCAAGACAGGTGGAAGGGTTGGAAGATGGAAGAAGAAGAAGACTGTACGAGTTAGGAGACGAAACGCTTCGCAAAGTCCAGAGTTCAAGTACCTCTCGGTTACATTCGAGTTTCGAGGACGAAACTCCTCTTAAGGGGGAAGGAATGTAACATCCCGACTTTTCGTAAAATGGTAAAATAGTCATTGGGTGTATTTACTACGACCTAATTATTATTTGTCCCATTTATTTGATTAAAAATGAATTAATAAAGGAATTAGCTATTAATTATAAAGGATTTAATTAATGGCTATAAAAAGAAATAATCCCAATTATTTCTCATAAGTTACACACGCATATTTCTGGGAAAAAAAAAGTGGAACGGCGCACACAGAAGGAGAAGCAACGCAGAAGAAAGCGAAATAAAAGGAAGAACCGTGTGATCAATCCGTTCATCTGTTCAAGATGCCGCAGGAGAGAAAAATGATCAGCACGATGAGACGCAACTTTGGAAAATAACATCTCTCAATTTCGTAAGTTTTCAGTTTAGCCCTAGTCTTCGGTATTTGTAGAGTTCGATTCTTGAAAAATTCGTATATTTTAATCCGTAGCTCTGTTTCGCAGCCATGAGTAGTCGAAATGATCGTCTTGAAGCGTAGAATAATCTAAAAATAGTTTCACAAATGAAGAAACCAGGTAATCTTCAGTTTTACAGGCTTTTTCAGTTTCGTTTTTCTGCAAAGAAATAGGATTTTAGGGTTTCTTGTTGATCACATAGGTTTTGGGGTTGAGGATCAACAGTTGTTGCAGCTGCTTGGCGTGTTGCTTGCGGTTTTGCTGGCAATTAAGTTCCTATGATTCCAATTATCGTTTATAAGGTTTAGATCATGTTTTAGGGTGTTTAGATGATAGAAAGATTTGTCTTTTCGTTGATCAATGATCATCGATGCTATGATATGATTAGATATAATTTTCTTTGTTTTACTATGTTTAATTAGATGTTAATTAGGTTAGGAACGATTCAGAAATCGAGTTGTGATGATTTTAGCGTTTTGGGAAAAACCCAGGCAGACGGGCGTCTGAGACCCTAGTGGCTCAAACGGGCGTTTGAGGTTAGATTTTTGATTCAGGATGTAGTTGTTTTTGGCAGACGGGCGTTTGGGGTTTAGTGGACGGGCGTTTGGGTACGGACGGGCGTCCATATGATGTCAGACGGGCGTTTGGGCCGTTTTACCTTGTTTTTACTATTTTAGCATTTCAGATTAGTTTTGGCCTTATAATCGTGTTTTCTCTATTTTAAATTCCTTATTCATGATATGTTAACATTGTTTAAACCTAAACAAGCTTGAATTGAGCTTTTGATTCGTTCAGTTAAAACACCGAATGTACTCTTAAAGGGAGTTGAAGTTCGGATCCGTCGGAAGAGCATGATAGGCTTGTGCTTTGATGAATTAGTATTCATCAATGTCTGTGTAATTTCTAGGCCTTGTCCGTGTCTAGTGGTCTAGGAAGAGAGTAGTTAATGTGAGGGAGATTAATTGAAAACACTTAGGTGGCTAGTTAATCACCCTAATAACTACGTACTTGACTAGTAAAAGATTAAACAACATGTCTGATAAGCGGATTTTCTACGTCCGGTCGATCAAGTAAAAACTCGAAACCTTAGCAAAATCTACTTTCTAACCGGCAGTGGACCGGGTCGATTGCAGGATAGTGCTTGAGGAGTCCGAGGTCGAACCCACAGAGATTGGTTTTGAATACCACAGTTGACTTAGCACTCAGTTCAGGTCAAACAGATAGATATGAAGTTATACTATTGTATAAAAGAAAGATTACACTACTCGGAATTCTAAACAATTAAAAGAGGTATGTGACAGACCTAAACCTATCCCCGGCAACGGCGCCAAAAAGCTGACAGACGTTTCCTGGGTTAAACGATCCTAACCGGCAGTGTACCGGGTCAAACTGTAGTGCTAGTATGGTGAATCAGAGTATCGTATCCACAGGGAACTTGGTAATTTCTTTTACGTGTGGTTAAACACCAAAGAGCTGTTATTAACTCGATCTAAACCGCAATTTTATAACACAGATCACTACTATTCTAGTCAACATAAAATAAATACGAAAATTAAAAACTATACTAACATGATATATATAAATACATAAATATATATAGATCTGCATAAACCACAATTTATATATATAGATATAAGTATATATAGATACCAAAATATTAAACAGATAATTTTAGAGAACTGGCCAAAACTTATATAATTGGTTTATACGATCTTTTGATTAAATGAAATGTGTTCGATCTCTCCTTTTATTTTAGGTCCAATTGAGTAAATGAAACGGTGCACTCTCGAGGTAAACAATTCCTCCTCACACGAAAGCGTATGAAATTGTCATATGTCCATTGCATCACCCAAGGTCCACAATCATTACGGTTTTTACGAGCAGTCCCGAGTACAAATCTACCTTTAGATAAAAAGGAGTCATTCCGTTCGTCAAACGGTCAATTTTATTTAAAAGGCTCCGGTTGTCAAAGCCGGGCGATTCAACTTTCCGGTTTAAGTTTCAATTAACTGATGATTTAACATTATTACGATCTAGAGTACAAATTATAATAAGATTCATTTCTCCCAAAACAAATCTACCCCCGGGTAGGAAATCGGATTCCGTTATCACGTTATTCACACGGCCAATTTTACCCTCCGGTTTTTCTATCTTTTATCTCATATCCTAAATACGAGGCGTCAATTCATAATTAGATTATGAATTCCTCAGATCGATTAAATACGTCAATACGAATATGATCAAAATAGAAAAAGATTCAATTAACTCAATTTTAATCATTTTAACTTAACAACATTTCTTTAACGAAAAGATCGAAATAAAACCGATTACATAGCTTTGGCCAGTATTATATTTAGCCTAAAAACATTATAACAACGAAAAATATAAAAACAAACATAAATACTTAAGAAAAGTTACCCGAATACGGCAGTTGATTCAGAAATCGTATTTTCCGGACATTACAACTTCTTCAGCAAAACCGACTTCCGAGATTTTCCCGAGCATTATAACGATACTAAAACTAAATTATTACGGCGTAAGGCCTTATTTACAACTACAACTAAAAAATAAAAAAAAAAGAGAAGAGAGGAGAATATATATATGATATGGTTTATATATATTTTGGTACCTCCGACTCTGTTGAAATGAGGCTCCTATTTATAGAAATGAAGTCCTTGGCCGGACCGGTCCGAGATCAAGCCGGATCGGTCCGGTATAATGATTATGTTCCCATACTGAATACATTCAAGATGTGCGGTGAGATATTTATATTATTAAACTTCTAAAATTCATATCTCGAGTTCGGACCTCCAAAATTGCAAACGAAATGCCAAAATTAAGGTCTCGAGAAACTCTACAACTTTCATGAAGGACTCTTCTTCAGATAACGCCTTCTTGATTACCTCGTGTTCCTCCGAAGCTATTTGGGATTTTTCTTAACCCAAATCGATTAGCCACTTGATCACTTTGTTTAAGTTGTAGACCTCCAATCTTCATAATTTAAATTGCATTGGAAAGCTTTCGGAAAAATCTACAACTTTCGTGAAGAACACTTTTTCTGAAAGTGTCGTTTTGATGAGCCATTCGTTTGTCGAAGACATTTCTTGATTACCACTTAACCAGATTGATTGGCCACTTGACCACTTAAGCTATTCAATTGACCATTTAAGCTCATGGCACTCTCTAAATCATTCCAGAGATATGATTGTACTTCAATATGTCGATTCTCGGGGTCTCGGGTTATAAATCTGCAATAAAATACCACAAATACCCACGTAAATCTGACACGACACTCCGATTTACTAAAATCGGTACAAAATTACAACTTTTTATTATTATTACTACTAACTACTCTAAACTATAAAGATTAACATTTTATACCATAATTTCATATATTTTATATAGAATTCGTTGATAAAACATAATAATATAACGTATATTTAATCATATAAAAATAATACATCAAATTACTCCCCACTTAGCTTTTGATCGTCCTCGAGCAAAAATAAGCGGTAATAAAAGATAATATAATTAATCAGATTGTAATTTATATTGTCAATATTATAAATATATTATCTATCTTAATTTAAAATCTTAAGAAGACAGAAAGAGTATATAAATTAAATAACTTAATAATCAAATATTATTTAGATAAAATTGTACATGTAATACTTAATAAGTATAAATAAAATATAAGAATTATTTTTAATCGCAACTATTATGAAATCCTGGAATCGGAAATTTGGTCAGGTAGTCGGCAAAAATGGCTTATAAAGTTTAGGTTCAAGATGTTGGTTAATCGGAAAAAGGGAAATCAAAAAGAGAAAGAGGCAAGTCGTACGTACCTACATCTTCATATTCTTGAAAAAAACGTAATCTCGATTAATAGCATCTTTCTTTCAGATTTTTTTTTTTTTTTTTTTTTAGAGATTAAGAACTAAAAGCGTGAGTGTGTGTAGAAAATCAAACTTACAGGCATTGCTTCATCAAGATTGATCGGAGTACTACTCTTTCGATCGAAAATTACAAGTCCGGTTTCCTTAAACTTGTAATAATTCCTGAGATCTTATGATTCAACTTTTTCTGTTTTCATTGTGTGCCTTCATTCCCAGCAATAGGACATTTCGAGATAATACCCTAGCTGGACTACTATCATCAGGCAATCGGGAGGTTAATTACCTCATAGTGATATAGGACATTTCGTGATAATACCCTACTCACTCCAATCATTGGTAGCTACAACCGATCGATTCTTTTTATTTTTAAGTTGTTAATCATGAGATAAGGAAGATACGATATTTGATTAATTCATTGTAAATATGGTGCTTCGTTTTTTTTTTTTTTAGAATATTAATATATCCGAACTTATTACCAAAATCGACTATCTTGCAAGTGTCATGAGGTAAGATCGAATATACTAATACTTATCAATCTCAGCATATACCAAAACTTAGCTTTTATGTCTTCATTTCTTTTTATAAGTACGTACAAACTTGCGGAATTTCAAGGAAATGTAGACCAAAATTAGCTAAAGCTTGGTTATTTAATCACAATTTACAATTTGAGTGAGGTCTTGATCACTCTAATCAAAATTTGAGGTAGGTTATTTATTTATAGTTATATTTTTGTGGTGCCAAAAATCAACATACTTAATCAATTCCAAACTCATAATTCATATTGAAAATGATTCTAAAAATTTTACTTATAAATATCAACATACTTATATAATTTCATAAAAACAATATCTAATATTAATTACTCAATTATATAAACTTAAAATCTTATTAAAATCTAAATTAGACATATAATATAATTATTTTTAACTATTTTTCGAAAATTTTAATGAATTTTCTAACCTAACTCTACTCCCCACTTACGAAGTGGCATCGCCCCGATGTTCAATGAGTAGTAAATAAGTAGGTTGAAAAATAAAATTAAAATTATATATTATCGTTATTATTGAGTTCATTTTTAACGTATACTAATTATATAACAAACAAACTTAAAAAACTAAGACATATATATTAAACAAGATACATTATTACAAACTTTAAAAAAAACATAAACTTAATTAAAATCTTAAAAATAAGTTTATAAAATTTAAAACTTACTAAAAATAAAATTTGAAGAAAATTTTATAATTTTATAACAATTTCTAAAAATTTAATAAAATCTTTATAACACTTTAATAAAAAGCTTATAAAAATTTAATAAATTTATATCAACTCTTATAAAACATCTAAATTAAAACTAAAAAAAAACTTTTATAAAACTTTTATAAAACTCCTCAAATTTCATAAAGATCCAATTTTATAAAATTTTCAGAAGTTATGCGAAAATTTTATAAAATAAAATATAAGAAAAGACTCAAACTTAAGGGTTCACGATTCTTCGATTTCTAAATCTTCCAGAGTTACGATATAACGCTCGATCAACCTAACTCCTAAAAGCGAAGCATTTGAATTATCTCTCGGAATTCCATCGGGATTTTCGGATAACCACCTAATCGTTCCTTCCTAACAATATTCAAACACTCATCCAGGATTTGGTTGTGTTTTTCCCACGGCGCCCAACATGTTCACTTTTTCCACTGATTTGCATCTCATTAGAAACTTTGCCCTTCTTTTATCGCACTTCTTGATGTTCCATTACATACTTCTCAACTGATCTCTCTCAACAATTTCTTGTTTTGTTCAAAAACTAAAAACACTATAAAGCGCGACATCTTTATCAAGGCCTAATTTTAAAAGTAAAATAAAAACTCCTATTCTATCTAAAAAAGGCATCCAGTTCTTTTACGTCTATCCGGTAAAAGACGAAAAGAATTTAAACATAATTAAAAATACAGAAAAGTAGAGTAAAGATAGATATCACCTGGTATTCGGCTGATTCTAGTTTCTCTGCTTTTCAGTTCTTCATTTTTACTGCTTTTTCAATTTGTCGGGGGATCAATCAGTAGCATTATTTCTTCTTTCAGTGTGATTCCTTCTCCCTCCACAAATAACTTTACTCTGTGGCCATTGGCTATAAAAGTTGTATTTTCATCAGTTAGTTCAACAGCTCCAGTTTTGTAAACCCTTGTTACTTCAAATGGACATGTCCATCTCGATTTAAGCTTACCTGGAAACAACTTTAAACGTGAATTGTACAAAAGCACTCGATCACCTACATGGAACTCACGCTTAAAGATTCTCTTATCATGGAAAGATTTCGTGCGTTCCTTGTAGATTCGAGCGTTTTCATAAGAATCAAGACGAAATTCATCTAGTTCTGTCAATTGAAGCAACCTATGATCACCGACAGCCTTAGGATCGAAATTTAAAAATCTAATAGCCCAGAAGGCTCGGTGTTCTAACTCAACTGGGAGATGACAAGACTTACCAAAGACTAGCTTATAGGGAGAACAGCCAATTGGTGTTTTAAAAGCTGTTCTGTATGCCCATAATGCATCATCTAATTTAACCGCCCAGTTTTTACGATTTGAATCAACTGTTTTTTCCACGATTCTTTTGATTTCCCTATTCGATACCTCTACCTGTCCACTAGTTTGCGGATGATAAGGCGTTCCTAGTTTATGCGTTACACCATATTTTTCAATTAACTTAGTAAATGGTCTATTACAAAAGTGTGAACCTCTATCACTAATGATTGCCCTCGGAATGCCATATCTGGTAAATATATTCTTTTTAAGAAATCGTATGACAACTTTGGTATCATTAGTGGGAAGAGCTTCAGCTTCTACCCATTTTGAAACATAATCTACCATTACAAGAATAAATCTTTTTCCAAAAGATATAGGAAAAGGTCCAATGAAATCTATGCCCCAAACATCAAATAACTCACATTCTAAAATAGGTTGCATAGGCATTTCATGTTTTTTAGATACATTTCCCCATTTTTGACAAGATTCACAAGATTTAACATACTTATAAGCATCTCTATATAGTGTAGGCCAATAAAATCCACATTGTAAAACTTTAAAAGCAGTTTTCCAACCTCCATGATGACCTCCTGCCTCACGATCATGACAAAACGATAAAATACTTAAAATTTCATTATCAGGCACACATTTTCTGATTATCCCATCCGAACATTTACGGAAAAGGTCTGGTTCCTCCCAGTAATAAAATTTTAAGTCGTAAAAGAATTTCTTTTTCTGTTGCCAAGTCCAATGAGACGGAATATAATCACAGATTAAGTAATTAATGATATCTCCAAACCAAGGTGACATTTCCTTAGAAGGAATTCTATTTTTTAATAACTGCATGGTTGAAGGAGTATCTATTCTAAATAGTTGTTCATCAGGAAATGAATCTTTAATTTCATTCCCTATCTCTTCCTCATTTTCCATTCTACTTAGATGGTCTGCTACTACATTCTCACTTCCTTTTTTATCTTTAATTTCAATATCAAATTCTTGAAGTAGGAGAATCCATCTAAGAAGACGTGGTTTCGCATCCTTCTTACTCAATTAAATACTTGAGTGAATGGTCTGTGTAGATTATTACCTTAGAACCAACAATATATGATCTAAACTTATCTAAGGCAAAAATTACATAACAGTTCTTTTTTCGTAGTTGCATAATTAAGTTGAGTGCGTTTAATGTGTGGGATGCATAGTAAATAGCTTTGAGAATTTTGTTATACCTTTGACCTAAAAGCAGCTCCTACAATTTAAATCGCTTGCATCACACATAATCTCAAAAGGCAAATCCGATCTGGTGCTACCAATCTTTGGTGCGATAATCAACTTCGCTTTTAAGGTCCGAAAAGCTTCCATACATTTACTATCAAAGTTAAAAGGTACTTCTTTTTCAAGCAAATGACTTAGAGGCTTTGCTATCTTCGAAAAATCTGCAATAAATCTCCTATAAAATCCTGCATGTCCAAGAAATCCTCTTAGAGTCCTTAGATTAACTGGTGGTGGTAATTTTTCAATCACCTCGACTTTAGCTTTATCAACTTCAATTCCTATTTTGAAATTCTATGACCTAGAACAATTCCTTCTGATACCATTAAATGACATTTTTCCCAGTTTAAAACTAAATTGGTATCCTCACAGCGTTGTAACACTCTTTCTAAGTGCGACAAACATTTACCAAAAGAATCTCCGTAAACACTAAAGTCGTCCATAAAAATTTCTAAGAATTTCTCAACCATATCAGAAAATATAGACATCATACATCTTTGAAGCGTGAGCAGAGCATTACATAAACCAAACGGCATTCTTTTATACGCAAAAGTTCCATAAGGACAAGTGAAAGTAGTCTTTTCCCTATCTCCTGCTGCAATGAAAATCTGTAAATATCCTGAATAACCATCTAAGAAACAGTAATACTTATGACCACTTAAACGTTCCAATATTTGAACTATGAATGGAAGTGGATGATGATATTTCTTAGTATGATCATTTAGTTTTCTAAAATCAATCCACATTCAATATCCTGTAATTTCCCTTGTTGGAATCCATTCATTCTTATCATTCTCTTTCACTGTGAAACCTCCTTTCTTTGGTACAACTTGAGTTGGACTTACCCATTCACTATCTGATATAGGAAAGATTATTCCCATTTCTAATAGCTTAATCACCTCTTTCTTAACGATTAACTGTAAATTCGGGTTGAGGCGGCGTTGCGGTTGAATACAAGGTTTAGCATCTTCTTTCGTAATTATCTTATGAACACAAATCTCTCGGGGCTAATACCTCGAATATCGGCAACTGTCCATCCAAAAGCTTCCTTATGCTTCCTTAACATTCTAAGTAATTGATCTTCTTGTTGCTCAGTTAAAGTTGATGAAATAATAATCGGTAATAGATTATCAGTTTCAAGAAAATCATATTTCAGATTTAAAGGTAACGGTTTCAATTCCAGATTCTTTGGCGGATCTTCTATTGACGATTTAAGAACTGGTCCTTCTAGTTCTATCTCCAAATACTTATGCCATGGTGGCTTAAAAGTAAAGCTTCCTTTATCTAGAGAAAGGATTATCTCTTTCATTTCAATGTCTTCCTCATCTTCTTTATAGATAGAGCGAGTTAAGCATTCTTCTAATCTGTCTTCAAAAGTTGGTAATCGATTATCATAGACGGAATGAATATCTTCTATAAAAGAACATGATTCTGGTGATGTATATGGATGGTTCATAACTTTGAAAATATTGAAAGCAACTTCATCTTCATTGACTCTCAAAATTAATTCTCCTTTCTGAACATCGATTAAAGTTCTTCCTGTAGCTAGAAATGGACGACCTAGAATAAGAGGTCTTTGAATAACCTTCTTCCATTTCCATAACTACAAAGTCTCTTTGGAAAATAGAATTTGTCTACTTTAACCAATACGTCCTTAATAATCCCTTTAGGGTACTTAATCGATCTATCGCCATTTGCGAGAGTCATTTCGATCTTAGTAAGCTTTCCTATGCCTAGCTTTTTATAATCCTCATAAGACATGAGATTTATACTAGCTCCAAGATCACATAAGACCTTCTTAAACAGAAATCCTCCAATTTCACATGGAATCGTAAAACTTCCAGGATCTTTCAGTTTAGGTGGTAACTTATCTTTGCAAAATTGCGAGAACATTCTTCATTTTGGCATATATTCTCATATTCCTCTAATTTTTCTTATTTGATAGTATATCTTTTGAAACTTTCCATAAGCGGTATATTAATTAGAGCTTCAATAACAGGGATATTAACATGAAGATGACGAAAAGTGTCAAGGAAACGAGCATACTTCTGATCAGTTTTAGCCTTTTTGATTTGATCTTTAGGAGGGTAAGGTAAAGATTCTAAATCTATAACCTTTGGCTCCTTAGTCAATTTCTCTTTTCCTTTTTCCTTAAACCTTTGAGTATTACTTAGTCGCCATGTTTTGAGTTCTTGAATTTTTTCCTTTAAATTGTTCCCTGAATCAATCTCTACTTCAGACTCTTTCGGTTCTTCCTGTTTCTCATCCTTATTACCAGTTTCATCTATTCTAACATGTTCCTTGAATAAAGTCCTTAAATCTTTATCCATAGGGTCTTTCAAAATCCTAGGGATTTTTACCCATTTTTCACCTTCATTCTCAGATTCCAAACTTCTATTCCTTTTCAAGAAGTTCTCTATAATTTCTTCTTCCTCATCAGTGAATTCAATTTCATCTTTAGTTTCATCATTCTTTCCATCTAAATCATTTTCTACTTCATTATTCCCAAAGTTTTCTACTCCATTACTACACTTAACTTTTCTCTTCCTCGTAACTACAACATTTACCTCTCTTGGGTTTCTTTCAGTGTTACTTGGTAATCCTCCAGGAGGTCTACTGTTGTTACGTTCACCTTCCCTACTCAAATGATCTTCCATATTCCTCAATGAGGCTTCTATCGTTCTCATTCTGGTATCATGTCCACTCATAGATGTTTTCATTGTACTCATATCTTTAGTGACTGAACCAATAGAAGTCATCATTGTTTCCATATTCTTAGCTTGAGTAGATACTACACCCATCATATTTTTCATTAGTTTTTCCTATTTTTCAACTCCTTCTGCAGGTTGAGTTGAACTCTGAGTTACTGGTATACTTTGAGTGGTATGTTGAGGATATGATCTAGGTAATGATTTGTAAATTCGATTAGATGTATTTTCTTGATAAACTTGGTTCCTATATGGGATTTGGATATGGCGGTTGTCCTTGCTTACTAGGGTTTTTTAGGACCATCGATAAGTAGGGTGATCTCTTCTAATAGCATTAAACGAGTTCGAGTATGCATTGTTCAAATTCCTATGCTGCTGAAGAAAACTCACCTCTTCTCTTGAATATCCTGTTGGTTCTTCACTCCCTAATGGCATATTATCCTGATTTGAGTATTCAGTTGGTGTACTATTTTATGAACTTTGGTTTTTGTTAGATTGTAGGCCATCAAATTTCCTGCTCAAATTTTCTAAATGTGCTAGAACTTCCGTATTAGATGTACATTCTCCTGCAAAAGCTACTTTTCTGGTGCTAGAACCGGTTTCCCACATTCTGTTATTTTTGGAAATCTTTTCTATAGCATCGTAAACTATTTGAGCTTCACTCATCATTAAAGAACCACCACATGCATGATCTACATCGGCACGTGAATCTTTCCTTAGTTTACGACAAAAAAGCTGAATTTGCATATCTAAGGAATAACCATGATCGGGACACGCTCTTAACAATTTTTTAAACCTTTCCCAGGCATTCCCGAGTGTTTCTTCAGATCCTTGTCTAAAATTAGCAACCTCGACTTTTAATTCCAAATTTCGTCCAGGAGTGAAATATTGTTTCAGAAATTCAGTTTGAATCTCCTCCCAACTAGTTAGTGAATGATGTGGAAGAGACATAAACCAATCTCGGGCTCGTCCTTTTAAAGAAAAAGGAAACATAGTCATCCTCGTTAATTCCTTATGAGCACCTTGACTTTTGGCTGTATTGCACAGTTCTTCAAACAGATAGAGATGATGATGTGGATCTTCATCATCCTCTCCTAGGAATTGGGCTCTTGCGTCAATTAAACCAAAAAGATGAGACTTAATTTCGAAATTATTCGCTCCTTCATTAGGTAAAAGTATGGGATTATTAGTCTGGTTTCTTCTCACGGTTTGATCACAGATTGGTCTCGGGTTTGGCGGGTTATTACGATTATTCTGGTTCCGATTCTGATTATTTCTATTATTATTATTATTATTATTATTATTATTAGGGTTAACAGGGTTTTGTCCATGCCCTGGAGCATGATCTAGCCTCTGTTCAGGTGTTTCATCACTGATTTCAGCCATTCTCGTATTTCTGTTTGAAGATGATTCTTGGTCGATTTCACGACTAGTATGACCACGTTTACTCTCTACTCTTAAGCTGTCTTTTCGTAAGTGTTTATGTCAGGCTTATAAGGAGTGAGCGGGGCCTTACCACTTCTGGTCATCAACTAACGAAAATAGAAAATAACTAGAATTTGATAGTAGTAAAAATTGGTAATTTACCTATAAGGTAACAACCAACGAAAAATAAAATAGAAATGGGATAAGAAAAGTGTTGACTTATTCTAGAATTTTGAGCTAATACAAGTAGTAACCATAGACACAAAAAAGAAATTAGCGACGTTCCCAACACGGCGGCGCAAAAAGTCGATGAACTAAACCTATCCCCGGCAACGGCGCCAAAAGGCGACAGACGTTTCTGGGTTAAACGATCCTAACCGAGTGTACCGGGTCAAATCAGTAGTGCTAGTATGGTGAATCGAGTATCGTATCCACGAGGAACTTGGTAATTTCTTTTACGTGTGGTTAAACACCAAAGAGTCACATTATTAACTCGATCTAAACCGCAATTTTATAACACGATCACTACTATTCTAGTCAACATAAAATAAATACGAAAATTAAAAACTATACTAACATGATATATATAAATACATAAATATATATAGATCTGCATAAACCACAATTTATATATATAGATATAAGTATATATAGATACCAAAATATTAAACAGATAATTTTAGAGAACTGGCCAAAACTTATATAATTGGTTTATACGATCTTTTGATTAAATGAAATGTGTTCGATCTCTCCTTTTATTTTAGGTCCAATTGAGTAAATGAAACGGTGCACTCCTGAGGTAAACAATTCCTCCTCACACGAGCGTATGAAATTGTCATATGTCCATTGCATCAGTCCAAGGTCCACAACTGTTACGGTTTTTACGAGTCAGTCCCAGTACAAATCTACCTTTAGATAAAAGGAGTCATTCCGTTCGTCAAACGGTCAATTTTATTTAAAAGGCTCCGGTTGTCAAAGCCGGGCGATTCAACTTTTCGGTTTAAGTTTCAATTAATCGATGATTTAACATTATTACGATCTCGAGTACAAATTATAATAAGATTCATTTCTCCCAAAACAAATCTACCCCCGGGTAGGAAATCGGATTCCGTTATCACGTTATTCACACGGCCAATTTTACCCTCCGGTTTTTCTATCTTTTATCTCATATCCTAAATACGAGGCGTCAATTCATAATTAGATTATGAATTCCTCAAGATCGATTAAATACGTCAATACGAATACGATCAAAATAGAAAAAGATTCAATTAACTCAATTTTAATCATTTTAACTTAACAACATTTCTTTAACGAAAAGATCGAAATAAAACCGATTACATAGCTTTGGCCAGTATTATATTTAGCCTAAAAACATTATAACAACGAAAAATATAAAAACAAACATAAATACTTAAGAAAAGTTACCCGAATACGGCAGTTGATTCAGAAATCGTATTTTCCGGACATTACAACTTCTTCAGCAAAACCGACTTCCGAGATTTTCCCGAGCATTATAACGATACTAAAACTAAATTATTACGGCGTAAGGCCTTATTTACAACTACAACTAAAAAATAAAAAGAAAAGAGAGAAGAGAGGAGAATATATATATGATATGGTTTATATATATTTTGGTACCTCCGACTCTGTTGAAATGAGGCTCCTATTTATAGAAATGAAGTCCTTGGCCGGACCGGTCCGAGATCAAGCCGGATCGGTCCGGTATAATGATTATGTTCCCATACTGAATACATTCAGCATGTGCGGTGAGATATTTATATTATTAAACTTCTAAAATTCATATCTCGAGTTCTGGACCTCCAAAAATTGCAAACGAAATGCCAAAATTAAGGTCTCGAGAAACTCTACAACTTTCATGAAGGACTCTTCTTCAGATAACGCCTTCTTGATTACCTCGTGTTCCTCCGAAGCTATTTCGGGATTTTTCTTAACCCAAATCGATTAGCCACTTGATCACTGTTTAAGTTGTAGACCTCCAATCTTCATAATTTAAATTGCATTGGAAAGCTTTCGGAAAAATCTACAACTTTCGTGAAGAACACTTTTTCTGAAAGTGTCGTTTTGATTAGCCATTCGTTTGTCGAAGACATTTCTTGATTACCACTTAACCAGATTGATTGGCCACTTGACCACTTAAGCTATTCAATTGACCATTTAAGCTCATGGCACTCTCTAAATCATTCCAGAGATATGATTGTACTTCAATATGTCGATTCTCGGGGTCTCGGGTTATAAATCTGCAATAAAATACCACAAATACCCACGTAAATCTGACACAACACTCCGATTTACTAAAATCGGTACAAAATTACAACTTTTTATTATTATTACTACTAACTACTCTAAACTATAAAGATTAACATTTTATACCATAATTTCATATATTTTATATAGAATTCGTTGATAAAACATAATAATATAACGTATATTTAATCATATAAAAATAATACATCAGTATGGCCGAACTACGTTTCAGCGGATTACTTTACCCTCAGAAAAATTGCCCCGGGAATGTGCCTTACTCTACCCTGCCGTCTAGCGATAACTCATAGAACAAACCCCGTATTGGAACTGGACTTGATGACTAGGGCGTCAATCTAGTACACGGGTAGATGTCAAACTACCTTTCAAGCTCAAAACTTCTACGGTCTCGAAACCCCGTTCCCACGTCGCCGCAACATACATTTATAAGCTAAGTGTGTGCAATGGTGAACTAGGTGATCAATCTAGCTCAAAAACGATTCAAACCAGTTTCGAGAAATGGATTATTAATTAGAACGTTTATTTACGCACCACACTACCTCCCGGTTCATCAATCTAACGGCGTTTCACCCGCCTTCACATAGTTCAACCATACAAGGAATCTAGCTACTCATAATCAAATCTAAGCAATAAAAACGGAAGAAAAACATCACAACAACAATAGAATAACAAAAGAACATACTTACTTTACTCAACTTGAAGAAGATGCCAAATGTGCTTACAAAAGATCGCATTTTTGTCAAGTGAAAAGTTACGGATCGAAGCTAAAAGTTAGTAGATCAAAGAGGGGATTGAAAGAGGATTCTAATGATATATAACACTTAGTCTAACTCTAAAAGACGAAGAAAATCGCCCAAAATCTCCAAAACTATCTAATATTATCGCCCCTTCTTTTCTACTTGGCTGCTGTGAGAAAATGAGCAGCCTTATATAGAAAAGCCTCATCCGTCGGATGTCCTCAATGTCCGGCGGATCGTTCTTGATTTCTCAGGTGTCCGGACGGATGCATAGATGTCCGGACGGATGACATGCTCTTGTCCGTCCGGATGCTTCCTCTGTCCGTCCGGATGGGTTCTTCATCAAATTTTTCTCAAAAACCAGTGAGTTAGCCGTCCGGACACAACACCCTTGTCCGTCCGGACAGCCATTTGTAGCCATAATCTTCACTTTTCCACCTTCAACCTCCGTGTTTCGCCTCGGGCACGTCTAAACTTCATACTTCTCGTCTTTCAGGCTCTCGAGACACCCTAGTCCTGCATCCATATGAAAACAATACGAAAACGCATAACCCCGCAAACTACGGGTGCTCGGGAAAAACGAGTATAAAATGCTAAAATAAGGTCGAGTTTACGGAAAACCGACAGTCACTCGCCGTGCAATAAATCCTCATTTAATACTCAAGATAGGGTCTAAACTCACCCAAAACATGCCAGAAATGTGATAATCGTGGGTTGAACTGTACAGAAATGTACTGTAAAGTTGGTTCCCATCAATGTCTCTCTTGGATAGGCACCAGTCTATATCGCGATGTATGGCTACCTCTGAAGGTGGAAGAACTCCGTAGGTCAACAAAACCCTAAGTACGGAGGTACTCCGCTGAGATGTGCGTACTATCGGAGTCTACCTTTTCTAGACTTCGTGGATATTTGTGTGATCCACTAATATGTTGCCAAGAATATCCCCAGTTTGGATATGCGTAGTGCCCTTGAGTGCGGTTGTAACATAGATAAGTTAAGTAGAAACGTTTAGTCAGTTCGTGTTGATGGACATGAAATGAACCCTAGATTGAGTCGGTCATACATAAACAACTAAACTTCTAAATATCTTTTCTTTATAAATCTTAATTGTTGTCATAGCTTCTCACTTTTACTAAGTACTTTGTACTTACCTCCTTTGCATTTTCTGTTGTATGCATTGTGGGGTGAGAAGACGAACAGGTTGATCAAGTGTAGACGACGGCTTTTGAAGACTTAAAGTCTTGACGAAACTTCCAGATTATTTTCTTTGTAAAGGTTGTATTAGACTGGTTGTATTTCTTCTCTTAGATTTGTTGTACTTCTACTTTTAAGGCATCGTATTGTATAAGTCTTTGGGTTTTTAATCGTTGTAATCTTAACTATCCATCTTTAGCATGGTTAATTTCCATTCATAGTAGCTTTTATGTTTTTACCCGAGTCTTTTTAGCTTCCGTTTGCCTTTATTTGATACGACGACGTAGAGGCTTGCGTATAATATTAGATTTATTTAATGCTATACGCGCCGAACGTTTCTCTTCCGGATAAGGGCTCGGTATCCGGGAGCGGGGCGTTACAGTAGTGATACATCCATTATTTAATTTACCACAACATTCTACACAACACAATCAACATCATTCATTTTGTTGGGATCCATCATAATAAATAATTCATTACTTTAATCAATGTGGATAGTGGATGTAGTGGAAAGTGCACTACACATTTACTTTTCATTGTTTAAAGTGATGAATTATTTATTGTGGCAAGTACCAACAAAATGTGTGGTGTTGATTGTGTAGTGTAGGTTGTTGTGGTAAAATAAGTAGTGGATGTATCACTACTCTATACAATATAACTAAAGCCAATCCAGATATTACTTGTTCTCCCTAAAAAAACCAGAATGAAATATATTACTTGTTCCTTCCATTAACGACGTCTCTCAACAAGGTGACATCGGTCACCGTACAAGTGACAATTATCAGGCCTTACACGAAGTAATAAAGACCATCTCAGCATACGGGCCGGCTTGGGCTCATCTCAATACTTGGCCTCTAATAAAAAAGGTCCATCTTCAGCATATATAACGCATGTCACTCTTATATTAATCAACAGACTGACATGACGCAGGTTGTTATGTGACCGACATGGCGCAAGTAGCCCTCGATCTGTGCATCATAGCAGACATGACACAGGTTGTATGTGGTCTCTTATAGCTGACGTCGTGCATGCAACATCAGTCCTTCACAGTCAATGCTATATGATTGGAGGTGACCCGAACAGGTCCACGTGTCAAGCGTATACAGAATGGATCAGCAGGACAGGATAGAGCCATATCTGACCTAGAGGTCACTACGACCAGGTGGACCAGGCAACTGGGAAAGATCCTCGATCAAAGCTAGAGGCGAGTCCCTGGCCGAGAGAAGCGCACAGACTGCAGACCAAGCGCAGGCCACGATCGAGGAAGCGGATCGGAGATATACGCATCTGGGATAAAAAGCAGTTATGTGTAAACGTGAGACGTAGGAGGTTACATAACCGCCCATTAACTCCAGTATCATGGATAACCGCCTGAACTACGGTTGGACTTGATTCCAAATATATTTTTGGATACGTAGGCAGCTTATTCTTTAAGTTCAGTCCATTAATAATCAACAACTACTCTTTATTCAATCCTAGAGCAAAAAAGACCCAATAGTTTTACCCGTTTCATCTTGAGTTCGATCATTGGCGCTAGAAGGAGGGCCATTTTTTGTTTCTAGTGGCAGATTAGCAGAGTGGTGAACATGAAATCTAAGAAAAATCAACAAGGTAAGGACCTAGCAGGTTCCTCGCACGATCCGGAAAATATGGATCAAGATCAAGACCGAAATCAGGATAAACAACCAGAAGATCAACCAAATCCTAAAGATTTGGCGAAACAACTCTTAGTAGATGCGTTAAAGACAATGGGAGACCAGGATTTCCAAATTCTATTTGAAAGTGTAAGGAAGGGGAAAGAGAAGGTAGAAATTCTTGGAGAAGAAAGGTAGTTATCATCGGAAAACAGGGATGGTCACAAAGAAGTCGCAGAATCCAGTTGCCGAGTTATTAAGAGTAAAACTCGTCAAGCGGATGAGGCTGCTAGGGCCGAGTTGGACGCAATTCTAGAAGATGAAGAGGACGACTTCCATCTGGCTTCACCTTTTGCAGAGCATATCGAAGCATACCCCTGTCCCAGAGGATTCAAGATACCCAAAGTCAGTCCGTATGATGGAACAAAAGACCCGTATGATCATATGCAACAGTATATAGTGCATATGCAGTTATACAACGCCCCGGACGAAATGAAGTGCAAAGCTTTTCCCGCACTTCTATCTGGAAGGGCCAGGGACTGGTTTAACAAGTTGCCGTCCAGATCTATCACCGGCTTTACGGTTTTAACAAAGAAATTCATGAGCATGTTTATCGCTGCAAGACCGTTTCAAAGAAGCAGCACTCATTTGCTCACCATCAAGCAGAAGTCCGACGAAACGGTTCTACAGTTGATTAAAAGGTTTAATGCAGAATCAACCCAGGTGGCTGATGTGGATGATCGATTTCTGGTAGCCTCATTCGTAGCAGGACTACGAGAGGGGAGGTTACATACCAAATTAAATGGGAAAAATCCCAGAACTATGGAAGAGTGCTTGGCAATCGCTTTCAAGCACTGTCAGGGTGAGGAAGCTAATCGTGCTAAGCGCGAGTTGGAAAAAGGAGATCATAGAAAAGGGAAGGCAGAAGAGAAATCTGACAAGAAGCGCAAATTGGTTTGGGATAGGGTACAAGCACCTATAACCGAAAGATTGGGCAAGAGAGGTGCTCTGCAGGACAGAGACCTAATCCCGTTGAACAGATCGCGGGAACAAGTCTTGGCTATCATGGAACGCAAAGGCATCGCGAGAAACCCATTTCCCATGAAAGGGCCCAGGGAAAAGCGAGATCAGACCAAATTCTGTAAATTCCACCAGGATGTTGGTCATGATACAGAGTCTTACAGTGAATTGATCAGGGACATAGATGCAGCCGTTATGGAAGGAAGGCTCGATGAGGTGGTTGACAGATCTCGTAACGAAGAGCCTAGAGGGCGTAGAGAGTTCAGGAGAGGAACACATCAGAACGAAAGGAACAGAAACAACGAACAGAGGAGGCCAAGATATCCATCCCCAGATCAGGACGATCAGTTCGATAACCGTCCAGTAAATACTATTAACACAATCATGGGAGGTCCCAGGTGGACAGATCAGGAGAAGGAAGTGAAGACATCAGATCAGATGGATCAGGATCAGAATTCTGGTAAGCGTCAGAAGGTATCAGGAGAAGTCAGGTATGGACCAGAGGACCCACTACCTCTGGTCATCAACAATGAAGGGCTGGTCATTGAGGTCGTAATCAACAAGAACTGGGTAAAAAGGATCTGTATCGATACAGGAAGCGTTGTTAACATCCTGTATTACAGGGCATTCCAGGCCATGAAATTAAAAGACTCGAGCTTAACTCCAGTATCCACCCCTCTATTCGGATTCGCAGGCCCGCCTATTGATGAGCTAAAAATCTACCCACTAAAATATAATTTATAAAAGACTCGCAACCGTGGGTAAACTAACTCTCTAACCAGCAGAGTACCGGGTCAGATTGTTAGGATAGCTACAGGAGTACGAGGTCGATCCCAAGAGAAATGTGGTTGTGAGTACCAAAGCGAACGTGTGTCTTAGTCTAGGCGATCAAAGTTGTGGTGGAGATATTACACTAATGCAGAAAGTAAATATTATTCTAACGAGTTTATCTAGGTGATTAAAAAGCATAGCCAAACTATGATCCAACAGGTTACTTTTACCCCATAGGAAAAACTTGACAAGGAGTGTGTTTTAACTGATTCAGTTTATATGACATTCACGGGTGTCAACTCTTTATTCTTGCGTTAAGGTCTGAACAACTCTCGCTTAACCCTCATACTAGGTTTATTAACTTTCCATTTAGAAAGCTAACTTGCCTAACATGGTTGACCAGAATAAAAAGCTGCTGAAAACCTCAAATAAGCATAGTCCTAACGTGTCACTTAGGTTGTCAATCTAACTATTAAGGCTATGTTTTAGTGATTCAAATACCTGTTTCCACATCTCATAGACGTGAACAAGGTTGTCAATCTCATTCAAAGCTATGTAAATGATCAAAACAAGTTTTAGAACATGAGTTTATCATACGAACGTTTAATTAAGCGCTACACAACTCCATCTCGTTCCCCAAGGGTTGATTTCACCCGTTTTCACATAATTCGGCTATGAAACGAGATTAGCTACTCATATATATATATATATATATATATATATATATATATATATATATATAGAGATATATAGATATATATAAATACATAAGCATATATATAGATATATGTATATAGATATATATATATATATAGATACTAATATATATATAAGTACATAAGTATATAGATATATATAGATAGATATATATAATGAAAGAAACGAAACAAGAAAGAACAAAAGGAAAACGATATTATAACGAAATTATTCGAATTATTACAACTATATAACTATATATATATATATATATATATATATATATATATATATATAGGCCCCAAAACATAAAAGAAATAAAAAGAAAAAAGCAGAGGAAAATATATATATAGATGTATATATATATTTTGGGACATCTGAAACAATTGGATCGAGGTGAGTATTTATAGGGATGGCGGACCGGCGCGGGCCGGCCTTTTCCCGGCGCGGGCCGGGTAAGGGAATCAGATTCCTTCTGTGTCAGACCCACGTGCTGTAATGATGATTATTCCGGCGCGGGCCGGTTTATTCCGGCCTAGACCGGAAAAACAAAATATCTTCTTCACAGATATTCGGTAAAACGGCCATAACTTGAGTTGTAAACCTCCGATTGACATAATTTGAAATGCGTTGGAAAGCTCATTTGAAGATTTAAAACTCTCATGAAGAAGTCTTACCCAGAAAATGCCTTTATGTTGGGTCAAATATCCGTCGAAGATATGTTACGGTAGAAGCATTTAGGACAATTGATCCTGTTTGAACTCGTAAGCTTATGACATCTTCTTCTACCCCTCGAAATCCATCTTTTAAGGCTCAAAACATGTTGTCACTCGGTATCTCGATCAACCTAAAATCCTGCAATAAATCACCAAAATACCAAGCGTAAATCCGACACGACACTCCGGTTACTAAACCGGTACAAAACCTAGTAAAAACACGATATTTTACATGATAACTACTATTTATACATTTAGATGAAACTTAGGAATTAATGACTTGATTTGATATAAAAGTGCTCAAAATGGTATCATAAGTGGGGTATATTGTTATCATAATCAGGGTGAATTTTTCCCCCATCACCTATCCATCCTATGGGCATGGTAACATTGCCTACAACTTATGGTAAATTACCAAAGGGCAGGACCCTCATGGTAAATTACATTGTGGTTAAAGCTCCATCGGCTTATAATGTCATCATGGGAACACCAACAATCATTGATCTATGAGCGGTTATCTCCCCAGCCCATAACAGTATGAAGTTTCCGGTCGATTCTGGATCGGTTGAAATTAAAGGAGATGTGGAAATAGCCAGGAGCTGTTACACATCTGTAGTTGGTGAAATGCAATTGGTTCAACATGTAACTCTGGAGGAGTTATTGCCAGAGGAGAAAAATACTTGGGTATCAGCAGATCAGACCGAGGCTGTTCAGATCGGGGAACACGGAGCAGAGTCAGCGGTCAGTATAGGTTCTTGGATTCCAGACCCCTATAAGAGGTCATTAACAGATCTGCTCAGAGAGTACAAAGACTTTTTTGCAAAGAAAACAGATGATATGCCAGGTTTATCACCAGAATTTATAGTCCATAGTTTAAACGTGGATCCGAACAGGCCCTCAGTTGTCAGAAGAAGAGACATTTCACACCAGAACGGATCTCTATCATAGAACAAGAGGTTGCGAAATTAAAGCAGGCAGGAATTGCCAAAGAGGTGTTTTATCCAGAATGGTTGGCTAATCCGGTGTTAGTGAAGAAATCAGATGGCTCCTGGAGAATGTGCGTGGACTTTACGGATCTGAACAAAGCCTGCCCTAAGGATAGTTACACCTCACCCAGAATCGATAGGCTGGTGGATTCAACTGTGGGTTTTGAGATTTTTGGGTTCCTGGACGCATATAAAGGTTATCATCAAATCTTTATGGACCCTAAAGATGCAGAAAAAACGGCCTTCATAACTGAATTTGGCACATACTATTATGTGACCATGCCGTTTGGACTGAAAAATACAGGTGCCACTTACCAGAGGGCAGTTAATCGAATTTTCCATGATCAGATAGGCAGGTCCATGGAAGTCTATGTTGATGATTTACTGATCAAAAGCAAGTCTTTAGATCAATATTTACAAGATGTGAGAGAAGTTTGCAAGGTACTTCGAGCAGCTAAGATGAAATTGAACCCAAAGAAGTGCACGTTCGGAGTCAGATCTGGAAATTTTTTGGGTTACATGATTTCTAAAGACGGAATCAGGGCCAATCCAGACAATTTGGACGCTCTGAAGATGATGCCACCACCCACTAATATTAGAGAAGTACAGAGATTAACTGGAAGGTTAGCAGCATTAAACAGATTCCTTTCACGATCAGCACACCGTGCACTGCCTTTCTTTAAGATTTTAAGGAAAGCTACACCATTTCATTGGGGGGCAGATTGTCAAGAGGCCTTTGATGAATTGAAGAAATATCTGTTGGAGTTGCCAACTCTAACATCTCCCCAAGAAGGAGAAGTTTTGTACCTCTATCTATCAGTTTGTGACGAAGCCATTAGTGCTGTCTTGGTTAGGCAACCGGGTACACTCCAGAAGCCAGTCTATTACACGAGCAAAGCCTTACATGGACCTGAAGTGAGGTATTCAGATGCGGAGAAATTGGTACTAGCATTAGTGCATGCGTCCAGAAAGTTGAGATCGTATTTTCAAAGTCACCTGGTCGTCGTCTTGACCGATCAGCCATTAAAGCAAATACTGAGCAGGCCAGATACTTCAGGTCATTTAGCCAAATGGGTCATCGAAATGGCAGGTTACGATTTAGAACACAGACCCAGAACTGCTGTAAAAGCTCAAGCTCTAGCCGATTTTTTGGCTGAAGAGAAGTCTATCTCTCTTGATCAGTAAATGAGTCTAAAAGAATCAGGCCAGTGGAAGCTGTTCGTTGATGGAGCATCAAGAAAAAGTGGGTCAGGAGCAGGTCTCCTCCTCATAAATCCAAAAGGTGAAGAATTCCCTTATGCTCTGCACTTTAACTTCCATGCAACCAACAACGAAGCAGAATACGAAGCACTGATTACATTTTTGAACTTAGCTCTAAAATTGGGAGTTAGGCAACTTAAGGTCTACAGTGACTCTCAACTGGTAGTAAACCACATCAGGGGAGAGTATGAAGCAAAAGAGGAGCCTATGAAAAAGTACTTATCCTTGGCCCAATCGAAGATAAATCAGTTTCAAGAAGTGCAAGTGGAGCAGGTCTCCTGATCGCAGAATACCAGGCAGAGGCCCTGTCCAAATTAGCATCGAATTTCTTATCAGAAAAGAAGGTTTTGATCGAGCAATTAAATCAACGTAGCTATGAAGTATCTGAGGTACAACCGATCACACTGAGGGAAACATGGATGGATTTCATTGTAGCATATTTGAAAGACAGCCAGTTACCAGGGGATAAAATGCAAGCTCGCAAAATCCAACGCTTATCTGATAGGTATGCCCTATTCAATGATATCCTATACAGAAAGTCCTTTATATCCCCTTGGTTACGTTGTGTTACTGTAGAAGAAGGCAATTATCTGTTGAGAGAAATACATCTGGGGATCTGTGGAAACCATATGGGATCAAGGGCTTTAGCTAGGAAATGCAGGTTGTTTGACTATTATTGGCCTAAAATGTAGCAAGATGCGGAGGAGTTAGTCTTGGCATGCAGGTCATGTCAGGTTCATGGTAATCTATCCCATCAGCCACCTGAAAACTTAACTCCAGTTATCTCGGCCTGGCCCTTTGATCAATGAGGCGTAGACTTGGTAGGGCCACTGCCAACCGCACCTGGAAGTTATAAATTCCTAGTCGTGGCCGTTGATTATTTCATTAAGTGGGTATGAGATACCAAAGACCATAATTTCAGACAATGGTACTCAATTCGAGGACAGTGGAGTTCAAGAATGGTGTACAGATTTGGGCATAACACAGCATTTCACCTCTGTTGGTCATCCACAAGCCAATGGACAGGTGGAACAAACTAACCGGCAAATCAAGCTTGGCTTAAAGAAAAGGCTGGAACAGGAAGGAAAGCATTGGGTGGAACACCTCCCAAATATTCTATGGGCCTACAGGACTACCCCCAACATGTCAACACGTGAAACTCCTTTCTCCCTGGCATATGGATGTGAAGCTGTCATTCCAGCAGAAATTGGATTGACATCCCCAGAACGACTCTGCACAATGATCAGGTCCAAGAAGAGGAAATAAGGCACGCTAAGGATGAGCTGGAGGAGAAGAGGGATATTGCTTTGATCCGAATGGCTAAATACAAGCAACAGGTATCCCAGTATTATAACTCCAAAGTGAAACGGTGTTACTTTAAGGTTGGTGATCTGGTTTTATTACGTGATATGAATTATCGATTAGAACGTTTCATTACGTGCTACACTACCTCCCGGTTCATCTCCCTAGTGGCGTTTCATCCGCTTTCACATAATTCGGCCGTACAAATGATTTAGCTATTCATTATCGGATTGAAACAATAATTGGTAAAGGAATTCATGATATAAAAGATAAAAGAACAAGAAATCATACCCACTTTATTGAAGATTGATGAAATACCAAAGTGTGCTCACAAAAAATCAAATCTTGACAATCGAGACGTAACAGATTGATGTTGTAATGTATTTAGTGTAAAAGAGGATCGAAAGACGAGAACAACGGTATATGGAACTTAATTCTACACTTCCGGACGAAGGAAATCGCCCAGTAGAGGCTACAACTAACTAAAATCGTCAAAAGTCTGCTAAATAAAACGTTTGAGCTGCCCTTTTATAGGCTAGGGCAAAATTCAGCGTGTCCGTACGGATAACAGGCTATCCGTACGGATGGTTCTTGATTCTCCAGGTAGTCCGTACAGCTGGAAGGTTGTCCGTACGGATATATCTCTGATCAAACCTTCTGTTTTGTGTCCCCAGTGTCTGTCCGTACGGATGAATTGACTATCCGTACGGATACATCACTGTATAAAATCTTGATTCTGGCTGAGGGTTGTCCGTACGGACAGACTTTTGTCCGTACGGATAGATGCCTTCACTTTAAAAACTTCTCTTTTTCCATACTTAGTTTTCGTTTCTCGCCTCGGACACGTCTAAACTCACAAATCATCGCTTTCCGGGCTCTCGACTCACCCAAATCCTGCACAAACATGGAAACAACAAGCAAACGCATAATCCCGCAAACTACGGGTGCTCGGGAAATGAGTATAACATGCTAAAAGTAGGCCGAGTTTACGGATCAACCGACAGTTACTCGCCGTGCGAAGAAAACCTCATTAACACTCAATATAGGGTCTAAACTCACCCGAACCATGCTAGAAATATGATAACCGTGGGTGCAAATCTTTGTCTTTAAATTTTGAATCAACGCCAGCACTCAATAATCGGAGAATCTGCTCCGATTCAGTACACACTCGAATCGAAAGAGAAAGAACGAAGGAAATATGGCTTTCAAAGCAACCACCCGGAGGCCAAAATCCGGCGACAACGCAAAAGAGTTTTGCTCCCACTGCAACAGAGATGGCCACGACGAATCAACTTGCTTCAAGATTCACGGTTACCCCGATTGGTGGGGTGACTTTCGAGTGTTCGATTGACCACATAAGAGGTAGGAGATGAAGCAGCAGTCGGATTTTCTGTTTTGAGCATTGAATTACAGAGATTTCGCAGAGGGAGAGGTCAGGGTGGACGACAGCTGCGGTGGTATGGCTGGTTTGAGAGGTGGCTGAGTCCGGATGAGGGAGAGGCGGCTATGCTAGGGCTGAGAGCGTGAACATTTTTTAAAATTAGTATAAAAAAAAGGGTATTTTGGTAAGTTTACGTAGGTTTGTCCTAATTAATAATCAGTTTCGTTGGATCCTGATAAACACTTTAGTCCGTCCTTCTTGACAAAACCTATAAAAGAAAATTTTCCTTTTCAATATGTACTTCCATATTTCCATACAGCGGTTTAGGTTTTGCGTTAGTAAATATTGTTTGTTTATCGAGCTTGAGTTTTTCTATTTTTAATTTTTTTGGTATATGTTTAGATTTTACCCTCTTTTTTATTTGCTTCCTTTGTGAAATAAAGACTTATGTCTCTGTAAATTTTTTTCCTTCTAGTTATAATGCGATATTTGTTTATCTTTCCGTAAGTATACCTGTTGTACATGTATCTTCCTTAACAGTTACGAAGTATCTACCATAATTTACGAAGGTTAATCCATCAGTCAACATGTAACTAACATGACATAGTTTTGCTTAATATTGTAATTTATCATGTTTTCGTGTATCACACCTATATTTTATTTTTTGTAATACACACCTATATTTTAAAAATATTATTATATTAATTTCACATATATGCATCATATTAATAAGTTTAGTTGTCCCGTCTATTATGCACGGGTTTCCTACCGGTAAAAAAAGAATATGGGAGACATAGTAGTTTTATGTGGTTCTGTACCAAATAATTGGACTAGTATGTTATCGGTGTTGATTTTTAAACATTGTAAACCATCACAAAATATTAAAATCTTATTGATTTGACATATCAAATAGGATTTGGTCCAGGACCATTGTAAAATTTGTACGGAAGACATGGCAACGGTAACGAAGACCCGAATAATTGCAAAAACCGGCGGTTACGAGTTGGGTAGTGTTGTCATGGCCCCCACCCACGACAGAGGTAACGAGCTGGCCTACTTCTTCCATTTTACAGACTGTTACTTCTTTTCTCTCTCACACACAACACACCCATGGGTCCCACCCCCTCTTTGGTATTTAGCCCACATCTTCTACTCTAAACCCCCCTCAATTTCTCACACATTCTTTCCCATTCCCTCTCTTGTTCAAGTTCAAGATTTTATTATAGCCGTTGATTAGAGAATATGGCCGAGGAAACCAAAACGACAGCTTCAGAGTCCCCGGCGCCGGCTCCGGCGGCGGACGTGGTTGTTCCTGACGTTCCAGCTGTTGTTGTAGAAAAGGAGGCAACACCCCAGCCTGAACCTGAACCTGAACCCGAACCCGAACCGGAGCCGGTGGTGGAGAAGGCTGCTTCTGCTGACGTTGGAAAGGAAGAGAAGGTTGCTGAATCAGCCTCTTTGAAAGCGGAGACCATCGTGACACCTGAGGATCGTGAAAAGAAAGCCTTGGAGGAAATCAAAAAATTGATCAAAGAAGCTCTCGTTAAGCATGAATTCACCTCACCGCCACCTCCTCCGGCAAAGGTGGAGGAGAAAAAACCTGAGACTGAAGAAACCGCTCCTCCTGCTGCTGCAGAGGAAGTAAAAACTGAAGAAAAGAAAGAAGAAGTCAAAGAAGCTGAGGTGGCCCCTGTTGTAGCTGAGGCGGCAACGGCGGCACCAGTGACCGTGGAAGAGCCACCCAAGTCTGAAGCTGAAACTCCAGCCCCGCCAGCTGAAGTTACAATAGCCACGGTTGTTGAGAAAACAGAAGATGGGGATGACGATGGATCAAAAACAGTGGAAGAAATCAAGGAGACAATTGTTGAAGTCACCAATTCAGCACCGTCACCGGCGGAAGTGGTGGATGCTCCGATTGCTGCTGCGGAGGAGGAAACAAAGGAAGTAGCTGGAGAGGAAACCCAGTTGCCACCAGAGGAGGTTTCTCTATGGGGAGTTCCACTGCTTGCTGATGAGAGAAGCGATACGATTCTTCTGAAATTCCTTAGAGCAAGAGACTTCAAAGTTAAAGACGCCTTCACCATGCTTAAAAACGTGGTTTCCTGGAGGAAAGAATTCGGAATTGATAAATTGATAGAAGAAGAAGGCCTTGGGAGTGGGTTGGAGAAGGTGGTTTTTACACATGGGGTCGATAAAGAAGGACACCCTGTTTGCTATAATGCTTATGGGGAGCTTCAAGACAAGGAATTGTATCAAAATGCTTTTTCTGCTGCAGAAAAGTACTCTAAGTTCTTGAGATGGAGGATTCAATTCTTGGAGAAAAGTATTAGGAAGCTTGATTTTAGTCCTGATGGGATCTCTACTATTTTTCAAGTGAATGATCTCAAAAATTCACCTGGACTCTTCCTCTTTAAGAAAGAGTTTAGACAAGCTACCAATCAAGCTCTCCAACTGCTTCAGGACAATTACCCTGAATTTGTTGCTAAACAGGTAAAAATCTTAGATCCTCATGTAGTCAAGTTTCAATCTTTGTTGGTTTGTGTGCTGATATGGACTAAATATCCTGCTTTGATTCATAATTGGGGTTGCCTTTTGACTTATGAGTATTCCTAAATATTCTGAATGTTTCCATCAGATAAAGTTTGAATCTTGAACTGTTTTTTGTTTTGTTTTTGCTTTGCCATGAACTGGAATCAACTTTTTTCCTCTCTTATGGTACTGAATTATGATATAATTAAGGTTTTGTTATTGTAAAGGTTTTCATCAATGTTCCATGGTGGTATGTGGCTTACAATCGGGTGATCAGTCCATTCTTGACCACGGGGACCAAGAGCAAGTTTGTATTTGCTGGCCCTTCAAAAACTGCTGAGACCCTATTCAAGTATATATATATATATATATCTTCAATTCTTGCATTACTTTTGTTTTGAAATTTGTTGAGTTAAGAGAAAATATAATTTACATTCGATTTTGCGGTTTTGTGTTGATACATCATCAGATACATAGCACCTGAGCAAGTACCAGCTCAATATGGTGGCCTAAGCAAAGGTGGAGAGCAAGATTTTTCAGCCTCTGATGCTACAACAGAGGAGATTATAAAGCCAGCATCCAAACAAGTCATTGAATTTCCTGTTACTGAGGTAACTTTAACACACTTGTATTCGAACCAAACGATTCAATTTACGTTACATTGCAATTCATCGGGTTTTATGATGCTCATTTGAAACCTTATTTTGCAGGTATCAACTTTGTCATGGGAGACAAGAGTAATAGGTTCAGATGTCTCCTATGGAGCTGAATTTGTGCCGAATGCAGAGGGTAGCTACACTGTTATAGTACAGAAATCGAGAAAGATCGGGCCAACGGACGAGCCGGTGATTGCTGGTAGCTACAAAATCCTTGAACCAGGGAAAGTGGTACTCACATTTGATAACCAGACTTCAAAGAAGAAGAAACTCCTCTACAGGTCTAAGACTACCAAGTCCTCTGATTAAAAAGAAATGGCAGAACATGAAAAAGATGGTTATGTATGTGTTTGGCTGATAGAAGATTGGTGGTATGGTATTATAAAGCTTTTAAAATTTGGGATTTTTGTGCTTATTTTTTGTTGGGAAATTTTTTCCATTTTAGTATTTGTTTTTTGGTTTGTTTGGATTTGTGAGAAAATGTGGGCAAGACCTTGGATTGGAAAGAACATTAGGAAATTAAATACATACTTTATGGGATTGAAAGTGTGAAATGTGACTATTTGTTTAGAAAAAATATATTATTATTATTATCTATACTTTCTTCCTCTAAATTGTGTAAATTTGAATTTTGGTTTATAAAGCTGTGGATTTTTTTATTTATTTATCTTGTCTTTTTTTGATGTTCTCAATTTGACAATTTGTTAATATAAAGATGTTCTCAAGGTTTTGGAAATTTATTCATTCTTTGGTCAATAGGAATGTCCAAATGTCAGTATTAAACATGGCCTGTTTTGCCATTTTCAGAGCAGGCCGAACTGCCACTGAGATGTCAAAGTGTTGCACCCTAAAGTTGGACAGCTGTACCTTTCAAAAATAAAAAATAAAAACAAAATAGAAAAAGAGAAGGTGTCTGTCTTAATTCCCAAAAAGATTAGTCAAATGTCACTTTATATAGGTAAATTAGAAACACTACTTTCAAATGATAATAAAAAGGGGGAATGAGGGAGAAGGACAAAAATATTTCATCAATTGAGTAGAAGGACAGTTTTTTGAAACTTTTGCATAAAGGACAAAACTATTTATTCACTATCGAAATTCACTTGTGTTCGAAATTCACTATTTAAATTCACCGCCTAAATTCATTCATTTAAATTCACTAATTTTCAAAATTCATTTTTAAATTCACTAATTTTAGGGATTCATTTATTAAATTCATTGTCAAAATTCACCTGATTTTGGGATTATTGAGGGAGATTCACCGATTTTAGGGATTCATTGTCATTCTTCTCATTATAAAAATTACGCGATTGTCTTCTCCCTATAAAAATATGAATTGTCTCATATTCTTAAAAATATTCCAGATTTTGTCCTTATCCCTAATTTTCCATAATAAAAACATCTTCCAAAGATTTTCATCAGTGTTGGCATTATAGTAAAATTAACTCATATATTATAAACTGTTGTTTAAAATGTTATGTTTTTTTTACCAAATAATGTATAAATTTCTGAGATTTTGACCTTAACACTGGAAGCGGACATTGCTATATCCTCTGAACAAGTGGTGGTAGCATTCTTGTTTTTGGGAAGTTATTGGGTGCACCCGCCATATGTGGAGTGCACCCATATGGCAAATATAGACATTTTATTTTTAAACTGAATTCAAACTGTGTGGTTCTGATTTATTTACATATCAAGTCGGTGTAAATGGATATACCACCCAATAACATCCCCTTGTTTTCCACATAAATGAAAAAGTATCGAACCACTAGTATTGTTCAAGATGTCCCCAAGATATGACATAATGATAAAGAGCTTGGATGCTTTAAAAGGACAACTAGACCTTAAGCTGAAGTGTAGATGTTCGAACCTCGTAAATGGGGACTTCTTTCAGTTCTTTGGTGTAGTAGCAAGTTCATAACTCTGAGTCACTAGATTATATGATTAACATCTTCACTTGTCCCGTTGGACATGGGGAGTGGGGACCCTCATTGTTAGGGTTTAACCATTTTTAGTATTGTTCACGGTACCTTGCTAGCCAAGCCTCGTCTGGCGGCCGTGAGCCGCCACCCTTCCCGCTTGCACGAGTCATCACCACCACCTTCTTCGTTTCACCGTACTTTCTTCACCGTTCTTTACCTACCCTTCTCTTCTCTCATTATGAAATAATTCCTCTAGAATTGCTTCGGTTTCGGAATTTAGAAAACAAAAAAGCCCTTTAACGATTTATATTGAAAAAAGAACCTTCAATATTTTTTCTTGTCGGACACCAAACTTAACGCCTCTTGACTGAAAGATGAATTTAATTCGGTATCAAGTCGAGTTCAACTCAAGGTTCTGTGTTCCGTCAAGGGGAATGAGTGGATGTTTGGCACTTCTATGGAACTCTAAGATCGATGACTCTCTGAAATCCTATTCGTTGGTGTATATAAACTCACTGGTAAAATTTCCGTCTGGTGAAACCTTCCATTTCATATGTTTTTATGAACGTCCTGACCATGTAATAGTATGTTTGTATGTGGATGACATGCTAATCATGGGTAGTGATCATGATACCATCGTGAACACTATAAGAATGTTGACCAAAAGCTTCGAGATGAAGGATATGAAAGTTATAGATGTCATACTTGGGATTATATTCTCAAAAACGTCTGACGGACTTATGTTCTCACATTCTCACTATGTAGAGTCTGTTCTGAAAATATTCAGTGTTTTTGACAAAAGCACTGTAAAGACTCCAATTGACTTAAGTAAACAGTTGGTCAAAATAAAAGTGAACTAGAGAAGCAATTGGAATACTCACAAGTGATTGGGAGTCTGATGTACATACCAAACTGTACTAGACCAGACTGGCTTTTGCTGTGAATAAATTAAGTAGGTTCACAAGTAATCCGAGTGAGGAATATTGGTTAGCCCTTAATAGGATGTTGAGATACTTAAAGTATGCACTGAATCTTGGGTTACGGTATACAATATATCCATCAATAGTGGAAGGATATTGTGATTCTAACTGGATATCCGATACAAATGATTCAAAATCAAGTGGATATGTATTCACTATTGATGGTGGTGCCGTGTCTTGGAAATCCTCAAATCAAACCTGCAAAACTCAATCCACTATGGAATCTGAGTTTATAGCATTGGACAAAGCCGGAGAAGAAGCAAAATGGCTTCAGAATTTCTTAGAGGATATCTCATGTTGGCCAATTCCTCCCAACAGCATTCACTGCGATAGTATGTCAGCGATAGGATGCGCACAAAGTTGTATGTATAATGGTAAGTCTCGACATATATGTCAGAGACATAACACCATCAAAATTTGGTCTCTAATGACATGATTTCCATTGATTACATAAAATCAAAGGAAATCTTGCGGATCCGCTGACAAAAAGTCTACCGAGAGATTAGATGCCGATTTTGACAAACGGGAATGGACTGAAGCCTATTACGTGTGTTCTTTTGTAATGGTAACCCAACCATGCTGACTGGAGATACCAAGATAGTGGTTCAAAAGGGACAACTAAGTTATGAAGTTCAGTTAGGACTTACCCATTCTGTTAAAACAAAAGTGTTGTCTGTTGAAGATTTAGGTTAAGCGAAATCTTTTTATTATTCATATATCATGATCAAGCCAAGTGAGGTATTGTATAGTACTATTTATAGGAGGTCACTATGAAAGTGGAAGTGGAGTCGTTTCTATGAGAATTTTGGTGGCTTGAATTCTTTGACACACTTTCTGAAACCAAGGTTGTCCAGGGCCAAAACGAACACAGCTATAAGAACCTCGAGAATTCTAAGGGGTCTATTGTGTAGGTATCATTGTCTAGGAATGCACCAAATCCTGAGCAGTTCAAGACCTATTTCACTACTTAGCCGGGTATGTATGATGGTACTATAGTATGTAAGGTTCAAGGCAGCAAACCACCCCACTTGATGCAATAGAGCTCTTTTCGTTGTCTCATCAGGGTCTGCATACCATGCGCATTAATTTTCATTCATATGGGAGATTGTTGGAGATTTAGCTCAGTATTGAGCTTGTGTTCAAGTGGAAAATAGTCCACTTCAAGCTCAACTTTGATTGACCTACGGTATGAATTGTCAGGAGCTAATGTTAGTTATGAAAACTACTGAGATAGTTGTTGATGATAGGGTTTTAAATCGCTCAATTCCGATATCAGGTGAATCAGAAATTATACCTAAAGGTAGAGGAAAATATGTGTGGGAGACTGCTGGATATATAGAAACCCGAATCCGGATCCTATCCATAATTGGATCGTCAGATTTGATTCACAGCACCGATCGAGACGCTCGATTATGCACATCGGAAGCTACGAATAAATTCGCATGCGATTTTACCACGATATGATTCACATAAATAATTAATATAACTATTAGAAGGTTGAAGATTTACTTAATTGAAGAGGAATAGTAAATCGACAGAGAGGGAGAAGCCGCAGTCTTCCGGATTGTATCTCCTAGCGACGACTAGTGGACGTCGATCCTCGCCGTAGAACCTCCTTGAATATGCTTCATGACTAGAACAAGAAACTAATTTTTCTCTTCTATTTCGATGATAAGTGGCGCAAATAATTATGTGATATTGTGTTGGGAGGAACTCTCTTTATATAGAAAAATAACTAGTCAAGAGAGAGTTATCATTTTCACACCACAATTACCTATTCCTATAAGGAAAAGATATTTGACATAAGATAAGAGATAATTCCCAAAAAATCAATCTCTTATCTCTTTTCCATTAATTATCTAACAAATAAATAAGTAATTACACATGTGATGTAATCTAAGAAAATATCTTTTCCTAATTTATCCACATTGGGGCGCCACCTCTTTGTCATTATTTTAATAGAAAATGTATTTTCTATTTTACATATTATTTACCAAATAAATAATATTACATATTCATTATATAGACCAACTATTTAATTTATTTTCGAGGTTTCATAAAACGAGAAAACGCTCGCGTGTTGGGAGCCAACCCGGGGACCATAGACCTATAACCAGTAGCTACAATAACTTGAATAAAATATTCATCGTACAGAATATTTCTACTCAACTTATTAATTCCGGAATTACGCCACCATAAATCTGCAACTGAACTCTATCGATTGTAGATATAACTTATTCTCAAAACGTCGAGTCGATAAGTGTCCATTGATATAATCAATACATATAAACTAACACTCCATAGACTATCCGTAATGAAGTAGGATTATTTCCGTAAACCTTCTTCAATACATCTCATCCTTATTTACCATTAACCAACTAGTGATCAATTAGTTCATAACCAATATGAACTCCGCGGATCGATCAGTTTCTAGGATTAACAAATAAGGGGATTGTCTTTCTACTTCCCGCAGGAAGGAATGGATTCCATATCTGTGAGACACACACTTCTCACTCATTCCAGATTAGTGCCAACGTGAAAGTGATTCGGACCATGCCTCTTAGTGACCCTTAACGAACACATCAAACCCTATCCTGAAACAAGTAGCAGTCTGCAATCACTTCAGGATTAAGTGTAATCCATATATGATCATGATTTAATACGATTTCTCAATCACGGAATTATATGAGAAATGCAAATTAAATCGGTTCAGTCCCCCACTTAGATAACCAATATCGACGGTCCGGATAAGACGGTCACACCATAAAGTGTTCTGGGCGCATTAATGGTGGTTTAATCAATAGACCTCATACTTTGATTAAGTTCACCACGGACTAACAGTTCAAGTGTATCACTATAAACTTAATCCTCGCGTGTGACACACACTAAGTTATATGGCTACATATGATACAACTCGGGGTTTCAGCAGTGTATTAAATATAAGTACAAAGCAAATAATAAGATGAAAATAAAATCTGTCATTTATTAATATGAAAACAATTACATAAATTGTCTTTCAGGCGCTACTTCCAACAGAGACATGTTAAAGGGAATGCTAAATTCCTTATCCCACATTGGATCGGCCTCACTAGGTTTCCAATCTAACCGGCAGAGTACCGGGTCAAATGTAATCTATATCGGTGATTCAAGGTCGTATCCACAGGGAGAAATCTCAATTGAGTACCAAAGCGGCCCAAACATCTAGTCTAGGTGTATCCATAACTCGAGAAGTGGTTTTTAATCAACTACAAAAGCAACCTAAACAAAGTGATGAAAACGAACTAAAAGTGCAATTAACTAAAGCTAAAATGACTCGGATGGAGGAGAAGTGATATGAAACGAGGTGGCTCGGGTGATGTTCTAATGAACTAGATATGAGGTCTTATAACTACTTGGAATCAAGCTTCACTAATGAGTTCTCAACACATTCAAGGTGCAATTCACTATATTAACGCCAATCAATCTCTCGCATTAACGTACTACAACCATACACCCAACCTATCGGCTAAGACTAGATTATGATGAATGGCTATGCATTAAAGGACTATGAATTTCCCAATTCAAGATTAGACAAATCACCTACTAGAAATCAATTCTGTCTCTAGATGATTTTACTATGTGTTCATGGTGACTAGTTCCATGTCAATCCTTACAATTACGCCTCGAATTAACACTTAAATGATGCAATTAGTCGTATTAACCACACCCATGAAGTACCCGTGTGTGCGATAAAGGTCCACATCTCAATGATAAAAATGAGATTTCCGATTAAGTGTGATGTGGAACCATAAGTGATAAACTAAGCGTGATTAGGCATCTAAATGATTGAAATGAGGCTCGAAGTGCTACAAAATAGGGGTAAAACATGTGTGAAATGCATGAAAGGATCGACTCCATTAGATGTAGTAGTGCACTTAAAGGCATGCCCCAAGGAGCTAGAGAATTTTGTGGACGAGGGATGACTTATTTCCATGTTGTTTCAAAAACACGTGTGCGTGCTGCCGCGTGCCTGTCCAAATGGCTGGCTCGGTTCGGGCTTTGAGCTTGGCTTGGCCCGGTACAATATATATCCTTTTGGACCAAATCAACATTAATTTTCTGGAAAATATTTTGAATCTTTCGAATCAATGAATCGGTTTGGATTCATGTACTGAAGCATCCGAAACAGAAAGCTAATGGCATCTGTTCAGAATTGACCTAAACAGCTAACTCCCAAAAAATCTCCTACAAAATTCGGTATATCTTCAAAGAAGCCTAAACTCTGCAAATATATACCCCAACAATCACTAAATGAAAATCTTAGAAAAATTATTCCATACCATTACCGAAAATCTGCATCTTTTATGTTTATTCATATCAAAGAGATAACAAGGCATGATCGGTTCGGTTGCTTCTTCGCATTGAAGTGCTACAATTAGAATAAGGAACTTACTATTGTATCTTGGAAGACATTTGTCATTACTGTTAGCACGTAGGCGGACAATAATATCTTAAGGACGGAGTTTTAAACTCGCCTCAATCTGAATAAGTTTGTCGCATTTACCTTATGCATTATTTATTTTATTTGCATTCTGTATGCAGTATGTGAATAAAGTTTTACGTTCTGCAATGTGTTCTATTCAAGTTCTTTTCAATTGTGTTTTTGCAAGTTCATGTTAACAGATTATCAAAATCAATTAATCAAGAACTTAGCTTCGATTTTGTTGTCCTTCTACATAGAAATATATAGAAGCTACAAGACACTTGGCACACCACAAACATAACACTTGGCACACTAAAACAGTGACACCTATCATAGAATAATAATATTAAATCTAACTCTTAATATCCCCCCTCAAACTAAACATGGGTACAATAACCACATTTAATTTGGCTCTAAAATCTCTCAGTTGAGGTGTTGGGAGAGCCTTTGTAAGAACATCTGCAGTTTGCATTGAAGATGGAACATACTGCATAGACAATTGTTTGTCCAGAACTTGGTTTCTGATATAGTGGATGTCAACCTCAATATGCTTTGTCCTAGCATGGTAGACATGATTTTGAGCAAGAAATGTGGCACTCAGATTATCACACCAAGCAACAGGTACTGCAGGCAGGCATATACCCATTTCCTTCAAGAGTTGTCTGATCCAGAACATCTTTGAGGACAGATTAGCAAGTGCCCTATACTCAGATTCAGCACTTGATCTAGACACCATTTTTGTTTTTTTGAGCTCCAGGACACCAAGGAGTCACCAATATACACACAATAGTCTGCAAAATATTTTCTGTTTGGGGGATAGCAGGCCCAGTCTGCATCACTAAAACCAGATAAATGCAGGCTGCCCTTGGACCTAAACAATATTCCATAGTGCAAAGTAGCTTTAACATACCTCAGCAACCTTTTTACAGCTATCCAATGATCAAGAGTGGGATTCTGCATATACTGACTCATGTAATTAACAGAGTAGGCAATATCAGGTCTTGTACAAGTTAGATATTGTAACCCTCCAATGGCACTCATGTACACAGTAGGATTCTTCATAGGTTCTCCTTGATCTGGCATCAAATGTTGTCCAGGAACCATAGGGGTATCACAATGTTTGAGATGCTCAAGCTGTAGTCTTCTCAATAATTTGTTGGAAAGATGTCCTAAACCCAATCGGGTTGGACCGGATCCGACCGGGTCGGGTCATTTACAGTCTATTTAGTTCATGTAATAACTTTATTATGATTAATAAAAGCACTTATGTTATTATATATATTGTTTATCTTCATATTGTTTGTTGTATATATATGGTAACGTCACTAGTATCAAACTGTGATAGAGAAACCATGATAGTGATTATGGTTGATGAGATCTCTAATCACTATAATAAGTTTGGTACTTAAATGTCTCTAGTCTTATATACTGTCAAATAGGACATTGATAGTATAATCAGACTAGCACGTATTGGATGTCTTCTATCTTATAGAAGGTAGGGATAGATCTCGTCTATCGAAGTGTAGAGATGCTTGGACTGTACGTGGACGTGTATTAGAGAATGCGTACGTTAGACTGACCCACTTACATTAAGTGTCACACTATGTGGCGGTAGTGTAATTATCTTTTTGACCGGTGTCTTCATGGCATCACGGTGTGGATTGTCATGCTTTGACACTATTGAGATTTCCCCTAGCCACGGGGCGATCATGCGGTAGTGATTGGGTATGATATTGAAGCATGCGGAGTATAAATGATTGGTTGTCCGGGAATCCCGTATCCTATGATTGGGATCGAATATCCGAAATGGCCTTCTTATAAGGAATGTCTAGCTCTCGAGAATCTTTGCAAAGTGGGAGTAAATGTGTTATTCCGAGAGAGCATGATATCCAGATTATAAGATACGATCGTTAATGTATTGACACTCGAGATACGATCGTATGGATATTATTACAGCGATAGGATTGTAAGTTACACGGTAACTGCTTCACATGAAAGGTAGTAGTCATTGCTTTTGACTCTTCCGATGATTGGGGGTCACGGTGTGTTGTTAGACGCTATCCCGTGATTGTTAGGTATGAAGGGCATTTTAGTGAACTGCACTTTGTGTCTACGGCCAACATATTCGGAAGCCTATCGGGTCACACACATATGAACATCCAGTCGGATTAAAATGCGGTTATAGTTGATACAAATAAGGAAAGTTTATCTCTAAACTATAAAGGTTATAGTGGTAAATTAATATGGTGGTATTTATTTATTATGAATAAATAAAAATACAAGATATTAATTATATACAAATTATATTAATTAAATAATATTCCAGAACCCAATTAATTGGCATTTGGGCCGCCACATCTAGGGTATAAAGATACACTTGGATTGTGCACTTTAATTAATAAGATTACCATAATAGTAATATAAGATATTAATTGACTTTGGAAAAATAGATTTATGTTAACAAGATAATTATAATCAATATAAGATATTGGCAAAATTAATTATAATTAAAGAGATAAATCAATCTAATTGATTTTCCTTATTTTATTGGGAAAAAGTTTTCTTCCACTCCACACCATAGGGGCGCCACCTCTCACTATAAATAAGAGGTGGGTGTCAAGCTCTTTTGTACATCACAATTGCAAGAGCTCATAGTTCTTGTGTAAAATAGAGAGCATCCTATAGTGAGTTAGAGAGAGGGGAAAATGGCCGGTCTAGCAACCGGAGTTTTCCAATAGCAATCCAAGGAGGATTCTGGCGAGGAGTTCGTGTGGATTAGCGATAGAGGCCGGACGCGTGGACGGCTTGCGCACTATACTACTCTCCGTCGACGGTCAAAGCAATGATCTCATAGATCATCAAGGTATAACCGTCAAACTACTTAACGTGTTTATTGCATTAAACGAAGAACGATCTAGAAAAGGAAATCAAATTTTAAATTCCGCTGCGTTAAACTAGTGATTTCCTAACATAATTGAGAGGCATAATGTCCTTGAGTGAGGAATAACCCATCTGAATTTATGTGAGCTTCCATGCCTAGGAAGTGGGATACAGATCCAAGATCTTTGAGGACATACTTTGAATTCAACATGTGGATGAACTTTTGAATCTAGTACTTAGATTCACATGTTACAAGGATATCATCAACATATACCAAAACATACATAAGATTTCTTCCAGTTTTCAAGATAAATAAAGAGGAGTCTGCTCTTGATTGCTGGAAACCCCACTGTATCAATTGAGATCGGAGATCCCCAAACCAGGCCCTAGGGGCTTGTTTAAGGCCATATAGTTCTGTAGTTTGCACACATACTGGGGTCTTTCTTTGTCAATGAAGCCTTCAGGTTGGCTCATGTAAACATCTTCAGATAACGGTTTATTGAGAAAAGCATTGTCTATATCAACTTGATGTATATGCCAATTAAGGTTCACTGCAAGAGCTAAAACAACTCTTATGGTAGATGCCTTGGCAACAAGACTAAAAGTGTCAGTGAAGTCTGTTCTATAGGTTTGATGAAAACCTTTAGCAACTAATCTGGCTTTGTGCTTCAGCACACGACCATCAGGTTTCAGTTTCAGCTTGAAGACCCATCTACTACCAACAAGATTCTGACTTTTCAAGGTTGGAACCAACTTTCATGTCCTATTTTTTTTGCAGAGCTTCATACTCTGTGATCATAGCCTGTCTCCATTCAGAACATGACAATGCCTCTGAAACTTTAGTAGGTTCAGAAAGATGATCAGAAAGGACTGTGGAATGGATTTGTGTAGAGTATGTTTTAGGTTTAAAAATACCACTCTTAGACCTAGTTTGCATAGGATGACTGTTCAGGGTCAATTTGTAGTGTTTTTAAGGATATATTTTATATCAATATTCCCCATATATGGATGTTTTTCGTAGAAATCGAGCTTATAATCGATTAATTGAGTAAATAGTGTTTTTAACAGGTTAATTGCAAAATGTAACGATTTATGTGCTTAAATTGTGATTTTATGTTATTTTGGGATTGTGTTACGCTTTGGTATATTTTCCTATGTTATAGGTACATATTTTGGCATGCAAGAGGATTAAATGATGAGGTTTTGCAAGGAAGAGAAGTGAAATGGAAGGAAGATGGAGATAAAGCTTGGAATGAAGCTTTCAAGCAGCCGAACTTCCGATGCAGTTCTTGATATGATATACACTGATTTGACTCTCGACCTCAAGAGAAGATTTGTAGGGCTTGAAGAGAGGATTCTACAGGATTTTGAATCAATTCATTCCGACTTACGAGGCCCGAGATATGAGCGTTACAAGTTTGGATGCTGTTGCTGAAACTAGTGGAAAATCCCGAAAACGACTCGTAATACGACGGGCTAATCAAAAAGGCGTTTTCTGAAGAAGAGTCCTTAATGAAAGTTGTAGAGTTTTCCGAGAGCTTAATTATGACATTCGGATCATAATTTTTGGAGGTCTACAACACAAGATATGAATTTTAGAAGTTTGAGTCCAAATTCAGAAAACGAGCGTCCATCATGTCCAGCCGAGCGTCCGGAGCTTTTCTCAGCAGAACCGACTTAAACATTGAAAGCGGCCGACTTAAGATTTACAACCATAATTGGATAATTATTAATTCAGCCGCATATTCCTTGCCTCAGCCGACATACTTCTCTATTTAAACAGCACTTTTGCAACCCTAATTGGTACACAATAATTAAATATATTCCTGCGGCAATACACAGCACAGCAGCGGCAATTTGGCAGCTCAAGGCCGGTCACCCGAGCCTTGTGCTCGGGTGATCCGGGGTTAGATTAGATGTAGTTTTTTCCGTTTATTTCGTTGTTGATCCGTGGAGTTCATCCAATGTACCAAAACTATGTGAGTTTAATCTTTTAATTTATTCAGTCCTTTATTTATTTTCATGATGTTTAATTTTTTTTGTATTCTTTCTATGATCTTTGATGCTATTATGTGAATTACATCGGAAGATTGTTTGCTATTGATACGTTTACAACATACGGAAGTTGAGTAAGCTAGATCACCATAGAAAGATAGGATTTTTAATCATTAATGATGACAAATTAATTGATTAATTATCTAGGTTGTTAGATTCTAAAATACGAGAGTTAACCTGAATCTACACCTTTGTTTTGTATGGAATATTGGTCTCAACATTCGGAAGAGGAGAGATCGATAATTGAATTCACTAAGAGATTAGGGATTCATAGCTTGAGAAATAGATTCGCTAAGGAATTAGGAATTTGTGTCTCGTGTAAAGGTGAAACCACAATTTGAATTAAAATCATGAGATGAACTAGGATTGAAATCACTTGGTTTGTGCACTGTTTGATCCCATGTATCTTTAGTTTAGTTTAGGTTGTGTTATTTTATTTTGTAGGTTAGATTTATTTTAATTGCTCTTTCGTTTATTTTATTTGATCTTTCGTTTATTCGTTTTTCCTAAGTAACAATTGAAAGGAATTAGTGAAATTAGATTCAACATCCCTTTTCCCTGAGGATCGATACCCGTACTTATCCAACTTTACTAGCAACTACCCGGTATTCGGCCGGTTAGGAGGTAGTTTTGCATGGTAGTATAGGTTTTATAAATTTTCTTTTGTTTTAATGATGCAAAATCTCCCCAACAATGACCTTGGATAGATTGTGTTGGTCGTGTGGGTTGTACAACTTCATCAGCATCAGACTGATGTGACATAGAATCAACAGACAACTATTGTGAGTGAGATGATGATGATGTAGTGAATGTACTAGGACTTTGTGGATGAGGTGATAAACTAGGACTTTGTGCTGGTGTGTGAGTAGGACTTGGACTTTGTGTGTGCAAGTCAGGAAAAGAGACATTAGGAGAGTGAGGTGATAGTTGTACCTCTTGTTGAGCAACACCTTGAACATCTTCCCCTGCAAGTCCTGTCTTAGACGCACTAGTATCAGAAGGAAAACTGTGAGGATGAGTAGTGGAAGTAGGAAAGGAAAATGAAGTAAGCAGGGCAGGATCAGTATAGACTTCCTTATAAGGACCTTGGACAAAACCTGTTTTGAAGGGAAATTCACTTTCATTAAATGTCACATTTCTAGTAATGAATACTCTCCTAGAAGCCTCTAAGCACTTATATCCTTTGTGATTAGGACTAGTACCTAAGTAGGTAAATTTACTAGTATGATATCTGAATTTGGTAGGAAAGAAAGATCTCAAATGGGGAAAACAGGCACAACCAAAGACCTTGAAGAACTTATAATCAGGCTGTTTGTTATAAAGGACTTCAAAGGGTGATTTTTGTCTTAGGACAGGTGTAGGAAGAACATTGATAACAGACACAGCTTCAAGAAAACTATCCCACCAAAACCTAAGAGGGAGAGGCTTGTGCCATTTGAGTGAAACCTAGTTCTACTATGTGTCTGTGTTTCCTCTCAGCCCTGCCATTCTGTTGATGAGCATGAGGATATGGGTGTCTAAAAAGTATGCCTTGATCTTTAAGATGACTTTCAAGGGTCCTATATTCTCTCCCCCCCAAATCAGATTGGACACATTTAATCTTGGTACCAAACTAATTTTCAACAAGTTTTTGAAACTGAATAAGCACAGAAAAAAACATCAGATTTTGATTTCAAAGGAAAAATCCATGTAAACCTTGACCAATCATCAATGAAGTGCACATAGTATAAGAAACCAGAAACAGATTTAACAGGGGCAAGGCCCCAAACATCAGAATGTATTAAGTCAAGTAAATTAGTAGCATGGGATTCAGAGTTGAAATAAGGTAGGGCATGACCCTTACCAAACTGACAGGCATCACAAAAGTTCAAATGATCATTAACTTCAACATTACAAGATTGCAAAATCTGACTCAAAACCTGTCTAGAAGGATGTCCTAGGCGTCTATTCCAAACATTAGGATCCTTATTGGGGGTAGAAACACTCAAGTGTGCATTTAAGGAAATAGGAAAGGACTGACTGATAGGAGTCTTGAATTTGGAGTGAAGGGAGGCCTCATTTGGAGGTGTGCTCTGATACAGCCCATCCTTGATTGTTCCTTGCAGGAGGAGTGTCCCTGTTGTTTTGTCCTTCACATAACAAGAACAGTGAGTAAATTCAACAGTGATATGAATATCATAAAGCAATTTAGACAAACTAATTGAATTCTTGGTGATAAGGGGTACATGTAGGATGTTTTTCAGGGTTAAAGTAGTGTGTGGATAAAAAGGTTTGACCAATATGATGAATAAGGAGTTTCTCACCATTTCCAACAACTAAATTTTCAGAGCCACTATAACCTGAACTGAGATGGAGATTGTTAAGATCAGCAGTGAGATGATTAGATGCTCCACTATCCATGTACCAGGCAGCATCTCCAACAGTTTGAGGTGAAGCAATGTAAGCAGAGGCTTGTTTCTGATCACCACCTGAGCTGTTGCTTGGAGGGATGAAATCTTCTTCAAACCTGTGCCAACAGGAAGTGACTATGTGTCCAGTTTTACAACATAGTTGACACACCATTTTGTTGCCATTATACCCTTCAATACCTCTGCCTCTACCTCTACCTCTACCTCTATCACCTCTTCCACTGTTTCTTCCCCTTCCACCATTGCCTTGTTGATTTGGTGGTCTTCCTCCAGTGCTACCATAGGTAGAATTCCCTCTAATATGATGTCCTTGAACAATATTAGCAGTAGGACCAGTTCCTGAATATCTGGCTATTAATCTTTCATGAGTTATGAGCTGAGATTGAACATCCTGCCAGCTCAATGATCCAACCCTGGATGTAATATTCACTACAACAGATTCATAGTCTCGATCTACCTCCTAAAGTTTCCAGGATTAGCTCAGACTTAGTGATAGGGTATCCTGCAGCTGTCAAATTATCAGAATAAGATTTCATTTTTGCCAAATAATCAGACATGGATTTTTCCCTTAAAGGCTCTGGACATTGCATCTTTATATTCCAACATTCTTGACTCAGATCTGCTGTTATACAGTGTCTCCATGGTAGTCCAGATTTCATGAGCAGTGGCACAGCCCATAACTTCACTCAATGCTTGTTATGTCATAGAAACAAGCCACCACCCCATCAACAGATTGTCTTTAGTGGTCCAATCCTCATTCATCAGCTGAAATGCAGGATTCTGGATGGTGGAGAGATGCAGCGGATCATGCAGACCAGGATTAGGATGGAACAAATGGTCTTCAAGCTTATAGCCTTTGATGATGGGTAAAACAGTGTAACGCCACAGTAAGTAGTTACTCCGATCGAGCTTTACAGTGCAGGTTTGATTTAAGTTGTTGGAGAACGGTGGATGTAAAGGTGAAGAGGTTGGGTTCGGACTAATAGAACCAAGGAACGGAGGTGTAGATGCAACATTTCTGAGATTTCCAAAGGGAGAATTAGATTGAGCATATGATGGACCAGCTGCATGAGTGTTTAAGGAGGAAATACCTGAACTGTAAAAGTGGTATTCCGGTAACCACTCCATCGGAGAAGGGAAAGTGTTGTCCTATTCCTGTTGATGAAGATCCAAGATTGAGTCTTGTAGCTGAAGTTGTAGTCGACATATTCACTCCGGTTGAAGACATGTGAGACATAGGAGCTTGAAGTTGTGTTACCGGCGGCATGGGGCTGACGTGAGCTCCGATTTTAGTGCTTCCCATCACCGGAGGGGCACTGGTGGCCATGGCTAACTACCTTGGCTCTGATACCAAGTTTGCAGATAAGGATATAACATTCAGAGGAAAATCTTTCTCATTAGATTTTGTTGTCCTTTTACATAGAAATATATAGAAGCTACAAGACACTTGGCAAACCACAAACATAACACTTGGCACACTAAAACAGTGACACCTATCACAGAATAATAATATTAAATCTAACTCTTAACACAATTGTATATTTCAATACTCTTTCGGGATTATTCTTAACATTTTTGACTTTCAATTGGGTAGAGGAATCTGGGTGGATTTTGGGGAGGCCATTGATGTCTTCCATGGCCTCTCGATTGCTTTCACTTACAGTACAAGAACATTATAATGGAGAGTGATTCCATAACGGTGATTAGTTGTCTCGTGTTTGATGATGAATATCTCTCTTGGCTTGAACAAGTTGTTGACGCTTGCAAAGCTTTTTCATCGCGTTTTCCTTGTATTACTTTTTCTTTTGTTATCGTTCAAGGAATGTTTATGTAATATCCCGATTTTTCTAAAAAGGGCATTTTTGTCTTTACACGAAAAATCTGAATATTATGTTTTGTTTTAAAGGATTAAAAGATAAGGGAGAAGAAAAGAAAAAGGATTTAATTGGATTTAATTAATAGGAAATAATTAGATTTAATTATGGAGTATACGAGGGGATTTTTAATCCCAATAGGCGACACAATACACACTTAATTTATCATAAAGAAATCAGAAAGACGCTCTGAGTTCTCAAGATCTTGGTAGAGGAACTCTTCAATCTCTAGGCTAATTCGTTGATAAAAAACACAGACATCTCAAGAGAGAAAGGATCACCGCGAGACGAGGAAGCTTTTGATACCAACAATCCCCAAATCCGTTAACGTAAGTTTTTCCCTCATCGTTCTTGATATTAGGTTTTGTTCATCATCGTTGTTGAAGCTATGTTTTTCTGAGTTTAAACATCGTAGTGATCATTTGCGGATTGATCGTTTATAGGTTTGAGGTTAAAGGTTAAACCTTTGACTGGTTAAAGCTTTGGATCGTAGTACCACGCAAAATAAGGTAACGTGGTGTTCTTATCGTATGATTAAGGGTTGTAAAGTTATAGAGCAATTTGTATGTTTATTTTTGTTGTTTATGATCTGTTTAAGTTGGAGTTTGGGGTGGAATTGGGCTGGAAATCGTATATTGACAGTTGCAGATTTCTAGGGGAAAAACCCAGGCAAACGAGCGTTTGAAGAGGATGGACGGGCGTTTGAACTCAAACGAGCGTTTGGGGTTTATGGACGAGCGTTTGAGGGTTTGACAATTGATACAGGATGTGGCTACTTTTCACGAACTAGCATTTGGGGAGCAGTAAACGTTCGTTCGAGGCAAACGTGCGTATGACCTGTTTATTTCGTTTTTACTGTTTTATTATGTCAGCTTGGTTTCAGGCTTTACAATCATGTCCTTATTGCTTAACCTTATGTGACAAAGCCTTGAATTAGCTTTTGATACGTTTAGTTCCGGCACCATATGGATTCCCTAAAAAGATGAAGTGTGGGACCGTCGAAAGCTTTGGATTTGCCTTGTGCTTCGATAAGCTAGGGTTTATCGATGTCTGTGTATGTGCTAGGTTTTGTTAGAGTCTAGTGGTCTTACGAAGAAGGAGTAGACCGATAGGTGAGCCTTTTATGTGAATCAACTTAGGTGGCTAGTTAAACATCTAATCAAACGTATGTGTTAGATTAATAATCTTAAACATCATGCAATTCTTGGTAAGGCATAGTACAATATCGCGATGTGTCCTCTGACTAGACAGAGTAAACTGTACCCACGCCGGTCAATCGATTGGCTAGATAAAGTGTCTGGTGCACTCTGCCGGTCATCACACTATCGGGACTCAGATATTCCCGGGGCTATTAGAGCGTGTCTCTAAGTAGGTTGCACCCAGTTGTCCTAGTACATCCTATAACTAGGCGTAGTGCACTCGTTATTCTGATGTAATAAACTTGAGCTAAGCTAGATACATTTGGAACCTCGTGTTATGCTATGAACATAATATGATAGTTAGTTAGGGTTAATAACAGAATCAACTAATAAAAGACGGCGTTGCTTTTATTTCTTTATAAGACCGATGTTATACGATCTTCCACGCATTACTAAGTACTTATATACTTACCCCGTTACTTTATGTTTGTCTTTCCTTTTTCCCTAAAGATGATGAACAGGTTGCTAATGATGATGAGTTCTTCGACGATGACGTGTGAGGTGGAGCTCTTGAAGACTTAGTTTCTTTTAGTTTTTATTTCTTTCAATAAAGTTGTTGAATCAAAGTTCAAACATGTTGTCTTTCTTTTGGATTAGTTCCGTTTGAGTTCTTTTGGATTTGAATGTTGGATGGTCTAGTTCTCTTTATTGGATTTAGTTTTCGCAGCATGGAAAATCGTGTGTTCGATCTTTTGTTTTCCCGAGTCGTTTTATCTTTCGCGTCGTTTTAGTTCTGATGTATGACGTAAGACTTATATATTTTATTGAATTTATTTGATAACATTTATACCGAACGTTATTTTCGGATAAGGACTCGGTGTCCGGAAACGGGACGTTACAGTTTAACCTCGTTTTACCGAACATGGTTTAGTTGTTACCTATATTATTGAATGTGGATCCTCTCTCCCCGTGGATATTAATTAATTAAAAAAAATCCTCTCTCCCCATGGATAGTAATTAATTAAAAAAAATCCTAATTTGTTTCAAAGTTACAAGAAAGTCGGTACTATCTCTCTGTCATGCCTCAATGGAATAGAATTTGAAAATTATGCTTTGAATCTTTCAAATTATAAAAAAATATACTTTTATTTTATAAAAAAAGAAAGAAAATAAGCGTATTTATTACCCTCGTATAAACACACACAATAAACCAAAGAAAAAGTTTACAATTGCGTCACATCATCAATCTATAAGTCTTTTATCTATAAAATTTTTCTCCATAATCATAAACCTTTTAAAAAGCTTTATAGCATTAACCTACTATACATTTAAAAAAAATCCATTACACATAAAAAAAAATCTACTACACACAACCCTCTAAAAAAACAAAAAGGCATATATGTGAGACATGAACCGGTTCAAATTCTTGAACCTTTTGCCATAAAGTTTTGATGACTAGGTTTGCTCCAATGGGATAAAAACCTTTTGTAAAGTTTTAAACCTTTTGTATAAACCTTTTGTCTTCTCCATTGGAGAAGCTCTTATTGAGTCGGCACGTGCTATTGAACATGTTGAGGTAAATGTATCTCTAACCTCGTCTTCGGTCAACTCTATCCTAAAAAATCTCCCAAGACTTGTACTACATCATACATGTGTTTCGTTATTATGAGCCCCAATCACCCACTTGATCAGCTCGGGTCTCGGCTATGATTGTGATTTTACCTTCACTTTTAATATTTAAGTGCAAGCCACATTATCGATATGCCAGACATCTCTCTTTCATCATGAGCGCATGTAAATATACAACCTCATCTACTCAGCACATTCGGTCCCCACAAGCATATCCTCAAACATCGAATCTTAATCCTTTCTAAATATTGTGTTGTCCCCTTTACACACACTCATACATTGGGTACCATCAGACACCGTCATTAATTGGTCACACATAGTTGTTGTCGTAGCACCATGTAGAAGACCACTATGTAATATGCTTGAAAATACCATCCCGAGCTCTCCACATCGCCTATAAATATGCTGGGTTCTAACATTATTGAGGTAACATCTAGTATCATCTAGTAACACACTCAAATTCCCAGAAATGTATCTCCAGCAATCACTTATACTAGGTCTCCTCACATTTATCTCCGTTAAAGGGATCTGAGCCTCGTCAACTCTATAATCTTTTACTCATTCTCTTGACTCTCATTCCACTTTTGGTGACTCATGCTACACATAAGTTATGTTACAAATTTTATTGTATAAGGATTGTATTAAATAACATACATGCATCATATCTTTTCACGATACCCTCTTTTACCGTACACACTCATATTGTGTGAAAGATGCATGATAGAAATGAAAGTACAAGTGAATGTTAATATGTTATACGGTACAACATTACTACAATAATTGTATTATAAGAATTGTCTAAGTTATATTATGTCAAGGACGTTGCTTTGTGTAGGGATGAGGTTGCAAATCCCAACCAGACTGGAAAATTTTATAATACAACCGTTGTAGAAATGTTGTAACAAGGGGCATGCATTACAACCATTCATTTTTAACCTCTCACATACAATAAAAGTGTATTATGTGAAAGAGAGTAAAACTCTAATGTATGTCACTTGGTATAACTTTCCTACAACCGTTGCGTCATAAAATCTCTCAACCAGCCTAGCTAACTTGTATTAACAAGTGAGTAGTGATAATATCACAGCAAAATTGCTACAACATTGTACAAAACACACTTTGGCATTGTCGGCTTTACACATGTGCTATGGGGTGCACTTGACCCCTTAATATAAAAAATATATTAAAAAATGCTATGTATATTTATATAGATAAATAGGATGACACAGCCAATTGACCCCTTAATTTTCAACGGCCGACCCACTGTTTTGTTTATTCAATACTATTGACCCTGATGTATTTCTAAAAAAAGATAAAACTATCGTCCTATGACTGTGCTGCTCTCGATCTCTGACCCCATCCCGGAATTCCTGCAGCCGTCCTTGCATTTTGGGACCATTGATTATGATGTGAGATCTATTGAACCAAATGGGTCCCATAAAAATAAATGGCTTAAAAGTGTGTTGTAGTATTTATTGTGTATATTTTGTTGTGACACAAATATTTCTCTTAACAAATAGTGTGTATGACATTTTATGTCAACAAAATTGTCCATGTCTTCCCACATATCCTTTTAGTTTCATGTTTTTATCATCATAGAATGATTTTTTTTGTTAAATTCTGAAATATTAAAATAAAATTAAAAAATACACCACATATTACGTAACATTATAAATTCTTTAATCACACATTTGGAGTTTCTTTCTTCGTTTTCCTCCGTGGGCGTTGATGTTGATGATAATGTTTTTGTACTTGAGTTTTTTTTTGGTTTTTTTCTTCTTTTCATCTTCACCTTCTTGTTCTCAAGCTTTTGGAACTTAATTCAGTCTTAATTATTTGTAAATTCTCCAAATGACGTTGCTAGCATTTTAGTCTCTCTATCATTATATAGCAGGCCAGACTGCTAGTTAAATGTCAAAATGTGCATCAAATATATATATATATATATATATATATATATATATTAAAGATGGTCGTAAGAAGTATTAAAAGTCAAACAACAAAAGTTAAATAATAAAACGAAAACGTACAAGGAACGGTATCAATTAGTAACTCTTACTATTTATTTTTTTTATTTTATTTTATAAAAACGGTTAAACCCTAACCGTAAGGCTCCCTCGTCCCCGATCCCACAGGAGTGTGATGAGAGGTTAATCATGGGTGTCAGTTTTGGTGACTTGACCTCCAAACTGATAGATTAATCTGGTGGAACTAATCTGAGAAACTGAAGACTGAGAATGATGGTCAGTCTCAGTTAAGTATATTCAGTTCTGTGAATGTCAGTTTGATGAAGTCAATGAGTTTTCTTACGAAGTCGTGATCGGTTTACGGACTCACCGAGTTTTAGTGAGTATATTGAGTTTACATCCGGGCGATTGATTACAAGTCCGAGAAGTCGCTTTTTGGTGAGTTTAAATGCAGTGGATAATGATTGGGTGGGGTCCACATATGGGGTATTTATGGTAGTTCAGACAAAGATCACACTGAGCTGGGGTCCACATATGAGGACATGGTCCGAGTGGCAGGAGAATTAGCACATCACACTGATGTGTACGTGGATTCTGGACTCTGGGGCATCCTTTCATATTTGCCCTCACAGAGAGTGGTTCTCAAGTTATCAGCAGATAGATGGTGGTCATATATCTATAGCAAATAGCAAGGTCTGCAAGGTAGTTGGGATTGGCTCAGTTCAGTTGAGGACAGGGGATGAAAGATTCTGTAAACTGAGTGAAGTTAGACATGTTTCACAAATGACCAAAAACTTGGTATCTCTCAGTTCTTTGGACAACAGCGGATTCAGTTTTAAGGGGGAAAGTGGTGTGCTGAGTGTCTATAAAAACTCAGTTGAGGTTCTCAAGGGAATCAAGAAAAGGACTCTGTATATATTACAAGGGCCAGTTGTTGCTGGTTCTGCTGTTGTGGCATCAGCTGAGATTCATCAGTCACAGCTTACAAAACTGTGGCACATGAGACTGGGTCACATGGGTGAAAATGGGATGCAGGTTCTTTCTCAGAAAGATCTTCTTGGGGGATTTAAGGTCAAGAATCTGGAATAAAATATTGAGTAGGATCTGATTTCACTCGAAACCAAACAAAGCCGGGATCTTTCCACGTTATGAAAAATGGAGGAAGAAACTAATATAGATGTTTTGAAAGTTAAATCCAAACTTGTGTCCGGTTAACATTGGCTCCAAGTTTCCATCACTTGACATAGGATATGCATACAAGTCAATGTATTAATATTCTAATCTGCTGCTCTTGCCTGCATTATAATATGTTCCTTTCTGATCTCTTCCATTTAATAAAGATTCAAATTTGTCTTTTCTTTCCTTTAATCAACATGTTTAGATTTGTATGAGAATCAAGAAGGGAGTTCCATATGGTTTGATAACAGTGTTGGAACGGTTGCTTTCGCCAACTTTGTTTTCTTTGTCATTTTAGGTGGCTGCCCTTTAAGTACCGGATCGGAGTTTTTCAGTATCTAGGTCAGGGGATTTCTGGAGGGGTAAAGGTTGTTGCTTTATGGGCTCTACCCCTCGGAGCGGGAGGATTCGCCGGGTTTTTTTCAGATTCAGTTCTATTTTTCCACGACAAATCAACACCATGAAGTAAGTTAATTTCAAAAAAAAATTCTTTTTTTTTTTGTTTGATGATGTTTGGTGGAGGTTATGGATATTCTTTAGATTTGTACATTATTCTTGTTTTTTTTGGGGGGGGGGGGTTTAATTTTTCTGTAATATAATTGCTTTTTATGTTACTTCCTTTTTGAGCTAGCTGTAGTAATGGGAAAGTGAATGCAAGTGCATTTCTTGTAACATTCACCACTGACAGAACTTGAGTCTAAATGCTAGTAATCAAATGACTGGCGGAAAAAATATGCACATTTCCTGTTATAGAGTTAAGGAAGAATGCTGTGTAGCACTCAGGGTCTAAATGAATCCGGTCAAGAAGAGTCGTTCTTGCCAAGACCCTACCAGAAGATTCTAAAGGTGTTCCCGTCTCTCACGGGTTGACACTTGCTCCATCTGGTAGTCGACTCTGATACCAATCATAAAGCCCTTGGGCTTAGGACCATATCTTGAGTCAGAATGGATCCAATACTTATTTAGGATCACCATCCTCACTTAGCCTAAAACGGCTAACGACTTGTTACATTATGTCTCAACCTTATAACTTGGTAATGTTTCTCCTTCTTTTCGAGTGTGGTATATTACATGTTGGATCTTCAAGTGCAACACTTACAAACAAGGGGAATGGAAAGAAAAGGGAGCTAATGAATGCTGTAGGTATAGACTGTGGGGTATAAAAGGGAGCCTTGACACATCGATAAAAAGTGTCACCGTGTGTTTAGAGGTGACAGGTTTAAGCCATAATAATATCATGTTAGGAAATTAGTTGGCAAGATCACGTATAGTAGAGATCACCAGGTTTTTCCTCAGACCATATGAAAGCAGAATACATGCATTGTCCTTTCTTTCGTCTCAGATATTATACGGTATCTCATAGCACATTTTCTATCCTACCACCGAGTTCAAGCCATATCTACTTACCTTGTAACCTACATGAAAGAGTCTCTCGTATATCAGTGATGTCCTTTACGTCTTTCTGACTCTTGTTATGTGGCAAGCCTAGCAAATAGCCCCTAAAATTACTGCGTTTTTACCTCAAGAGATAAGACTCTTATAGCTCAAGTGCTCTTTGAGTTTACAGTTTTTTGATTGCTTTTCCTTGTACTTTAATTGTAGTTGCCAATTAACCTTTTTTTAGTTCGATTCTTTTAAATTAACATGATTGTATTCACTCGTTTTTTAGTTTTGTTTTCATCCTCAACGTATGAACAACAAACCTGTCCTTAACTGGATGGTGCTAACTTTCATATCGATGCTTCTTGGCTGTCATCAGCTTGTACCGCGAGATATCTATTGGGCCATAGTTAATTACTTGGACTGCTCCATGTCAAAGTTTGATATGGTAATGATTTACTTATAATACTTACAAACTTTACATGGCTCCAAGTACTTGATATGCTACGTTCATCTCGTTATTTCGACCATCTCCAAATGTAATGGATGATAAGATACACAATTCAACAAGCAAAGATGTTACATGCATTGTTTCCTAATCTCTAATTATAGTATACACCTTTCTCTAAACAATACAGGTCAAAAACGATATTCGGGATTTCCATCTCCGTGATTATCATCAACATGGCTGCTATAATGGAGCGTGCTGACGAGAACTTACTTCCGTCTGTTTACAAAGAAGTCAGTGAAGCTTTTGCTGCAGGCCCATCTGATCTCGGCTACCTCACTTTTGTACTTAAATTCGTACAGGGTATTGCTTCACCAATGGCAGGTGTATTGTCCATTAACTACGACCGGCCCACAGTACTTGCAATCGGTACTTTGGGCTGGGCCTTATCAACTGCTGCAGTAGGTGTTAGCAACTATTTTTCACAAGCCGCGTTCTGGAGAGCCGTAAATGGGCTTGGGCTTGCTATCGTGATTCCGGCCCTGCAGTCTTTTATAGCTGACAGCTATAGCGAAGGGGTACGAGGGGCAGGTTTTGGATTGTTGAGTCTTGTAGGTTCTGTAGGCGGCATTGGAGGCGGAGCTATTGCTACGGTTATGGCTGGTTACGACTTCTGGGGTATACCTGGATGGCGTTGTGCGTTTATTGTCACGGCTGTACTTAGTAGCCTTATTGCAATGCTTGTTTATACATTCGTTGTTGACCCGAGAAAAAGACCGAGTGATGAGGTTTTTACGGGCAAGAGTTCTTTAAGGTACGGTTCATTTTGTTTCTACGTTTACTTCACGACCTTTCTATGTAAGTATCTTTTTCATGATGATACTGTCGGTTCATGTTTTTAGGGGTGAATTTGTGGACAAGGGAATCACGAGTCCAGTGTCGGTTTGGCTGGAGTCTTGGAACGCAATGAAACTTGTTATGAGAGTCCGAACGTTTCAGTTCATCGTGTTGCAGGGTCTTGTTGGTTCACTGCCTTGGACTGCATTTGTCTTTCTCACACTCTGGTTTGAATTGATTGGTGAGCTTGATTTATACGGTTTTTACATTCTTCGAGATTCATCTAGGAAATACACCCCAATCGTGGCTAATGACACGTGCTTTTCTGAACCCGTAATGCAGGTTTTGATCATAATAGCGCAGCAGCTCTTGTAGGCGTATTTGCTGCTGGATGTGCCCTAGGATCATTTTTTGGTGGCATTATTGCAGATCAAATGTCACGTCTGTACCCTCATTCGGGCCGAATCATGTGTGCACAGTTCAGTGCATTTATGGGCATCCCGTTTTCATATTACCTTCTTAAAATCATCCCACAACACGTAACGAGCTACTATACGTACTCCACAACACTTTTCTTGATGGGCATAACCATTAGCTGGTGTGGTTCTGCTGCAAATGCGCCCATGTTTGCAGAGGTTGTCCCTCCAAAACACCGTACCATGATCTACGCGTTTGACCGTGCATTCGAAGTGACATTCTCGTCTTTTGCTGCACCGATTGTTGGCATCCTTGCAGAACAGATGTACGGTTATGATCCGAAGACAGTTGATCCGGTTTTAGGATCTGGAAGAGAGGCTATGGCCTTATCGAAAGGGCTGTTTACGATGATGTCATTGCCATTTGGTTTGTGTAGTTTATTTTACACACCTTTGTATTGGACATTTAAACATGATAGTGAGAGTGCCAAGATTGCTTCCCTGAAAGAATCTGAGATGATATGAAAATTTTCTGCTAACATTACGCTTAGGGAGGAGGGACTGGAAGTTATTTTAATGACAATTCAGGACTAGTGTTGTAATATTTTAAACTGGATACCACGTTATGCAAACACTCATTTTTGGGTATGAATGAATGGGCTATTTCTTGTGAAAGAAGCAAATGAACTTGTAATTTATTGGAAACATTTACAGGTGTTCCTAATATTTTTCATCATATCTAAATGTTTTGATTAGGAATGGTTCTTTAAAAATACATAAATTGGTTTTGTGCTGGACCAGAAATTTCGATTAAATGAAATCCAAAGCTGTATCCCGAATCGATGTTAACTAGATAATCAAAATACTTTGGTTAACTGAAAATCGAAATAAACTTAAAAACCTCTTTCATGTATCAAAATCTCTGAAAAAATTCAATACAACTTAGTTTCACTACGAATTAACTTGGGTGTAAAAGTCTATATGGCCCCTCTCTAAGTTCTCCTTACATTCCAACAGCTGCAAGCCACCGACGAAAAATGAAAAAACGAAAAACCAGGTGGGAAAGGTAAGGATAGGATAGTAAATGCGTTGTCCCGAGTAAAATAATATAGTTCCCAAGGAAAAACCACAACATCTACTTGCTGTAGAGGTATACAATACTGAAGATAAAGAACCCAATCATCTGCAATTCAACATTTAAGTGCAGCATTTTAGATCATCAATTAATACATTCGATTAAAAAAACCACAATCAAAGAGAATGAAAGACAGAGAAAGTACCGTTGAAAAAGATGCTCCGTAATAAGGGAAAGCCGTTGTCATGAACCTTTCATACTCATTGTGTCTGAAGGGTCTCACTGGAATCTGCAAAATTTTCAAGATTTTCAATATCTCGTTGATTAATTGGGGAGAGATATTTGCCACAAAAACGTAGAATAAGGTACAAAGATTTCATTTATAAACAATAGATTTCACCCCAAAAAACTCAGCTCGATTAAACGCATGCACATAGAATACCGGTTTTTTTCTATCTAGAATAAAGAGAGCATGTTTGATCCTAATGATCTCACTACTATTTCAAGCACACAAGGCTCTTCAATGGTACAATGACTTTAATGCACCTAACTAATACACCTTTGATATATAAATGTGCAATTAAAAGGTTGCATTCTTGCAGCTTTATAATGTGGTTTGACTAAAGGTTACCTGCTTAGAAAGTGACAATGTAGTATATCCAAGTCTCTGATACTCGATTTTGAATTGGAAAACGCCGTAGACATCTGGGACCTTGAAAGAAGTATAATATAGTCCCTGAAAAGTAACATTTACATCTATGAATAAAACACAATGATACTATCAAATTAATAAAACAGGTGAAAATGAATTTACTAAGGTCACGACCTTTCCGTCTGTAGATAGGGTCTTCAAAACATAGGGACTCATCATATAGAATTGCACTTGTACATCATTGGCAACATACGGTTCCCAGCTTTTTCCAGACCACTCGTAAATTTCTACGGAATATTCCTGCAAATCAACCATCGTTGTGAATAAAGAAAAGACATCATGTATAGAAACACAATACAACGATGCTTATACAAGTTTACATACCAAATCATCATTTATCCTGTAAATCGCAGGTTCATCCACTTCACCCACTTTATGGTGAGTAACATTCACAGCCTTCAACAAGAAGATACATTAAAGTCAAGGAGATAAAGTAAATATAGGAATGCTGTTTTTCTTAAGTCATAAACAATTATGCAATTACCTTGAGATGGCCTCTTTCGTGGAAAACCCACTTGCTAAGCTCAGTCACTAACTGCTCATTACCGGATTTCTTAAATCTGTTTTTCATAAAAAAATAAGGCACAGGTGACATGGGAAGAAAATGTGAAAACACTATTCAATAACGTATGAAAAGTAGCAGATACCGGCTTAAAGGGAAGACAATTGTCCCCATAGAAATATATACATGAGAAGGATCTTAATCCATAACAAAAACTAACATAGGTGGACATATTTTGAAACTACGAGTACCAAGGATCAAAAAGAGCTTTACTTTTTTGAGTCTCCAGCTTTCTGAACTCCAGACCTTAGCAACCTGAAGTCCATAAGAAATTCATTACATTAACATGAACGAGCTCGTAAGAACAATTAATAAAATTCAAATCCAAATCAAAGTGTGGAGTACCTATTGCTGAACAGGTCAAGTGAGCCAGAGATCACAACCCTTGCATTATTTCTGGCCTGTGATACATGTCACGTTAGCTTCAAGATTTTGTGGAATTTCACAAGCTTTTGAAATACACTTGTAGCAACTAATCAGCAAAGAAAATTACACCCCGACAGGCTACAGATGTTGTCAATAAAAAAGGCAATGTTACAAAAAAAAAAAATACAGTATTCCACATTATGCGTATGCTTGGTACATTTATCTATTCGAAACAAGTCAGCAACTTCAAAAGCCAGTTGAATCTCTAGATAAATTCAATTTAAGGATCAGTATCAAGATCAAGTGGACAGTATATAAAACATAGACCAATGGAGAAGTACTGGACTTTGATATTAGAGGAGAACCTATCCAATTCATATATTTCGCAGTTTATTCCATATATATCAATTGACTGGAAAAACCTAGGTGCAAGATGACACAGATAACTGTTTGAAGACAACTATTTCATACGATAAATAGAAAACAAAAAATTAGGCATTGTGTAAAGTCAAGACAAACCTGCAAAACTGAAACCAATGAAATAGCAGATCCAAAAAGAGATGGAGGGCTTGACAATCCGGACTTAGGATTAGCAGAATACGCTGTGGGTGAAGCTGAAAGAACCTTCAACACCTAAAATGGAATTTATATTAACATCAAGTACATCAACAAAACAACATCAAAAGTCGTTAGGAGTTATCACACTTACCAAGCTATTTTCTGCATTCAACGTATGACCAATACCTTTGAACAATACAGGTGCCTGCACCATTCAACAGAAAGTATAGTCCTATCAATTGATGTAGATAGTATCGGCAGTCTAACTATAACTGAAAAGTAATCAAGTAAACAGCAGATGTTCAAGCTGTCTATAGACAAACTGGTCGTCAAAACATGGTCTCTGTTCAGAGATATAAAAAATTATAGCAATGGAGATCAACCAGATATACACCATCTTGCAACTAAATTTGACATAAGATACTTTTGTAAAAAGAGCTTGACAACTGACCTCAATCTTTTCCTTCCCCAACATGACCTCAGAATCAATAAGTTCGCTGGAGGCTATTAGTGTATGATCACCCTCAGTTTCTGATACAGCATAGCTAGTGTGATCGATAACCGCCGCAGAGGTATCCTACAACAAGGTAAGCTTAATATAAGTGATGCATTCAAATGTTAATTTAAAATGCATACAATACCCAAAAAAAGGAAGATGCATGGGTCTCAACATTTCTAGTGTAGGGAATATGGAAAAAAAAAGGGCCCGATAAGCTTGATAGATGTGACGAAAATTTAAGAATCATTTCATGGGAGCATGAGTCAATTAGGGCCAGGACAGCTCAATTTGGACAATAAAATCTGTGTTAAAATGATAACATCAACACCATAAATCAATCGTTGGCTATACTTTCAACTGGAATCAGCTCCAGCATACTTAATTCAAGATTTATGCAAAATGCATACTCTTCCCAATTGGGCTAAATCTTCCACCGGTTCCGGAACAGAATCCAAAAATTATGAACAAATCAACAACAAAAACCAGATGGGAAAATTATAATTGAGTACCTCATCAAAATCAAACCCGCATTCAGATGCAATGCTACGTATCAAATCAGACGCGCTAGCATCAGCAGCCAAAATCACATCGTGACCAGAGTCAACGAAATTCACAATCGCTGATAAATCCAAAGACCCACCAAATCCTACCACCAAACAAACAATCACCAGCTCTAATTAGCTAAACCCAAAAGCTTAAACCATAAAAACAAAATCAAAATGCAAAATTGATCAGCATACTGTCAGTGGTTGGAGCAAAAAGAATTAATCCGTCGTATAAATACTGTCCATAACGTTGTAGAGCCAATGACGGATCATCGGCGAGCTTGAAATCTATGTCAAAGCCACGAATTTGGAGAGAATTAAAGAATATAGAATGAGATGATTTGAGAGATACATCATCAAGGAGAACTAAAATCTTCCGATCAGATGGGTTTTCAGGAGAGAATGAAAGGGTAGGAAATGGGAACGACGAGATCGAACAGATGAGAAATGTTGTGAGCACCAGGAGCGCAGAATTCTCCATTGTTTGATGCTAGGGTTTTTCGGATCCAGCAGTGCAGCGATGACTATCACACTGTGTTTTAACATTTAACAGGAGATGCTATTAAGAGTGACCCCAATGGGACACCCAATTACACATTTCAAACACATCGTTTTCCGTTACATTTTTTCAACACCCAAAAAATAATTCACTCCAATAAGCAACCTCTATACATTCCTTTAAAAATATTTTATGCTTACAAAGTGATATTTGAATACGTCGCACAACGGTAAAAAAATAAAAAGATGTCGTATCCGTACACAAAAAGAGTTCAAAATAAAAAAATAAATATTTGGGCAGATTAATTTTTTTTATGGAAAAAATAGTATATATAATTTTTTTTTTCAATGATGTATATCACCACGTTGGCAATCTTCTTAGTTGTCGCTCAAATCATCATTCTTTCGATACACATAACACATTATTATATAAATGATATTGATGTGTGAAATTAATTTATTTAGGTAAAAGAGATAAATAAATTACAGTATCGTTCATATTAGCAGCCAGCCTTCATATTTAGAGGGCCTTAGTTTTATTTAGGGATAAGGTGTTGGGTTGGAAGCCATCATCATGAGCTTAAAGGTGAGATTCTTTCTATATTAGTTTTAGAGGGGGGATAAATCCTCCCATTGGGGTCACTCTTAGCTTCTTCACAAATTTTATTCTTTTAATTTATTGCTTATTTTTTCGTTTCAAATATAATAAACTATTCCATTGCATTATATTACAGATTTTGTTTAGTATGTATTTATACAGTTCAATCATCGATTGTAATAAACATTCTTATTTGTGTCTATGTAGTTTATAAACATGAAGTTCCCTTAATTATTTGACTTTTGTATGCGGATATTGTATTCTATTTAATTCAATTTATTCATACTTTATTAAAATGTTTGACATACACGTCTCCTTCCAATACACATTTCTTCTTGCGTTATACACGCGTCATACGGAGTGGCGTATCAAGGTTCGGATTTTACTCAAATTAAATATTTAAATATAATGTTCTCCGTGCATCGCACGAGTTTCTAACTAGTATTATTATAAATTGATTGTTTGCTTAAATAAAGTTTTTTTTAATTATCTTATTTCGTTAGATCGATTATGATGCAATATTGGATGTGCTCAAAGCCAGGGATCTAAACACTACATTTTTTTTTTTTTATTTTATCCAAAGGACGAAAGCTTTTATTACTAACCCTGATTAAATAATGACAGATTTCTTAAGATTTACAACTACTGGACCAACCCGATCAGATTAAAACGGCCTCGGGCGGGACCACGAACACAAAATAAACAGAAATAAACAACAACAACAGCGTCAATAAACAGATAGAAAAAGCTAGTGAGTCTTTGAATTAATAGAGAAAAATCTGGGAAAAATTAGATAAAGGTGGCCTACTGACACACGGATTCCCCGGGTCCATCCATCGATTGACAGCAAAAACTAAACACACACAAACAAACTAAAACAATATTTACACAGTGATAGTAGCGCCGCCGGGAAGGAAAAAACAAAGCTGCAAATCTGAAACCATGAACCACGATGGACGCCACCGGAACACCACCACCGACCGCCGTCTCCGGACGGAGAGAGAAGCCCGTAAGAGATGACTAACGCCTCCGACAAGAGAACGACTACCATAACCGCCGAATAAGAGCCCGAAGCCTTAACGGTGTTATGAAAATCACGCAGCAATAGATGACACCACCCGGTATGGGAAACAGACAAGCCGCTCGTCTCACCGCCGCACCACCGCCGCCAGCACCAGACTCTGTCCGCACCACCGCCGCCTCCACAGTCGGATCCAAACCAACACGCCACCGGTCATCACAAGACCACTGACTCCAAACAGCACCACTGAAGGAAGACGTCGGAGCAAGAGCACAATAAACACCGGAGCCGCATCAGATCTAAAACCACGGCCATGGAGAACAGCCAAAAAGAAGACGAACAGAGAGAAGAAGCTTTAAATCTTTTCCTTCTCCGCCATGGCACCACCGCCAGAAGGGGTTAGCCACCAAAATGGGAAAAGAGAGGCGGAAGAGGCAAGTGGAGGTAGAACCACACACTAAAAGAAAAAACTGATGGTGGTCGGACGCCGGCAGCAAACGCCACCGGCGCCGGAAGCTGGAAAGCTCAGAATCTTGCTCAGGAGAAGAGGGAGAAGGGAAAATAGAAGGGAAAATAGAAAATCAAAAAAAAAAAAAAAAAAAAATGCTTCGTTTTCATCATTAATGAACGCTTCATCCTTCGTCAACCACGTTCTCCGCAACTCCACCGCTCCTCGCCACCGCAAACCACCCGAAAACACTAACCCAAAAATCTTAGCAGCTACAATCCTTAATAATCTCTGCTTTGGCAGGCTCACAAAAGCTGTATCCATCCTATTTTCATCACCAGTTCCTTTCGACTTCCCTATCTACACTAAACTTTTCCAGATTTGTGGGGTTAACAAAAGCATTGTTGAAGCTCGAAAAGTTGAATCACATTTAGTTACTTTTTACCAGAATCCACCGACGTTTTTGCTTAATAGAGCAATTGAGGTGTATGGAAAATGTGGGTGTTTGTCAGATGCTCAGGAGCTGTTCGAGGAAATGCCTAGAAGAGATGGTGGGTCATGGAATGCAATGGTTATAGCTTATTCTCGGAAAGGGTATCCTGATAAAGCATTGGGTTTGTTTCATCGTATGCATACATCTGGGGTTTTTGCAAGTGAAATTACATTTGCTGGTATTCTTGGGTCATGTGCTGCAGTCTTGGAGCTTTGGGTTATGAGGCAAGTGCATGGGCTCATTGTGAAGTATGGATTTTGTGGCAATGTCATATTAGAGAGTTCTCTTGTTGATGGGTATGGTAAATGTACTGTAATTAGGGGTTTGATGAGATTACTAATCCAAATATTGTTACTTGGAACATTATCATAAGAAGGTATCTTGAGGCCAAGAAAGAAAAGGAGGCTATGGTCATGTTTAGAAAAATGCTTAGCACCGATACTATGCCGCTTAGTTTCACAGTATCCAATACTCTTATTGCTTGTTCGAGGATCGGAGGTCTTAGAGAGGGAGTTCAGATTCATGGATACGCCATTAAGGTTAATCTTGAACTCCATGAGATCGTCTCAAGCTCTGTTATTGATATGTATGTAAAGTGCAGTGATCTTGAAAGTGCTTCAATTATCTTTACACTTCCATCTTCACAAAATATTTTTAACCGGACTTCCATGTTGTCAGGATATTGCACAGAAGGAAAAATCAGGGAAGCAAGGGAGCTTTTATATGAGATCTCCAATAGGAGTATTGTTTCTTGGAATGCAATGTCGGCTGGCTACACTCGCGCATTTTTGTGGGAAGAGGCATTGGAGTTTGTCCTTCTAATGCGGAAAAAAACAAACGAGCTTGATCATGTCACTCTTGGACTTATCCTTAACATATGCTCGGCTCTTTCAGATGTTGAATTGGGAAAACAGGTTCATGCATATGTCTATAGGCATGGTTTCTACTCCAATGTTTCGGTTGGTAATGCGCTTATTGATTTATATGGAAAATGCGGCTTTCTAAAATATGCTAATCTTTGGTTCATCGAAATGGTTCACCTGCGAGACAACATTTCTTGGAATGCATTTTTGACTAGCTTTGGTCGTCATAAATTATGTGAAAATATGGTGATTTTGAGTGGGGAAATGCTAGGAGAAACTACACCAAGTATATATTACCTTTGGAACTCTCTTGGCTGGTTGTGCAAGCATTTATGCACTTGCAATGGGGAAGCAAATTCATGAATTTATGATAAGGAAAGGCTATCAGATGGATGTTGTCATATTTGGAGCTTTAATCGACATGTATTCAAAATGTCGTTATATTGAGTACGCCCTGAGGGTATTTAAAGGAGCAAATTTGAAGGATGTGATTGTCTGGAACTCTATAATACTAGGTTGTTATCATAACAATAAACTCGACATGGTCTACTCGTTGTTTGAATTGATGGAGAAGGAAGGTACTGCACCAGACCATATTACATTTAAAGGCCTACTGCTATCTTGTGCGTCTGATGGTCGTGTTGAAATGGGACTGCGCTATTTTCGTTTTATGACAGAGAAGTACCGTATAATTCCAAGAATAGAGCATTATCAATCTATGATTGATCTGTATTGTTGGCATGGCTTCATGGATCAACTTGAAGAATTTCTGAAGAATTTGCCATTTGAACCTACAGAACCTATGTTAACTCCTCGCGCAAATATGGGCATTCGAGATTAGAAAAACGGGCTATGGATCAGCTTAAAGAATACCGAGTGCTTTTGCTTGTAGATCATAATTATTACTAGTCAATTGTTTATTATTATTTGGCAAATGTTGTATCTTACTTCTTAAGAGCTTCAATGAAGCATAAATTGATATTGAAATAACAGTGTCTGTGTAACACCCCACCCTCGGACGGGCCCTTATTCAGGGTGAGTCATTACTTTCCTGTTCTCAGAGGTGCAATGCAATGAAAATAAATATATTAAAATATTTCCAAGGTTCTTCAACTATTCAAAACACCAACTGTAACCCTCAAAAGTCACTTCTGTTCCCAAAAAAAAATGTTAAAGAACTTGTTTTTGAAGAATGAACAAAATAAATATAACCCCTCAAAAGTCACTTCTGTTCCCAAAAAAAAAATGTTAAAGAATTTGTTTTTGAAGAATGAACAAAATAAATATAACCGTGCATCACATGATGCATTTATTTCAACAAATATATGAGTCTGAGTACTAACATGATAAAATAAAATTTCTGATACCAAGCTGAGACGTTGTCTTAACACTGCTGAGGAAGATTCACTGCCGCGGGTGATCGACACACGTATCTAGGAACTCTACCCGCTAAACTGATCTATCTGAAATTATTTTGATCCCATCCAATCCAAATTCTACTGAACTTTCAAATCCAGTGACCTTGTTCCCGCAACGGAACTTTAGGCACGAGGGTGAGAACAAATAAAATGATGAGAGGCTCACTTTTCAGGTTGCAGGCTCACCTTTCGGGTTGCACTGCCTAGCCCCTCAAATATATTGATTATGGCCGGTTCACAAGGACTCGATTCTATATATAACATCCCGAAGGAGCTCCTCCCCGAAACTGCTCTTTAAGGTGGGGTACTAAAGCTAAAGCTCTTTCTTTTAAGAATTCATCTAGTTCTATCTTTCTCTCCGCAAAGTCGTAAGACCATGTATGGGGGCTGACGCCTGCCCAGTGCCGGAAGGTCAAGGACAGGAGGGGAAGAAGCTCTAACGGAAGCATCCAATCAACAGCTTTCTAGGGTAAGGAATGGAACTTCCCGGCACGCAGGAGTACGTTGAAATCTTCGCTAAGACAATGGAAGGAGACCACCTACTGAACAAATTGCATCTCATATAGATGCAAAATCTATCCACTCGATTTCGAGGCTTAGCTACAACTTCAGTCTCTTCTTCTCTCGAGGTAAATCAAATGGTGACCAAGAGAAAGGAGGAAGTTGATTTGGCTATAATTACAAAAGCAACTGAACTTGATAATGTTGCAAGCAAGTGTAATCAAATGCAGGTGCAAATGCATCAGGGCCGAATGGTTAGTCAAGAAGTGGAGCTGGGTGAACTACAGGCTGCTCAAACAACTCCAAGTGCAGCAGCTCTTGGGCAATCAAAGAAGGTTAGCAAAGAACTGGGCCAAAATGTTGTTATTGCAAATCAACTAGCCAAGGCTGCTCAGGACAGTAAGGTTGGGAAGGATTCAAAAGGTTTAACCACAAAAAATTCCTTTGAGATACTCTCTATACCCGATCCATTGGATATGGAAGGTGTATATAGGCAAGAGTCTAATTGTCGGAATTCTATTCAAGATGAGCTCAAATATATGAGTTTAGATCCAAAAGCTCAGCTGGGAGAAGGCATGTCGGATGAGGAATTCAATGACTTCAAGGAAATGTTTACTCCGGCAAAGAGGATTACTCGAATTACTCGAATTCGAAAGAAAAAACAAATTTTCGATATTTAGTTTTTGTGTTTTCCTGTTTTTTCTCTTTCAAAAAGCTAGAAACTCGGCTTTGTGAGTCTCAAAATGCTTCAATAAAATAAAATATGTTTTAAAAAAAAAAAAAAAAAAAAAAAAATAGGGTTTTGGGGTGTTCATCATTAAATTCATTCAGGCCCGGGTTTAATTAGGTGACATAATTTGCCATCGTCATTGGCGCTAGAATGAGGGCCTTCTACTGTTGAATACACCAAGATCACGATGCCTCCCAAGGATAAGGCCGCCAAGAAAACCACTTCCAAAACCGCAGATCAACAGAGTTCGCAGATCAACGAGCACGTGGATCTGGATCCACAAGGAACCAAAGATCCGGTGCTGGATCCTATCCACGAAGATCCCCAGAAGGAGAAGCAAGGTCTTGCTCCAAAACATCAAGTTATCGTGGATCAATTGGCAGCGGCCGATCGCGAATTGATGTCCAGAATTATAGCAGAGGCGTTCATGGCACAGAAACATGTGGATGGCGCCAAGAAAGACGCACCAGAACACGCCAAGCAAATTCTCAAGGAACGGATCAGTGCATCGTCCAGCTCCGTGGAGAAAAAGAGACTCAAGATTCAACAGAAACATCAAACGATGGATGAGGATAAAGTTAGGCAGGAGCTGGACGTTATTCTGGGCAAAAACCAGGTCTCACTATGGCTGGAATCCCCCTTCACAAAAGAAATCGAGGATTTTCCCAAACCCAAAGGGTTTTAAATACCAAAGATAGAGCCATATGATGGCATCACGGATCCAGAAGACCATCTACACAGGTATTTGTCTCAGATGAGGTTGGATGGCGCTCATGATGCGATACGATGTCGGGCCTTTGAAACATTACACGTCGGTCGAGCCAGAGAGTGGTTCATCAAGCTACGACCAGGATCGATCTATGTAGTCCTGTACATATGATGAAAACGAATTTTATATGTGAGAGGCAAATTTTATATTTAATGATGTATTTATAAATAAATAAAAAACATATTCTTAAGTGTCATTGACGATTGTCGAAAACTCACGCCTGTTTTTGTATCTTTAGATTCTTTTTAGTCAAAATGCAAGACAATGTGTATGCCCATTTGCTAGCTAGAGAGGGTCCCAGTCTTGTTGGATTCAAAGAATGGGCTCTTCTCTCTTCTCTCATGTAATTCAAGCATGTATGATTGATGTTGATTACATAATACGAAGCACTTTTGCCTCTCCAAAAAAAATTTTATTTAATGAGCGTCAAATTTGTATTACGTACGGTGGCGGACCGACATACAACTAAGGGGCATACTAATACTTGTAGTATGTATCTTGTTTGCCCATCCTTAAATTTTTTTATTTGTCTCTTAAAGAGTTTTATTGCTCCCATTACCCGAGTTCTCGCGTTCGCCACTGATTACGTAGGTGTTATATGTAATGGAGTTTGGCCGTATACTTGTCCATTACGCTCCTAACCTATGGTAAATTTTATGGTGGTCAATGATCATCAAATTCAATATTGATCTTAATGGTTGAGAATTAAATATATATGATCATAATCATTCATATGATGACATATGTCTATTGAATTTGGTGGTAATTGATCACAATATAATTTGACCTTAACCTAACCCTACGTTTAGTTGATCAAATAAAAAAATGCGAAAAAACTTAAGGCCGGGATACGAATACACGATATCTACTCGCCCATAATATCAAGTTGTGAATAATACATATAGGAGCTCTAGCTTTTCATGTCGATAACCGAAAACAAGAGGAAGAAAGAAGAAAAAAAAAATTGGTTCGATCAAACTGACCGACAACTATATATAATTGAAAAAAAAAAAAAAAAAAAAAAAAAACAAATCAACTATATATATAAGATGGAGAAATGCAATTATATCACTATATATTTTATGATATGAAGAGACATAAATTTGGCCGGGTCAAGGAAAAGCGGCTATTAAATCCATTTGACATAAAAAAAAAATAGATATCACTTCACTACATAATGCAAATTAAAAAGCGCAGTAACATAATAAAAGAATAAAAAATAAAAAAAAGAACGCAGTAACATAATAAAATAGAATAAACATAGTAAAGTAATAATAATATATAGTAGTTGTCATAACACGTGATCAACAATCTTAGAACATTCCTTTTTTCAATAGATATTGCTACAATTTTATAACACAACCCTGTAGTTACTTACTAGGCAAGTTCCTCCACACTGAAACCCTCAATACATATCTACATCGCCTCATTGGTTGGGTTTTGTCCACTTGAAATGAAAACAAATAAAATGTCAATATAAACCCCACGAAAAAATCTTTTTTTTTTTTTTTTTTTTTTTTTTTTGAGGGGTCAATTTTGTTGTTGGTAAGCTTTTAATGTTTTATTTTTATATTTTATTCATTGCCAATAACTTTTGAATATTCATTCAATGGAAAATTAGAAATATAAAAGTCCATGCTCATGTTTGTAGACACAACTTATTATGTAATCTAAATAAATAAGGTAATGACTATTTTTGTAACGCCCGTTTTGGACAGAGGCATCTTATCAGGAAAAAAGGCGTTCAAGACGTATAAAATAAAATAAATTCATTTTACACGTAAGTCTCTCTACTACTTCAGATCAAATTAAAGAAACTAAGCAAAAAGCTGGGTAATTTTTTCAAATATCCAACAATAGAAATAACTAAAGATGGAAAATGTAATACTTATTACATCCAAAAGAAATACTGAAAGTAAACTACAAGTTCCAACAATAGTCCAAGTCTATGAAATAGTTAAAAACAGAAAATAATCAAGCGCCTTCACCCGGCGTGGCCCTCAAACGTCGTCATCAAAGTCTCCTCTAAATCTTCACCAACTGTTCGTTTTTCTTCCCCAAACACATAAATAAACATGCATTTGAGGTAGAGTCTGATGTACAAAGTAAGTAGAAGGCTACAACATAATTAAGGTTTATTATTAAAAGGTTTGTCTTAATGAGACCGACTCAATCTAGGGTTCATTCCGTGCCCATCGACATGTCATGACTATACGTTTCTAGCTTAGCTTATCTTCGTTACATCATTACCCAAGGACACAATGCATGGTGAAAATTCCACCATGAGATATACTTGCCAACTACGGTGATTAGCACCGGTAGTCCCGGGATCTCCCCGGTATGCATATACGTTCGATGGATTTCCTCCACTACCCTTCAGCCTTTTGAGCAATTAGCGTTGTCCACCTTTTTTATGAACGTATCACACCGCCGATTTGAATCAGTGCCTAACCGAGAATAGATGATGTTTTAGCTTTTACTACACATATGTAATTATTAATGTGAATTAACTAACCACCTAAGTGTTTTCAGAATAAAACTCACCTTAACGACTCAACTCCCTCACTTAGACAGCTAGACATCACACCTTAACAATTACACGGACATTGATGAACTCTAGTCCATCAAAGCACAAGCCCTTTCATGCCCTTCCGACGGATCCGAACTTCAACTCCCTTTAAGAGTACATTCGGTGTTTTAACTGAACGAATCAGAAGTTCACTCGAAGCTTGTTTATGTTTAATCCATGTTAGTATATCAAAGGATTAACATTAAAGGTTCATAACATAGATAAAAATCATGTTTTCATCAAAAAGGAGGTTCGGTGCGCCAAAGACGGGTTGATCTTGCACGACCGAGCCTCGATGATGTGAATTTCGGGAAAGCGGTCGTCCGGTGCGCCTTGATGCGAGTCTCAGATGCGTGAAAATTTGCTTATGGTTCACCGGTGCGTCTGCACTAAGCTTGGTGCGTCCGCACCGAGCGTGCCACTCTCCAAAAACTTAGTTTTTGATCCCTAATCGATCTCTAACATATTTAACATGAATATACTCAGAAAAACACATAAAAACACATAAAAACTTGATCTTTAACGGACCACAACATCCTATGCTTTCTAAACGATTCATAGCATGAGTTCTAATCATCAAACAACATCAAGATCATAACTTACATCCTATAAACCATAATTAAATGTGTAGGAAGACCTTCTTACCTTAAGCAAGCTATTCCAAGTCCAAAACTCAGACAAACAGCAGCAAAAACGATCTCTTTTCTGCAACAACCTATATGATCAATCCGAATTTGCATTACAAATCGATCACACGATTCCAAACGATTAAACTACGAAAGGTATGAGTTTTGATCCATCAAACTCATCAAAAACAGCAGGAAATTCGAATTTCTTACCTAGAGAAAAGCTCTAACTTTCTGATACCGAAACGACGCTCTCCTAACGACGATTCCGATGCTTCTCTCGAAACTGAAATCCGTTAAGAATCGACTCAAAAATCGAAGAAAGTCTCTCAGCCTTTGTTTCTTGCTTTTACACGCAGAACAGCAAATTGGGGATTGAAAAATCTGATTAAAGGTTTTAGGGACTAATTTGGTTTATTTTCCTTAAATAGGAAAATCCCATAATTATCTAATTTCAATGATTTTCCTTAATCATCCTTTTACTAAAAATCAGATTTCCTTTCCCTTAATATATACATATATATCTCGAAATCATATATATAAATATCAAAATAATTAAACTCCGAATAAAAGGAACCGAACCCAATATTTCGTTTTCGCAAAATGACACGTCTACCATTTTCCGAAAAGCAGAATATTACAATTTCATTTAACAATTAAATGCACATGACTTTTCTTTACAAATTGTAAGTGATGTAGGTCAATAAATGATTATCCTTTATTACGTTTTTTTACTAAAAAAACAGTATATATTTAGGGGGTTCTATTTGGACCCCCCTATTTACTACTTGCACCCACTTGCTACTTGTACCATAAAATTTTGCTATTGGCACCACAAGATTATTTTGATTATTTTTATACTTCTCACACTACACAATTAATAAAAAAATTACTACATACACCACATATTTTTGAAATTATAAACAAGTCCTCCTAAAAATTACTACCTACCCTCATTTTTTCCGCGACCCCTCCCCTCCTCATTTTTCCGCGAATCCCCCCCATTTACAAACCCCAAACAGTCTCCCTTTAATTATTCCAACTTCCACCACCACCGCCCACCACTTTCCTCCTTCCCCACCCACCCAACCCTTTCCTTTTGTTCGGAAAAGGGTTTCCTTTAACCTTTTTTGAACAATTTGTTGATTCAATGCGTTTCAACCAATTTTCTTCACGTAAATTTATTACATCCATCTGCTTTTTCACCAAGAATTTATTGCGCTGAATTTTCTCATTGTTAAATCGTCCATTTTGACCCGAAAATGGGGCATAAATCGAAAAAGAAAAATGGTACGGGTTCACCACTAAATCGAAGAATAAGGATGAAATTGTTCCTATTGTTGCTCTCCCGCCGCTAAATGTTGGTGAATCCACCTCTCTCTCTTTGTGAAGGTCACCGGAGAAGCAACGGTCGGGAAAAATGGTGATTCAGTGGCCTAGTATTTGAATTGACAAAGTCGGGTGCTTTAACAAATGATTGCAAATTTCGAGGGAATTTGAAGGATTTGGAGACCGATAAATCCAAGCTAGTAAAAAAGAAATTGGTAATGAAGCTTCAAGAACTCGAAATGGCTACGAATGCCGGAAGTGATAACCGAAATGATTTGGCGGTCCTCGTACCGATTTCTTCAAACCCCAATGTTTTGAAGGCTGCTAAAATTTTATCTGGAACGAACAATGATAATCTGACCTCCAATGAAGCTTCTTTGGTTGGAAAGGTCACCAATTTATAGAGAGAGGCTCTCAAAGGCGACAAGTTTTGGGGGTGGTTTGATTTCCGTGGATTTGGCGGTTGAAAAAAATGGTGGATTTGCGATTTGGTGCAGCTGTGATTTGGCCGGATTTCATGGAGATCGGATGGCCGGATTTAATGGAGATGGTGGCTGCCGGCTTGGGGGTGGGGAGATAGATTTTAGGGATTGAAAATGGAAGAAGAGGGGGAAAATTGAAATGTCAGAATTTAGGACTTAAATGTATTAAGTTCAATTTTTAATATGTTGAGGTGCCACAAAAGTAATTGTGTGGTGTGTATAAGTAAAAAATAATAATCGAGAAAAAGTGCAAAGTAGTAAATGAAGCCCAAATAGACTTCTATATTTATTGTAATGTTTTATCGTGTACAAATTAATGTCAAAACATTGTTAGCCGCTTATATTACATTTTATTTTTTCAAATTTAATTATTTTTCAACGTTTATATTCTAAAATCACCCTTGCAAAAAAAAAAAAAAAAAAAAAAAAAAAAAAAATCACTGTTATATTTCATTCACACATAGAACAGTATAACGTTTATATTTAAAATCCGAAGATAATGTTGTGCTCTCATAGCTCAGTTGGTTAGAGCACCCGTTTAGTAAGCGGGAGGTCTTGAGTTCAACTCTCAATGAGAGCAAATGTTTTTTTTCCTTTCCAACCCCATATTTGTCAATGACGTTAATTTTCGCTTTTGAGGGTTAATTTTCGCTTTTGAGGGTGTGTTGCCAACGAGATTGTGTCACGACTTTTGAAACTATGTCTTAACAAGAAGTTCACCTTGCCACATCCACCTTCCTCAATGCAAATTGGCTATAGGTTATCCTTTCTTCGGAGAACTCTCATATGTTAAAAAAAATCCCTCTTAACTACGAGCCTTGATTAGAGAATTGAAAATGGTCAAACCATTCATGTGTGGGAAGATCATCGGGCTCTTATTGAACCATCTTTCAAGCTAATCATCAAATTAAAATAAATAAATCTCCGCTCCCCTCAATCGTAATTTCAAACCTCATCTCTCATCTAAATGGCTGCATGAATACAAGTTTGATTAAAAAATCCCTCATCTATTCGTAATTCTCATAGAGCTTGATATAGCTTTATTTGCAACTGTTTGCTGGAAGTCTGGAACATATGAAAAAATTGTTGCAACATCGTCTTTAACACCTCATGCATGCTCCTCACCGTACGTAATAAGCCGTGAAGGCGTTTTTGATAGTTCTTGAAGAATTTCAAAGCTTTATAAAAAAAATTCCAAATCCCTATTAGCAATCCATCAAGATCATCATTGGTGCAGCTTGGAAGGACGGGAAAACGGGTATAGGCATCATTGGTTCGAATCATCTAAGAATTATAGTCTTATGAGTTCCAATACCCATCTTTTCTAGAACGTGATGAACTTATGAGATTTTTGAAGAGAGAACACATTGCAAATTATCTTTTTTTTTTTTTTTTGGCTAAACGATAGGTGGGGGTTTTGGACCGACTCCTTAAGGAGATGTAGGCCTATAAAATCTTCCTCCAAGATTGTCTGCACAGATTTGGGACGTTCTTACGGACTAGTCACTCCATAAGCAAGTTGTTGCCTCGTCTTGACCAGATGATCCGCCACGTTGTTGGCTTCTCTCTGATTGAAAACAACTTTGACCTCTCAATCCAATTCAAGTATATTGGTGATGTCTTGAATGATCGCCAAACTCTCTTCATTCTCACATAACAAGACTTATTCAGTTACGACATTAGCACACAATATCCATCATACTAAGAAAGCTTGTAATACCTCGGCCCATCTTCTATTTAGTTATAGTCTCTCTCATGCTTGTTTTAGGCGGAGGTGGAGAGGTGGATGCATTGCCATTATGCTGGGGTCAATTTCCCCACTGAGAACCAAATTTTTTTTTTGGTATTTAAACAATGTAGTTTAGTCGATAAAAAAAACGAAGACACGATTGATGTCCCGGGTTCATTTTCGAATTTGCTTTTGTGCCTCTACTGAAGAAAAAATAATGAATCCGCCACTAGCTCTAGGTATTACGGTTCCACAATTTCAATGAAATTACCTTAAAACACTATTAGCGTGACGATACAGGGTTTCACTCCCTCCACGTGTCGTCTATTGGTTGGTCATCACACTAAGATAACGCCAGTGTATTCATGTCGATGCCCAGGCTCGAGGCCAAGGCCATCACAGCGAAGCCAGGTTACGATTATCGACTATCGAGTATCGAGCAGTGTAGGACGTTCAGTCCGCACCAGCTAGCAATGTAGGACAGTGATCCCCAGAGTCGATAACCGCAGGTCGGTATACCGACATCAGGGATGGAGTCCGCATCAGCTTACTAAGCCCATTAACAGCGATAGCTTGGGCAAGGGGTCAAGGCCCATTTAAGGGTAAAGGTGACAATAATACAAGCCGACTTAACCTTAGGGTTTAAGCAAGTATGATCACTATAAATACCCCCATTCCAGGAACTACGTAAGGCTTGATTCCTGGAAATTAACAGGATACGTAGGCAATCTAAGAGAGAATCTTAGACTCAGCCGCAAAACACAAACATCCATCACCTCATCTCCTTTTCGGCATTAGGGTTCTTGAGTATTCATCACTAGATTCATAAAAAGCCCGGTTTATTCAAGGTGACTAAATTTAGCATCGTCATAGCGCATCGAAATCAGCGGAATCAAAATACCATAAAAATGAAATGATTTATACAACACACGTTGTGTCATAACATATATCATTACACATGATATCACAATTGATCAACGTCAAATAACTAATTGTTTATACAACCGTTGTATGAAGCTTGTATCAATTGAAATGCCTTGTAATCATGTATTCTTACTTGTTTTCAAATAATGTAGCTATGTATTTTTACTCGTTTTCAAATAATAAACTTTTAATTTGTTTGAGAGTTATATCAAAAAAAGTTTCCTTGAGAGAGTAAAAATAAAACACTATAATATATGTTTATTTATGTATCAAAAAATATCTGCTATTTAGTGTGACCTTAATACAAAAGTTGCTTTTGAATTTTCGTTTCGAATTATTATAAGCTCCACCTTAATAACTTGTGTGCATTTTTTTTTTAAAAATACAAATTGTAGAAGATGCCTAATGTTACATTAAAAAAAATGAAAATTCGTTTACTTTGTATATATCGTTTACTTGTTACTCATATTTAAACCTATTTATTATTCAATTTTTCCCGGAAAGCAAATATATTTAAAAGCTGGTTTCAGTGAACATTTCTTGCTTGTAGGGTTTAGGTAAAGATTTGTTTGGAGAAATTGGTCTTCGTTTCATCGGACGCAGAGCCATGGATTGAATCCCTAACGAAGCTCACATTCTTAGCCAGGTACTTTCCTTTTGCAGTTTTATGTTCCCGCTTCTACTTCTCGCTTAAACGATTTTTTTCTTTTGGTTGTTATTTGTTCTACTAGTTTATGCTCACCGGAATACCTTTAGTTGCTTTTGGGAAACCTGAGGTTGCTGTTAATTTTGGTATTGTTATTCATTTTTGGTTCAATCATAAAGGCATCGTAGCGTTCTTGCACTTAGAATGAAGTTATTTAACTGAAACATTTGTGTCGTGAAACACAAATTTCTGGTTCAATCATTTGAAAATTAGTGCCGTTACTGTAATCTTTGCATTGTGTCACATTTTCACCTTCTTGTCAAAGGATACTACTGGCCTGAGAATGAAAAATCAAGAGCTATGTGTGGTGCTAATAAGCTAGCTAGAATCATGTCCATTTCTGTGTGTGTGTTTTTTTTTTTTTTTTTTTTTTTCCTTCTCATTTGGAGGGCGGGGTTGGGAGGTAAGAAGGATTGCTCGGAGTTATGTTCAATAGCTTTTATTTGATTTGCTTGGGCTCTTCATTTAAGGAAGATATCCATAGCATTTTGATATTGTAATGTCTCAGAGGATTTGGTCTATTATCTTTTAAGTTATCAGTCGAAGCATCCTTAATTCTCTGTCTGCTTCTTCTTTCGGTTCCCATGGTGCCATCTTCAGTTGAGAAAGTCGAGTTCCCTAGATAATACTTCTTGGTCCTGCACTCATGCTATGGATTGTATTAGATTAGAAACTTAAACGAGTTGGTGCCTATTATAACAAAGAAAAAAATTAGAGCTTGTTTAGTACATCGATGAATCTTATCAAGTTTTCATAACTGTTTCAATGAATCTTTTCAAGTTTTCTTAATTGTTATGATGAATCTTTTCAAGTTTTCTTAATTGTTTTGTGAAGCATAGTGTTTACATTAGGCATAAATGGCCGCCCCTTCCTTAGATGCCATGTACACGGGGCGATTCCATGCTTTAGACTGCCATTTTAAGTACGGTTTTGTAAAGTGTTGTATCAAGCCTAAAACCATTTGTTGTTTTTGGCCATTATAACAGTACTCTATTTGTGGAATAATAAAAACTGTTAATGTTGAAGAGTTAAATGCAGACTGGGGCTCAGTTACATGTATTCTGATGTTGTCTGTGCGCATATCTTAATGTACTAATCTTAGTCGGCTTTTAGCAGAAAGTTTCAAATTGCTGTTAATGGGTGCTCCTAAGCTGAAGTGGACCCCTGAGGAAGAAGCTACTCTGAAAGCTGGTATTGCCAAGTATGGACTAGGCAAATGGAGTACTATACTGAAAGATCCAGAGTTCAGCGATGTCTTGAAATCACGCTCAAATGTGGACCTTAAGGTATTAGGTTCCCTCTTTCGGTTGTCTGCTCACTTGTTGAAATATATAATCAAAGAATTATTAAGGCAAGAAAATGGATTGATGGATTTTCATCTATTCTGGGAAATATTTTCAAGATTGCTTTGATGTGAAGAGAGTATATACTAAGGCGTTTTTTGGGATGAACAGGATAAATGGAGAAATTTAAATGTTATGGCCAATGGATGGGGTTCTCGACAGAGGATTAGAAATGCAAATAGAAGCACTCCATTGCCACCCAAGGCTGTGCACAGTTCTGCGGATCAGAGGGTTGTTGGTGATGTTCCAGAAGCTCCTGACGCTAGATCTCTTGCTGTTTATCCTGAAAGAACAGAACTTGCAGTTTTTAGAAAACCAATTTCAAGGTTGCAATAATGTTTTTGTTAATGGTTTCATACTCATGCTTAATGGCCTTGTTTGAAGGCGCACAAGTCTCTGGCATGCATCTTTTAACTAGAAATCACTTATGGATTGCACGGTCCGTTCTAAGAGTCAAGTAGAAGCAGGGTGGAACTATTCGTACGATTTTCTACAAAAAAAATACGAATTAGTTTTGGTCTTTCATGTTTTGTTATGCTTTACATAAACTAGTGTCAAATTGATAGATGCATATATCTGACATCATGCATTAGTAAGAGAGGAACATTTTATCTGGTATTCTGTCAAATTCTTCGTAGGTTTGATGATGTTGTGGTGGAGGCTGTTTCCAAATTGAAGGAGCCTCGTGGGTCTAGTCGTGCTTCAATTGCTTGGTACATAGAGGTAATCTCAGTTACATTTTGGGAAGAACTTGCTTTCTTCTTTTTTCACTATGTTCTTTACTGAGTGAATACGCGGCATGTTGTAGCTGAAGGTTGAACATATAAATGCATATTTTTGCTCTTATACTGTTATAGTTTTTCCAGCACCATGCCGTATGGTACCATGCTGGCTCTTGCAACAGATCGTGATGACATTTTTTTTTGTTTTTTGTTTTTTGTTGTTTTCATGTATAATTAATGTGTTATATTTCTTAATGAGCAAAGAAGATCGCAAGTTGTAGTTGAAGGTTGACTATTGTAATGCGTACTATTGCACTTATACTACTTTATTTTCACTGCCGAATGGTTTTGTAGTTGAAGGTTTCTTTTTGAAATGACTTCATTGCATTAAGTTGGGAACTTGGGATCATGATAATGATTTTGCAATAATTGTAGGAATACAATTAATATATCCATTATCACTGCAAACATCAATGTTATAATTAACCTTTGTTATGAATTTTCTGTTTTCTTCTTTGGTCAATCCTCTTTCTGTTTTTCACCTTTTCTTGCTTGCCATAGGAGCAATACTTGATACCTTCTGATTTTGAAAGGATTTTGACTGCAAGTTTGAAATTCCTGACTGAATACGGGCGACTGATTAAGGTAAACAATACGCTTAATAAAGGACTTTGATAAGACGAGTATATAACTTGTTGCATTTTTTTTTTTCAAACTAGAATGCTGTTTGCTGGTTTAAGTTCGTAAGCTTTTGTAAATCACTCTGTTAGGTAAGACATCAGTACAGGATTGCACCAAGTTCGACATTGTTTGATGAGGAAAACACAGCTCCTTTGCTTCTTCTGGAAGGAGGACCGAAGCCCTTTTCTAGTGTAGTGACGAATGGGATTAGAATACTTAACAAAGCTGATATGGATGCTGAGCTGGATAAGCTGAGGAACATGACTGCACTAGAGGCTGCTGAAGCTGCTGCAAAAGCCGTGGCAGAAGCAGAAGCTGCTGTTGCCGAGGCGGAAGCGGCCGCAAGAGAAGCTGAAGTGGCCGAGGCGGAAGCAGAGGCGGCCCGTTGTTTTGCTGAAGCTGCGAAGAAAGCTCTGAACTGCAGACTTGTCTATGCCTGGTATTATCAACCTTTTCTCGGTTTTTCTAATTTGCATGAGATTTAACTACAATGCACATGTACCTATGTTTGGTAGAATGTCTCGTTTATCCGACACACAGATACACACTGGATACTTAGAATACATATCTGGGGTGAATTGGTAAATTTTTGAAGTTAGATACCGGATTCAGATATATCTGTAATTCGGATATGTGAAATGAAAAACGGTGTTGAAAAATGAGTAAAAACTGTCGGATAAGGAATGAAAAGGTGTCCAAAATGATGAAAAAACTACAAAAGATGAAGAAAACAACTAAAGAAGTCTTTATTCTCCATGTTATAATATTTATTATTTGGTCCTCATTGTTTTATAAAGTACAATTTGGTCCCTGTATTTTTAATATTTGCATACCGTATCCTATATTATCTGTGTAGCCATATCTGTGTAGCCCATATCTGTGTATCCCATAGCTGCGCATCCGTACCCGTGACCTAGGCATTTACTTTCTTGAATCTTGTGTGCTAGAATTTGCTAATGTTGTGGACTATTGATAATATTGTCTTGCATTTGCAGATTAAATGATCTCTGGAAGAAGCATAGACCTGGACTTATTTGGCTGTTAGTGGGTGATGCTGCCTCTCAAGCATGTCAATGGATGTAGATATAAAAAATAGTTTTTTGTAAATGGTCAAAGGTTGTTGTGTTGATAGTTCTGTGTAATATGTAATAGCTTTGTAGGGGGCGGCTATACAGTGAACATGCTGGCAAGGTGGTACACACACTATAAATCAAGCATATGGTTACTTTTGTTTTTGGATTTGGGCAGTTCATTTCTTGAAATCTGACATGTTCCTTATTATGCAATGTTTCAATTCACAAAATTAAACAAACTTGTCATCTGGATTACTCGGGTCAATTGGTCAAGGAGCTTCGAGCACGAAAAGAAAAAAAAAGACATCAGTCCACTCAAAACATAACAGATTGACACCGAAAACAGACCCCCAGATGATGATTTCAAAATAAAGCAATTCAAGCTTTCAATATAGGAGCCAGACTTCCTAGGATAATTAACTGAAGACTCTACTCTCGAGTACGTTTATATGTTTATCATGCCATAGTAATTAAGAATCAGCTAGGTATGTATGTGTATGCTTGTTATGAATCAGATTATGAGATATGATACTAAAACAAGAATACCTTATCGCAATTAGCAAAAATCTATGCTTGAAGCAATCAAACTACAAATAAGTTGGATGAACTGGTAAACCAAATTCAAGCTCTAAAACCTTTTGCCATATAAAAGAAATGTGTGTACTGCCATGTTTTCCTTTCAAGAATTGCACAAATTCAGTGCAAAAAGGCCTCATTTATACTGCCAAATAATTCTACAATAAGGCCATGGAAATTGAGAAACATAAGAAGCAAAAACCAATACACTACACTCATTCCAAAACAGCAGTTGCACCAACTCCTTTAAGCTTCTCAACAATGGCTTCAGCCTCGTCTTTCGTAATCCCTTTTTTAACCACAGTAGGAGCCTTCTCAACCAAATCTTTAGCTTCCTTTAATCCCAAATCAGTAAAACCTCTAATCTCCTTAATCACTTTAATCTTTGCAGCCGTATCGAACTTCTCTAGCTTAACATCGAAAACAACCTTCTCAGCAGCCTTCGTGTCCACTGATCCAGAATCAGCCGGACCTGCAGATGATTCAAGACCGAAATTGCTGGCCCGCACCTGTTAAGACCCAATTTGTGCCTGAAAAGGATTGCGTAGTCATGCCTCTCGAGCCTATTGAGGCTTAGAAGCTCGTCGGCGATACGTTCGAGCTTCTGGGTTCGAGTTTGAGTAGAAGTGCAAAGGGGTCGCAGGAATCGTAGGCGTCCGGCGATTTGCTTGCAGCGGATTTTGGTGAAAACAAATGACATTTTTGATGTAGCTGCTGATTAGAGAGGCTACTGCACAGTGGTGGATCCAGAAATTATTTTCAGCGGGGTCCCAGAAAACATAATATGTAAAGGTGATCTAACAATATACATATATATAACACAAAAAATTAGCAGAATCACTCAAATATCTAACTGTTCAAATTTAAGAAATGCTAATGTCCAAAGAAATCAAAAAATATATAGAATATCCGTATAGAACAATCCAACACATTCAACCACCGAAACAGTAAAGCTTAAAACAGACACGGTTAGAATTTCAACAATAGAATATTGAGAAATTCAAACAAAGCTTCAAATGTGAGGGGGCATAAATCTAACAGATCTAGTAAAAGTTATGCTTCAACCAAAAACATCTATGAGATCCTTTTGGAGAAAATATCATATTGCCAGAGTCCAATTTCACAAGATTCCACACACACACTGACACACATTCCTGGATATTGAAAATCATCATAAAGCACCTAAATCTGTAAGGTAACATATGTCAGAAACCAGGAACACGACAAACAATTCAATTGGCAGAAAAAAACAAAAGACACACAAAACTGAGCTAACCATCAAGCTCTATATGACAACGATATTGCAACAATGTGAATCTATCTGAATTGTTCAATTGCATCCTTCAAGAATGAAAGCAGGCGTTGGGCTCGCAGGAATGTGAAAAAATCTGCTAACTTTAAACCAGAAAAGGAATACCAAGTACAATAACAACGTTTCTACCTAAAACAGAGAAAGGATCAACATAAAAGCCACAAATAATGCACACGAGACTATAGTACATCAAACTTGGAAAGATAACAGAATGGCAGAGTGAGCTGCGAAATCACATAATCAGATAGATACGGATTTGTTTAAGTCATAACAACACCTCCCATAGCCATAAAGTAGCAAACTTTTGCAAAAAGATAAAAATACAAAACAACTGGTAAGTATGATATGACTCGATCGAACATAAAAAGCTATTTGAAATGATTAATAGTTTATCATAGAAGTAATGGAAACCGGAAAATAGGGGGAGGGGGATTACTCATGAAGATGAAAAAGCGAGTTGTTGAAGAGAGCATCGACGAATCTTCGATTCTTCGACCAGAAAATAGTGCAATGAGGTCTTGAGAAGCTTTTGCTCGCGCCAAGACACACTAGTGCTCCTCGTCCTCGCCTGAGTGTCGCCTGAGTGTGGAGTCTACCGGAGATGGAGTTCGAAATTATGGTGGCGGAAACTGAAAAGGGAAAACACCGGCTGGTGAGGTTTGGATTGAGAGGGACGATTACAGGGAAAATCATTTTTTTTTTTTCCCTTGAATAGGAAAACCGAAAACCTAATGCAAACGACGTCGTTTCGTAAATTATATATTCTTTTTTAAAATAATTTTTAAGCAGGGGCATCGAGGGGAGGGGGGGGTTGGATTACCTCTCCAAATATTCTAATTTGCATCTGCTCAGTTGATACGGTCTTTTTTTTTTCCCTTGTTTGGGTAAAAACAGCACCGTATCAACTTGGACAGGCAAATTAGAATATTTGGAGAGGTAATCCAACCCCCCCCCCCCCGCGATGCCCCGGCTTAAAAATTATTTTAAAAAAGAATATATAATTTACGAAACGACGTCGTTTGCATTAGGTTTTCGGTTTTCCTATTCAAGGGAAAAAAAAAAAATGATTTTCCCTGTAATCGTCCCTCTCAATCCAAACCTCACCAGCCGGTGTTTTCCCTTTTCAGTTTCCGCCACCATAATTTCGAACTCCATCTCCGGTAGACTCCACACTCAGGCGACACTCAGGCGAGGACGAGGAGCACTAGGTGTGCAGGCGCGAGCAGCGGCTTCCTGAAGACCTCGCTGCACTATTTTCTGGTCGAAGAATCGAAGATTCGTCGGCTACTGCTGCTGCAACTCTGTTTTTCATCTTCTGTGAGTAATCCCCCCCCCCCTATTTTCCAGTTTCCATTACTTCTATGATAAACTATTAATCATTTCAGCAGTTTTTTATGTTCGATCGAGCTGTTACTGTTACCCAGTTGTTTTGTATTTTTATCTTTTTTGCAAAAGTTTGCTACTTTATGGCTATGGGAGGTGTTGTTATGACTTAAACAAGTCTGATATCTATCTGATTATGTGTATTCTGCAGCTCTGCCATTCTGTTATCTTTCCAAGTTTGATGTACTATAGTCTCGTGTGCATTATTTGTGGCTTTTATGTTGATCCTTTCTCTGTTTTAGGTAGAAACGTTGTTATTGTACTTGGTATTCCTTTTCTGGTTTAAAGTTAGCAGATTTTTTCACATTCCTGCGAGCCCAACGCCTGCTTTCATTCTTGAAGGATGCAATTGAACAATTCAGATAGATTCACATTGTTGCAATATCGTTGTCATATAGAGCTTGATGGTTAGCTCAGTTTTGTGTGTCTTTTGTTTTTTTCTGCCAATTGAATTGTTTGTCGTGTTCCTGGTTTCTGACATATGTTACCTTACAGATTTAGGTGCTTTATGATGATTTTCAATATCCAGGAATGTGTGTCAGTGTGTGTGTGGAATCTTGTGAAATTGGACTCTGGCAATATGATATTTTCTCCAAAAGGATCTCATAGATGTTTTTGGTTGAAGCATAACTTTTACTAGATCTGTTAGATTTATGCCCCCTCACATTTGAAGCTTATTTGTTTGAATTTTGTCAGTAAATAGGCTCTACAGCAGAATCACCATCCCTATTTATTTTTAGGGATGGTGAACAGTGTTACCCCATTTCTAGAGCATACCGTAGCATCCCCGTTTATTTTTTTATTATTCTTTCTCTTTCTTTTGCAGAAAAAACGAGGGAAGCAAAAAAAAAGCGGCAAGGAAGTATTTTTTTATTATTCTTTCTCTTACCCTATTTTTGAATTATTGTTAAAATGAATATTTTAATGTTGTAGGAATAGGGATGCTGTTGTGGAGTGTTTTGAATTAAGATACTGTAAAATAGGGATATGTATTATTTTATATTATTTTAGGGATGAAGAATAGGGATTCTGGTAAGAATGCCCTAAGAGTGGCAGCATGATGGTGAAAAAGAAGCTTTTGACACATAACAACCCTATAATAATTGAAACAGATGGCTGATGACTGAAAGGTGGTTGATTTTTTTTTTCTTTCTAGAAATGAGACAGACAAACACCATTATTGGTACCGCTATAAAATAAATATGCAATGAAAAAACAACATACTAATTAATAATACAACAGTCTTTCAAGTAGTCTTAACACAAGTCCATAGTCCAAACTCTTAGTAGTCACTAAAAAAAAAAAGTCTTCCAAAATATTAGCATGTCATTCATCATCTAAGACTACAGTACTTGAATTCTCACAGATATATATATAGTGACACGATCCACCAAACACAGCACAATTTTAGTAGGCAACTGTGATATTAGCAATTATTAATTTTAGTAGTTGGAAGTAAACAACTACGGTTAGCAACAATGTTCAATAGAGATAACTTTCGTTTCACCACAACATACTCAAATATTGGACCAAATGCCATGTACACAATTTCAGAAAAATGCAAATACCTGGTCAATTATTATCCAAGATTCTATCAAAATCGAAGATTCTATCAAAATACTCAGCTAAATTTAACTATAGCCGGTCAGATCTATATGGTCCGAATGAGATGTAATTTGTAATAGACAACCAATATATAGTACTATGAAAATTCAGATCTACGGGCTTCAAAAACCGATTTAAGTATACTCTTTTTAGATATGAAAGATTGGTCGCTTACATTGTTTCACAATCAAAGGAAGAAGAAACCCGAAAAGCTGAATGAGAAAGGCCGGGGAGTGCTTCAATGGCAAAGAACGGCAGCCGGCTGAATAAGAGGCTCTGGAACTAGAAGGTTCAGCAAACCGGCTGAATAAGAAGCCTCGATCGAAGCTTCAAATTACTACAATAACAAGAAGGCTCTGGAACTGGAAGGAGTTTTTTTTTTTTTTTTTTTTTTTTTTTTTGAGAAACTTTGGGCTGAGTGTGAGAGTGTGAGAGGAGAGCTGCGGCGCAAATTATTTAGGGTTAGAAACTTTGGGCTTGATGTGGGTGCTTTTATAGTGGGGGAAGTTGAATAAATTAATATGTCTTCCCTTCTATTTGGACGAACAAGTTTTGTCTTTTCCTTTTTTTTTTTCTTTTTTTTTCTTCTTCTTAAACAAAACGACGTCGTATGAATCTAATAGCTTTTTTTATATTGATTTATTTTTCTTATCTAGGTAAAACGACGTCATATGATTTGCATGCAGTAACATTTTGGGTTAAGCAGAAATGACGTCAGATGATTTAAGTGCGGTGTCATCACAATACAATAATGTTTATCACTAAGTGCATTTCGATATTTTTTTAACGGGCTTAAGCAAAACGACGTCGTATGAATTCAGCAGCTTTTTTATAATTTTCTTTTGGGTTAGGTAAAACGACGTGGTATGATTTGGTACGGTAACATTTTTGTGTTAGGCAAAATGACGTCTTATTATTTGGTATGGTGGTATCACAGTAACGTGTTTATCACTAGGGAGCATTTCGATCTTCACTAGGGTTTAAATGCTTTTCTAAGCATTGAAGTGGGTTCATATTTTTTTATTTGTGCTAAAGTGAATTTATTGCAGACATAAAAACTATAACCGATGTATAAAAAAAGTAAGGGCAAACCGTGCATCGCACGGTGCGCCTTTAAACATGCATGTATGTTTTTTGGTTTCGATAGCTAATATTCCAAGCTTATATGAATGTATCGATAAGAGTATACTTATGTGTAGTTTGCAAACAAAATCGATAAGAATTTCATAATGATTAATCACATGAATGTATCGAGTATCATTTGTTAACATAATTAATTTAGCTGCGACACGAGCATTTTCGTTATAAAAACTATCGGTTGTTATTAATTACTTTATTGAAGTGACTTATTATTTTTTAATTACTTTGTAGCTTTTTTCAAGTGACTGTTATTATCATTTTTTTTCTATCAAGACAAAATTACCACATAAAATGAACATATATAACTTACATTGTACATGCATGATGAGACTCGAACTCAGATACAATCACGATGTGGTTACTAAAAACCTATCTACCAAATAATAGATAAGTAGAAGAATTATACGATGCATAGATTATATAAATACAAGATTCATAAACACATAAACCGGGAGAAAATAGCAAGTCCAATTCCTAACAATCGGGAGTTATATGACTAGGATATAAAGTAGTTTGTATTTATATGGAGTAATGAACATTTACGTCATTATATATTGTTATTCACTGATATATTGTTATGTAATATAGTAGTTTTACTAAAATGTTTGATATTTAATCCATATATATATATAGGAAAATGATACAACAAGAACATCAAGTGTGAGTAGTTCTTTGCTAGTCATTCAATTTACAACGTAAACATATTTTGATGATTTTGAAACACAAACTTTGAATTTAAGTTAAAACTGTAAGGTTCAGATTCATCCATATATTTTACTCCGCAATTGAATGCGCCATACAAGAACTTTATGTTAGGAAGATGAAAACATATGACGCCGGTGGCGTATCAGAATAAAACGCAGGGAAGAACGCAAGAGAATAAAACCATAGAAACAGAGAAAAATCTCTGAAATATATATTTGTTATTATATCAAATTCCCCCATTTGCTAAATCCACAAGCCGGACTTTTATAGCTGAACAAAATAAACATTACCTAATATAAAATCAACCGTAATTATTACTAGCATTAATCGGGCGTAAATCAAGCTCCCTTGATTTTCCATGTGCCAATATTGCCAATATTCAAATTCAAACAAGATCTTATTTAATTTTCTAATAATATGTAAAATACTGCCTTAAATAACGTAAATCGGAATAATTCCCAAAATTCCTCCTGCATCAGTCTCTCCGGGTTGGAAAGAACTCGTCCTCGAGTTCACATGCATCTTCCCACGATCGAATGGATTTCCAATCAAAGCATTCCATACTAATGAGCTCAATCTAGATGAATCGGCATTATAGGCATGACGATTCAAGTAATTGATAATACGTACATAATAAATCATATCTCCAGCAAATATCATCTTTAAATTATATTCATGGAAATTGGATTAATTTCCATATCCACGAATATATTTTCCAAAGAAGTATTGCTCTTTTGTTTCAAAGTCAAATCAACACAATATCCATCATCTTCATCTTTATAAGAGTTATAAAGCATCTTCTTCACATTTTCATCCCTCTTATTTTCCTCTTTGTATAAAATTTCCACAACATATTGATTACCAACACAATGCTTCTTTGCGATTACCGCTTTGAAAAAAATATCATCCTCATCATCGAAACACACTCGTTCTTCAAGCAAGATGTCATCATTTTCCAAAGCCGTTCCATAATAATTCAGATCGTCGACTGATGAATTCTCAACATGACAAATGTTGTTAGATGAATAAAAAATAAGACTTTCATTCATACAAAAATCATCATCCTCTAGATACTCATCATAAGTTGGATGAGAACCGTGACATTCATCACCATCTATTTGTTCATCGGTAACCTCTCTATCTTGATCAAAGATAGGTGTTGTGTTTTCAACCCACTCATCATCACATTTAACGTTTTCTTCGAAAAAAATCTACATCACAATCCCATTTATTTTTTTCTTCAACAACACATCCGTCATCATCATAGATGGGTGGGTTGTCGTGATAATCAAATTCATCAAATAAGACAAGATATTTTCAATGAAAATATCATCATTAGAAAACCCGGTCAAATTCAATTTGACGTCTTGGTCTCTATGACGATTTTCTCGATCACGATGCTCTGAATATCGAGCATGACCATGATACGAGTTCTTGGAACTAGAATCGAAATTAGACTGATACCTTTTTCGATTACGGAGTTTCACAAGTTCTCGGTTTAACTCTGCTATTTTCCGCTGCAAGTATTTTCTCCTCGAACGTGGGTCGACGGGATCGCGATTTCTGTGGACTCTCTCAGTCGAAACCTGTCCACAAACACGACCATCATAACCACCATCCATGTGAAACTGATGATAACTCTCGGCCCAAGAACGTAGGGTTGTTCTGCTACCAATTGACGCCGGTGGCGTATCAGAGTAAAACGCAGAGAAGAACGCAAGAGAATAAAACCATAGAAACAGAGAAAAATCTCTGAAATATATATTTGTTATTATATCAAATTCCCCCATTTGCTAAATCCAATGGCCTGACTTTTATAAATTGAACAAAATAAACATTACCTAATATAAAATCAACCGTAATTATTACTAGCATTAATCGGGCGTAAATCAAGCTCCTTTGATTTTCCATGTGCCAATATTGCCAATATTCAAATTCAAACAAGATCTTATTTAATTTTCTAATAATATGTAAAATACTGCCTTAAATAACGTAAATCGGAATAATTCCCAAAATTCATCCTGCATCAACATAGAAGGAAAAAAAGAAAGAAAAAATGTCATAAGTTTAATGTAGTCATTATTGTACAAGAATATGTTCATGTTCTCGCACATGGATCGGACATAGCGAAGAATGACATATCAAGAAAATTAGGGAAAATATAATTTCAGGTCGCTTTAACACCTTTATTTCATTTTAGGTCGAGTCATATCTGATATTTGTTTTTAAGTTCCCGGTGAAAAAATTCAACTTCGCCCGGGGGAAAATTCAACGGGCTAGTGGAAAATTCCCTAGGGTGAAGTTGAATTTTTCCATAGGGGACTTAAAAAAAATATCAGATCTGACTCGATCTGAAATAAAATAAAGGGTGTTGAAACGATCTGATTTTATAATTTCTCACTTTTATTACCACATACTTTGTACATACATTGATGTCCTAGATTGCTTTGTCCTTATCACCAAAGATTTAAAGACATGTCATGAACCAATGGATAAAATTTTGAGTCGTTTAAATATCCGGTGGTCAAAAGAATCATGTGATGTAGCACCAGCTTTATGTCGAAACAACAATGCATATACATGTGATGTACGAGAAATACTTATGTGGTGAGGGAATTTCACATAAGGGAATTTTGAGTTGAAATGACGGGTGAAACGATCCAAATCACACAATTTAAATATAGAACAAAATTGTGTGGTTGTGGTGTATCCACACGGTGTCTCCACACGTGTAGAGACACCACACAAGTAATTCATTATCATTTCCACTTTCACTAGTGAAATGTCCTTTTTGATTAAAATATTTTCTTATAGTCTTAAAATCCTGACATCTTTCTAAATGCGTCATAATTGACAATTAACTATATAGTGTTTATTCGAAAAAGCTATGTCAACTGAAAGATGATCACAAAAACTCTACCGAAATATTTTTAGTTGATGTAGCCTCATCACTATTTATTAGGATATTTTTGGATGGTTACTCCGTATGAAGTGGAGTGATTACCTAGCCGATATCGACTACACATATTGAATTCATAATACAAGTTGTGTGGTTTAGATCACCTAGATTGTCACTCCATCTTCTATAAAGATACTATCTAAATATTTCCTTATTTCTCTATTTCTTTTAATTATTACTTTCGTATTTTAATTAAAACATTAGCTCACTTATCGTAACATTTATGTTTTGTCAACAATATCAATATTTTGAGACAAATGGAAATAGGATTTCCGGGGAGTTGGCCTACACAGTACATGGAGAGTGTAATTGCATTTCTCCAGCCGTACACCATTTCACCACAATAATGTTTGGGTTAAAAAAGAAATAGAGTAAAGACTTCCAACTTTTTTTCCTTGGTAGGAGGATGAGAGTATCCGAGGAGAATCAACTCCCAACATTTTTTTATATATTTATTGGGGCTTTAGGAGCCAAATAATAGACATTCAAGTGTGAACTCATGTTCGTTCGTTTGACAAACGTGTTTATAATCTTATTCAAACTTAATTCGTTAAATAAACAAACGAATAATCACAAAACTAACGAATTGAACATGATGTTATTCGTGAACGGCTTTATCCGATTAACAGCCCTACACACCATGTGTAGGGATATTATTAGATACACCCGTCATATGCGAATTGCATCAATGTGGCAAAATTTACACTTTTTATTTTTAAACTGAATTTAAACTGTGTAATCCAGATTTATTTATCGGTCAATTCGATCGATGTGGAGATACAACAGAAAAACTTTCCGTGTATGTAGCATCTAAAAAACTTCCCCACGTGAATTAAGCTGGAAATTGTTTTTCAGTACCATAATAATTGAGATTCTTTTGACCGGAGGATTATAATACTACTTTACAGTTTTGCCCTCCATATGTCTTTTCAGAAAGAAGTGATGCACAAAGGACTGTGCACTTCTTAAAAAAGAAAAGAAAAGGACTGCCCGTGAATATGAATTGCCTTTCACAAAAAGTTGTATTGATACTGATCATGTATTGATGGGAAATTGGTAAAACAGACCACTGTAATATCTGATATTTTTTTTAGGTCAAACAGTTTCTGATATTTTTTTCAGGTTCTCTTTCAAATTTGGAGGATTTCGTCCAAATACAGTCAAAACCGTCTAAATTTAGATTTTTTTTTTATCTCAATCCAAAATGGACGGATTCCTTCTAAATTTGGAGGGTTTGGCCCAAATTGGACGGTTTCATCTAAATTTGGAAGGAATCGCCCAAATTTAGAAGGAATCGTCCAAATTCTGTCCAAACCTTCTCACATTTCACTTTTCTTCCTTCTTTTTCCTAGTCTTCCTAGTTATTGTGGTGAGGGAATTTGAGCTGATGTGACAGGTGAAACGATCAGAAACACACAGTTTAAATAGAGAATAAAAATATGTGGTGTGGTGTGTCATACGTGCTATCCGCACGTAGGACACACCACATAAAAACCTCCCAAAAAAAAAAAAAGGTTTTTGGCATATAAATTACTAATGATTCACTGTTGTCTTCTGAACCTAATGATCGTGCTTTTGCAGATGTATCGAGACTTTTCTTTTGCTTTTATTTTTTCGCGCAGATGTATCATGACTTTTTCTCTTATTTTTAAATAATTTAAAGATGTTTTATTTTTTGAAGGTGATAATTTAAAGATGTTTGAAAAATAAAAGTACACTACATCCTAAAAACTACATCCGTCTCAAGATATAAATTCGATCAAGAAAATATGTTAAATTGAAATGTGTCATCAATTGTGATGAAAAAAAATTCTAAAATAATATTTGACCGTTACTAATAAAATGAATGGTAAACAAAATATAATAAATGTTTTATTGATTATCTGAATGGATTTTATTATGGAACAAAACTAAAATACTAAATGAAATGACATTTTTAAATCATAAACCTTTAATTAATTTTTTTGCAAAGTTTTATGTGCATGCAATTCCTAGTAATGATCGCCATTTCAATTGCAAGAAAAGTTTCGGTGCACGAGGAATCAGTGGACATGTTTGATGTGGTCGATCTTTTATAATCATATTTTAAACCGGATATAAATAGTGTGGTTCTGATCACATATATATTCACTCGTGAGCACCCTAAAATTTCCGTAAAATTTGCATGCTAGTCCCTCTTAAAGAAAATGCCGAAAAAGAGGGTAAGAGGATAATGACAAAAGAGTCCAATATTTACTCATTGGTTATTGTTTTCATTTGCATGCCAAACATTAATTAAGAATAAGGTAGTGATGCATACTATACATTCACTACACATTTTTATCTATTGATTATGTAAGATACATTCTAATCAATTACCCAACATTTTAATCAATGGTCAAAAAGCATGTAGTGATTGTACACTACACATATTGTGACAAAGAATATACCTAAAAAGAGGGTTGATTATGCTGTAGTAATTGTGCACTACACATATTGTGACAAAACGATTTTATCTTTTTCTACATATGGTGATCATCCGACATTCTGTTTGAATAAGGAGTCGATCCTCCAGAATTTTCCTAAAAAAGAGGGTAAGTTGAAAAATGACAAAAGAGATCTTATGTTTACCCATTGGTTATTGTAGTGTTGTAAGAAAGAGGAAGTTGTTACGTGGCCACTCCATATAGCGTGAATTGTCTTATGGATTAATCAAAACCATGCAGTTTACATATATGAAGTGATAGGAAAATTTAAAATTCATGTTGGGACGGTCCAAAAACTAGTACATTACATATTTGACCATATAATATATACATTTCATTTTATTAAACATAACTGGTATTGCACTTGATGTAGTGTCGAGACTCGAGAGCCATTTACTTTGCTCCAAAAAAAGCACACGCACCGTGAGATTTTTTACCGGGCTCATGCAAATTTGCACGGGCTCTTTTACACAATTGCACGGGGGACTTAAAACAAAATGTCAGATCTGACACACCCTAAAATAAAATAAGATGTGCTACAGAAACCTGAATTTATAATTTCTCTATTAACTAATTCAAATTTCCGTCCTCCTCCACTAAAGACACCGTACATTCACGGGCAATGTACATCCATGATCATATCCTGAATGCTTTGTCAAAATCACGACGTGCTTTGTATCAAAAGAGCCATGTGATGTATTGTACAAACATATGATACTGTCTATGTCTATGTTTCATAAGAGTGTGAGTTAGAATTTAGACATGAGATTCAAAACAGAAATATTCATTCATACATCCAGGCATGCATAGCAGCAGCTCATTGTCCCTAATTTACAGAGTAAAGAGATAAGGCAATATAACCGAAAGTAGTACAATCCAAAAACCAAATCTATGGCACTATCTAGAAGCATGACACATGTAGATCTGAGATATTGACACTTGGCAATAACTGAAGGAGAAACATGGCCTTCTAATTATATAGCTTTAACAGCCCCCCTCAAACTGAAGGTAGCATCTACTACATTCAGTTTGGTCTTGTTCATCTGAAAAGAAGTGTTGGACAGAGGTTTAGTCATACAATCTGCAACTTGATCATAGGAGGGAACATAGGCAACATGAAGCTGATTCTTGAGCACTTGATCTCTGACAAAATGAACATCTATTTCGATGTGTTTTGTTCTAGAATGAAACAGGGGATTATAAGCCAGAGCTGCAGCACTTAAATTGTCACACCATGTGACAGTGATGGCTGGAACAACAATATGTAACTCAGAAAGAAGAGACTTCAACCACATAATCTCAGCTGCAACATTAGCAAGTGCCCTATATTCTGATTCAGTGGAAGAACGAGCCACAACTTGTTGTTTCTTGGAACTCCAAGAAACTAAGGATCCCCCTAGATACACACAATATCCAGCCACTGATTTTCTGTCCACTATATTACATGCCCAATCAGCATCACTAAAGCCTGTGATTACAAGAGCTTGACTTGGTTGAAAATGAAGACCATGACTGACAGTGCCTTTAATATACCTCAGCAATCTTTTAAGTGCAAACCAGTGAACCTCTCTAGGAGAATGCATATATTGGCTCAGTTGATTAACATCATAACTTATATCAGGTCTGGTGTAGGTTAAGTATTGTAAACTAACCAAAATCTTCCTGTACTGAGTTGCATTAGGCAGCAGGGAGGAGCTCTCAGATGTAAGATCAACATTGGTGGTCATAGGTGTAGGAACAGGCTTTAAATGCTCCAGATTAAGTTTAGTTAAAAGCTGAGAGGCATAATGTTGTTGTTTAAGATACAGACCTGTGTCATCTCTATGTGCCTGCATGCCTAAGAAGTGTGACAGTGGCCCAAGATCCTTGAGGGAAAACCTTGAATTCAGCATTGTAATAAATCTCTTCATCAGGCTGGCATTGTTACCTGTGATCAAAATGTCATCAACATAGACAAGTACATACATTAGAACACCTTGAGCATGGAAAATAAACAGATATGTATCAGACTTGCATTGGTGAAATCCCTATTTCAGAAGCTGAATTCTCAATTCATCAAACCAGGCCCTTGGAGCCTGTTTGAGGCCATATAGGGATTTCTTCAAATGACAGACATGTGTAGGTTTTGAGGCATCCACAAAGCCTTCTGGCTGAGGCATAAAGACATCTTCATAGAGTGTACCATTCAAAAAGGCATTATTAATGTCAATTTGGTTTATGTTCCAGTTTAAAGACACTGCTATAGCAAGGACAACTCTGATTGTGGACGCCTTAACAACAGGACTAAAAGTCTCCCCATAATCTAGGCCAGGTGTTTGATGAAACCCTTTGGCTACCAACCTAGCCTTGTGCTTTAAAACAGAACCATCTGGTTTCAGTTTTAGTTTAAAAACCCATTTATTACCTACAAGATGTTGTTTAGGCCTGGGGGGAACCAAATCCCATATGTGATTTCTAATGAGAGCCTGAAACTCCTCTTTCATAGCAGCATGCCACTGAGGGGATGCAATACCTTCTGATGCTCTAGTTGGTTCCTCTTGGCAATGGACAGAATCTTTAGAGGCTAGATAGGAGTAGGTTTTAGGCTTGAAAATGCCAGACTTGGCTCTGGTTTGCATATGATGGTGATTGACAGGTGGGGAAGGAGAGGATAAGGTAGATTCAGTAGAAGAAGGAGTTTCAAAAGACTGATCAAGAGAGGGAGAGAAAATAGGGGTAGGACTGTGAAATTGTGGAGGAGGTGAATGAGTGAATACAGGAGAGGTAGAACCAGAATTGGATACAGGAGAGGTAGACAGAGGACTAGAATTGAGAGGACTGGGAGAATGAAGATGTGGTGATCCTCCAGAAGCAATCATAGGGATGTCTCTGCCAGATGAAGTTTCCTCTGTACCAGTAGAAAGAACAGAAAAAGAGTTTGTAGTTGGAATAGAATGAAACACAGGAGGAGGAGTGTCAGCTTTTGAGGGATGAAACAGGGATTTGTAAGGAAATTCTAACTCATTGAAAATGACATCTCTGGACACATACAGCCTTCTTGAAGGATCAAGACATAGATAACCCTTATGAGCTGAACTTACACCCAGGAATAAGCACTTGGTGGTGTGAAACTGAAACTTCTGCTTCTGGAAGGGTCTAAGATAAGGATAGCAAGTGCAACCAAAAGTTTTAATCAGCTTGTAATCTGGTTTTTGTTTAAAAAGTTGTTCATGTGGAGATTTCATGGACAGAACAGGTGTTGGTAGACAGTTAATGAGATAAACACTATACTGAAAGGCTTCACTCCAGAATTTTAAAGGCAAATTTGCTTGAGCTAAGAGTGTTAGACCAACTTCAACTATGTGTCTATGTTTCCTTTCTATTCTCCCATTTTGACCATGAGCATAGGGACAAGGATGTCTGAAAATTATACCTAGATCTTTTAACATGTTTTCAAAGGCTCTAAACTCTCCTCCCCAATCTGTTTGAAGGCATTTAATATTTCTATCAAACTGTTTTTCAACCATGGTTTTAAATTGAATGAAGGCCTTTAAAGCATCTGATTTATGGACTAGAGGAAAAATCCAAACAAATCTACTATAATCATCAATAAAGCTTATGTAATATTTAAAACCTTTAGCAGATGTAATAGGAGCAGGTCCCCAAAGATCAGAATGTATAAGATCAAGACAGAATTCACTTTTGGAAAGAGAGTTAGAGTAAGGTAAGGCATGTTGTTTTCCCAACTGACAAGCATGACAAAACTCAACATTTGCATTACAACCATAATTACAAGATTTCAACACAGAGTTTAGAATCTTAGAAGATGGATGCCCTAATCTTCTATGCCAGACATTGGCTTCATCAACAGTCTTATTACAAACACTGGAAAGGAGACATGTAGAACTAGGACTGACTTTGGAGTGAAGAGAGTTCTGAGTTGCTTCAAAAGGAAACTTCATCTGATAGAGACCATCTTTAATTGTTCCTTCCAGAAGAACCTGCCCTGTGATCTTGTCCTTCACAAAGCAACAATCAGAATGAAATTCCATAACAACATGATTATCAGAGGTAAGTTGAGAAACACTTAGAAGGTTTTTAGTTATAAGAGGAACATGTAAAACATTATTGAAATTAAGATCAGTGTAATCAGTTTGAAGGGAAAAGGAACCAGTGTTTTGGATAGGAAGACTCTTACCATTGCCAATGGTTAGACCATCAGAACCATCATATCCTTGACTCAATTGCAAACTGTTAAGATCAGCAGTTATATGATTTGTTGCTCCACTATCAGCATACCAACTTCCATCACTTACAGATTCTGGAGAAGCAAAATAAGCAGCAGGTCCTTGGCCATAGTTGGTGTACTGTCCAGCATTTGGTCTCACATTTGCACCAGAGTTTCCATTAACAGCTTGGCCATTATAATTTGAGTTATACCTGTGATAACATTCAGCTGCTGTATGACCAACTTTGGTACACGCTTGACAGGTAGGTCTAGAATTTCCTTGGTTGGGGTAACCTCTTCCACCTCTGCCTCTTCCACCTCTTCCTCTATAACCACCACTTCTGCCTCTGCCATTTGTCTGAAAATTCCCACTGTTAGGAGGTCTGGATTGTCCTCTTCCTTGTCCAGACCTATTTGTAGCCAAGTTTGCAGATGCAGTGCCTAGATCAGTAGTGATTGAAGGTGTGAAACGAGCAAGCAATCTTTCATGTGTTACTAATTGGGACTGAACCTCTTGCCAGGTGAGAGAGCCAATTCTTGCTGTGATATTGACTATCACTGACTCATATTCTTGATTCAAACCTCCTAAAGTGGCAAGAATTAACTCTGATGCTGAAATAGGGTATCCAGCTGCTTGCAATCCATCTGAATAGCTCTTCATTTGTGCCAAATAATCAACCATACTCTTGGACCCTTTCTCAGATCTTGTTAAGGATGTCTTATACTCGAGCATCCTGGATTCAAAACGATTATTGAACAGAGTTTCAAGAGTATTCCACACCTCATTTGATGTTGTGCAACCAATTACCTCTTGCAAAGCACTTTCTGTCATAGAGCTCATTAACCAACTCATGAGCAATTGATCTGTAGCAACCCATGTCTCATACAGGGGATTTGGTTCGACGTTTGTCGTTCCAGATGCATGTATGAATCTGGCTGGTGGTGACCTGGTGCCAAACAGAAACCCATCTAACCTGTGTCCACGAACAAAACGGTATGACCACTGATTTCCATAGCATTTAGTTATTTCGATCTAGCTTCACAACACAACTTTGATTCAAGTTTCCAGTGAATGCAGATGCAGGAGTTGACACCATCGACGAGACAGCTCCTTCTGATTGATTCCCAAAAATCGGTGGTGTTAATGGAGGAATTGGGGTGGTTTGACCAGAAGGAGGAACAAAGGTGGTAGATGTGTAGTGAGGGATGGAAAGAGATGAAAAACTCCCAAGAGAAAAGCTGGGAGTAGGATTCCCAGCTGTTACAGCAACTCCGGTCACCGGAGTAGTAGATGCAGCGGCATTGGTTCCGGCCATGGTAAAGCTCTGATACCAAGTTAGAATTTAGACATGAGATTCAAAACAGAAATATTCATTCATACATCCAGGCATGCATAGCAGCAGCTCATTGTCCCTAATTTACAGAGTAAAGAGATAAGGCAATATAACCGAAAGTAGTACAATCCAAAAACCAAATCTATGGCACTATCTAGAAGCATGACACATGTAGAGCTGAGATATTGACACTTGGCAATAACTGAAGGAGACACATGGCCTTCTAATTATATAGCTTTAACAGTGTGCATACTCTGCTTGAGAAATTATTACAATGTACCTCCATTTTTATTTTTATTTTCTTTTTGTGTGGAGAGTTTGGGTGGATTAATGGGAGGTTTTTGGGTAGTGTCTTCACACGACGTGAAGACACGTGTGACATTACTTGGGCAATTTATTTTTAAATTGGATTTAAATTGTGTGGTTAGGATCCTTCTACGTGTCAAATCACTCCAAATGATGCCACCGTCTAGTAATTTTATGAATTAATAGGTCCGTTAATTATTAAACTGAATTTAAATATGTTGACAAGACTGGTCCTCTTAAAAACGGGTCAAAGACGGATTAGTGGCCAATATGGTACCTTTTTGTAGTCATTTTGTTGAGACATTATCATCATTCTAAATATGTTAACAAGGCCAGTCCAATTAATAACGGGTCATAGACGTGCGTGCGTGCGTGTATGTGTATTAGAAGCCGATGCCTGGTGTATAAAAGACTTGAACCGGCCGCTAATTAACTTATGATGAGTTCTATAGGTACTACGAAATCACTAATGACATCAATAATCGTGGTTCTCAAAACAAGTTTATGGTGTCAATTGAACTCAACTAATTATATTATTTTTTTTTACGAAAAAAGGGATTTCTAGAGCTTCTGAATTCTAGAATTCGGCTTGTTTACTTTATTGGGTTTATCATGTTTGGCTCAAATTCGATAAAATTAGTTGTTTTGTTTAGCTTTTGCTGCTAAATTTAAGAGAATGTTTTACTTAAAGAAGCTTTGTGTTACGAAACTTTATCTCAGAGCATAGCCGAACGGTTAGTATTTCGAAAATACTCGGGTTTTCGAAACGGGGCGTTATAGGTATCTCAGAACATGGCCGAACGGTCCATACTCCGAAAATACTCGGGTTTTCGAAACGGGACGTTATAACAAAGACGTTTATGGTGGTTATTTCAGGAGCCGAAAAGGAAATTTGTTTTTGAAAAATGAAATTATGCTTGGCGGGTAATTTGAATTTGAATTTTAAAACTTTAAACTCATAAAAAAATGATACCTTCGTTCCAAAACATAAGTAATCCTAGGTGTTTTAACACCGATTAACGTGGTGGTTTTTATATTATAAACTTGATGGTTAATGTATAAAATATCTCTTGACAATCATTAATGAAATGATTGTTAAGTAATGAAAAGTGATTGAATTGATAATAAACTAGGAGTAAAAAAAATAAAAAAAGTAATAAATAATACATTGATAATTTATAATGATTTATATTATAAGATTAAATTAAAAGCGTAAGTTTAATTATATTTTGAAAGGAGGTACTAGCAATCTTTACCCAATGGACAAAAGAGTACATCTACTTTATTATGAACTGCCCATTAAAGTTGAAATATCAACATCAAATACTCTTTACAAGATCGAAAGGTTGCCCCTGACCAAAAAAAAGAAAAGAAAAAGAAAGGTTGTAAATTGGTTCAAAATATATCAATAAATGCCAACTGCCAGCTTTAACTGTAGGGAAATTATAAGATAATAAATGTCACATGCCAGCTTTAACTTTAGAGAAATTCTAAGATAGATACTCAGAGAGACATCTATGTAGTTTTATCTGAACCATATAGTTTCATTTTATAATAAAATTATATGGTCCAGATAAAGTCACATAGATGAATACTGATATTGAAGAGTCTACATCTTAGAATTTCCATTGCTCGTATGTTTACTCTTGAAAATCAAGGAAAATGTCTTCCAAAAAAAATCGAGGAGATTTTTTCTCAAAAGAAAAAAATCAAGGAAATTTAAAAAAATATATTTGAAAAAGTATTATTTGTGTATATGCTAAAATGATAACATTTGTTAAATATACATTAAAAGCATTTCACAATGATGTAAGCTATTTTATAGAGAATCCTTAAAGAATGTGCAACGAAATGTTTTTCGGATATAATTTTCAAATAATATTGTTTTGAGACATAATACACAAATAATACTATTTTCAAGCACTTTTGTTTTTTCAAGTTCCCCGAAAATCAAATGCAAATTCACAGAACCAAAAGTGATATGCAACGGTCACCTTATCCAATATGCTTGACCGTTTTATAAGGTGTGATGCAACATTGTAATATTATTTATTGTGATTTATCACATATTGATATCTTTGTAACTTAAGATTAATGATAAATAATATGTCTTCCAGATGTCTAAAATCTTTCCCCTATTTGTAAGAGTATATATTTTCGTTAATTCAAAATTAGCTTCTCGTTTCATTTTCTTTTAGGTCTTCTTCTCTTTTAAGTTGTTGGAAAACCGATATATGTTAAAAAAAAAAACCTTCAGATAGCCCTGGATTTCACAGATTTTGTGCCACCACCCGGGAAAGCGCTCCAATGTTGAATTAATTCTGGGCGAGTTCGATTGACTTTTTGGGTTGTTCTACAGATCCCAATGCGGATTTAGAAGCACTTTGGTTTCTGCAAGAAATTGGAAAATCAGTCGTGTCGGGCGCGACACGAAAAATCGAGGTTGCGGCACCGACATGAAAATTAAGGTAAATGCAGAGATCCTTACGTTTAAACGTAAGGAAGTTTGAATCACATAACCAGGTTCAGTTGAACTTTCCCTACGTTTAAACGTAGGGAAATTCAAAAAACATTTTTTGAGAATTTTCTACGTCTAAACGTAAGAAATTCTACTTTTGAACGTAGAGTCTCTACGTTCAAACGTAGAGTTCCTACGTTTGACGGTTTGGGCCTCAAATACTTGTCTTTCCCTTTTATGTATATATGTATTTATATATGTGTTATTGTCTATATATGTGTATATATATGTATATATGTATTTATATATTTATGTATATATATATATATTAATGTATGTAAATAATATATATATATATATATACACACACACACACATATGTGTGTATATATGTGTATATATATGTGCATATATATGTATATATGTATTTATATATGCATATATATGTATATATATATTTATGTATATATGTATTTATATATGTATATATATATATATATATATGTATATATATATATATATATATATATATATATATATATATATATATATATATATATATATATATATATATATATATATATATATATATATATATATATATATATATATATATATATATATATATATATATATATATATATATATATATATATATATATATATATATATATATATATATATATATATATATATATGTATGTGTGTGTATATATATATATATATATATACACATATATATATATGTATATATATATATATATATATATATGTATGTATATATGTATATATACACACATATAGATAATCGTGGGAAAGACAAGTATTTGAGGCCCAAACCGTCAAACGTAGGAACTCTACGTTTGAACGTAGAGTCTCTACGTTCAAACGTAGACTTTCTTACGTTTAGACGTAGAAAATTCTCAAAAAATGTTTTTTGAATTTCCCTACGTTTAAACGTAGAAACTCTACGTTTAAACGTAGTGTTTCTACGTTTAAACGTAGGGAAAGTTCAACTGAACCTGGTTATGTGATTCAAACTTCCTTACGTTTAAACGTAAGGATCTCTACGTTTACCTTATTTTTCATGTCAGAAAAGGCGCAACCTGATTTTCAAGTGTCAGGTCTGACACGACCTGATTTTCCAATTTCTGGGTTTCTACAAGAATTTACTTTTTTTTAAAGGAGTTAGGTGGCTTCATCTTGTGAAGGTAATAATTGTATAACGAGTAATCACACAACCTATATTTGTATCATTGATCTTTCATAAGACTCAATTATAATTAGGTGTATCCCTCATAACTAATGATATAAATACACACGTTCTGTCATTTGTTGTGTCCGTTATTATATTTCTTATATAATTCTAACATAATCAATTACGTAAAAATATGTAGTGTCTGAATATTTTATGACAGTAGTATTACATGTATGCAGGACGTAGCCGAGGAGTGGGCTTATTAGGGTGCTAAGCTTCTCCAGTTGTTATTTTTGATACATCAATTTTTTTCTATATGATTTCTTTTTAATAATTTAGTTCAACACAATCAATTATGCCCTTCCTACCGGTATCTAATATTTTTAAAAAATCCCCCATCCTGTATCTACGTATCTCGTACACGTGTGTGTATATATATACACACACATACATAGATATATATCTACATATATATATATACACATATATCTAAATGTGTATATATATATACATATATATACACACACATACATACATATATATCTACATATATATGTACATGTATATACACATATATAGACACATATGTATACATATATAAACACATATAGATATATGTGTATATACACACGAAATGTCTTATCATCTCTTTTTGTTTTTTGGAACATCGTTGTTTTGTGTTGTGTTCTGTTTTGTTGTAACATTAAGGGGGGTAAGAGAAGAAGATAATATGGTTTTTGCCACATCATAGAATACTTGATGATGACGAGGGAGAATGGACGCCGTACATAGCCGGCAGAACAGAACTTATATTTTCAATCTAAGGGTGCCTCACTTCCGGCTGAGGATTACCAGGCTGCTGAGGACAGGAAAAAGATGCTCTATTTAGCAGACCTAATGAAATTTTCTACGAGCTACCTACTAGGAGCCCCAATACAAAGCCTGGAGCTTAGGCATGACACAGCGGATCAGAAGGAATGGAAAACACCCTAGGGAAAGCATGCAATTCTAAGAACCTCATCAGGCCGAGGCGTACCATGCATGTAATTCAGTGCGAGATATTGATTGTTGGATTTTCAAACAACATTAATTTGTTGTTTGTTTCAGTTTTTTAATTCACATACATGTTAGCCATATTTTCAAGGGCATAATTAGGTCATTAGCAATACTACTATCATGCTACCATATATTACACTTTCATAAATTACACTACATTATCAAATCAAAAATTATAACACTATCGTTCTTAGATGTATAAAATTACATAAACAAACTACTTAAAACACACATTTCAGATAAATACATAGCATTTCTACAATATAAATAACATAATCACTACTCAAAACACACATTTCGGTTAAATAAATATCATTAATTACACTAAAACCTAGTAATTGAACCCTAAGAAAATACTTAAATACACTACTTAGAAGTATGAACATTACATAAACAACCTACTTAAAACACACGTTTCGGTTTTAGACATATGATTACTACAATATAAATAACATACACACATTGAGCACTTGAATTAAGATAAATAAGATAGCAATAACTTACCCAGAAATGGACTTGAAAGATGAAGAAATGGACTTGAAAGATGAAGAAGTGAGCACAAAATTGATATTAGATTCAAAGCCTTTGAAGGAATGAGAAAAATCCCGTTAATGTGGTGTATATTCAACAAGCACCTTACAACAACATTAATATCCATCTACCACTGTCAAACGTAGAAAAGCTACGTTTAAACGTAAAAAATCTACGTTTAAACGTAGATTTTATTACGTTCAGACGTAGATAAATTTCAAAAATTCACCTTTTGGATTTCCCTACGTTTAAACATAGGTTTTCTACGTTTAAACGTAGAAAATCTACGTTTAAACGTAGCTTTTATTACGTTCAGACGTATATAAATTTCAAAAATTCACTTTTGGATTTCCCTACGTTTAAACGTAGGGAAAGATCAACTGCAACGTTTTATGTTAGTTATATTTCCTTACGTCTGAACGTAGAGATCTCTACGTCTGAACGTAAGGATCTCTACGTTTACCAGATTTTTCATGTCAGAAAAGGCACAACCTCGATTTTCAAGTGCGTCAGTCCGACGTGGCCTGATTTTCCAATTTAGGATTTGTGTCCACCTTTGCTAGAATCATCGATTCGGTGTGAAGTTTATCCACATGATGTTAGTATTAGTTCGTAAAAGTGGGGGGAGTCCGACGGTGGAGGACTGAAATTGATTTAATGTAAATCTAAAAAATTGATCATATGAGTTGTTTACTAGCAGCTCAATTTTCGGCTCGTAAAAATTTCATTCATATATGATTTAATCAAATTCGAGCTGAACTCGAGCACAGATTGACTTCAAACGTTCACGAAACTTTTCGAATATTATATATGGAGAGAAAAAAACAATAAAACAATATTGATAAAAATAAAAAAAAACCCAGACGATATTGCTTTTATTAAATCATAATCATAATTATAATCATAATCATAATCATAATCATAATCATATCATAACTATATTAAAAGAGCCAGTTGTTTCCCTTCGGGTGTTTCTCACAATAAGTGTTTCTCCACAATTTAATATTTTCATAAATAAAACAATTTATTCAATATTAAAAAAAATAGATAAGATTACGTTAAAAATAATCTCATTTTTTTAGCAACATTATCTTATTTTGTATTTTCTTAAAATGTCAAAGTTTAAAATCACAATGACATGTACATACATTAATTACTTCCCACTCCTTTTATTTTTATAATTTATAAATCTTATAGTTATTGTATTTTTAAATAATGTCAAATTTAAAATTATAATACCATGTAACTTTATACAATTAGTCTTTTTTTTTTACGGATACGAAATATAGACACGCACGCATATTTTTTGAACCCACTTAGACTCAAAACCGGAACATTTGGCTTAAGGACCACATCATTCTTTCAAGTACGTAAGGGTCAATTGCATTTGTTTATACACATTATCACAAAAACGAAGTAGTTTAAAAAAAAGAAATCTATGGTTAGATGATTTTCACATTTTGGGTGTGTGGTTGGATCAGTTCTATTTGAGAGAATACTTCCTCAAGTACTTGAGAGGATCCTGACTCCAATGGCTTGATGAGAAAAATATGATTCTATCAAATGATAGCATTAAAACATTTAATATTGTTTTTTCATGTTGTGTCTTTATGCTTTTAAAAACGATAGAATTAATCTAAAACCTTAAATGATAGCATGTGTAATATAATTGATCAAGTATGTGAATATTTTATTGATTAAAGTTAAAAATATACTAATGAGAACGGATAACAATTCATCGATATTAATTTATATACAAGGAGAGAGTATGTGAATGTTTTGGAGAGAGTTTTTTAGGGTTTTTTTTACATCACATCACTAATCATTTCTTACAATTCTCCCACAAATCAAATCTTCAACTGCAAATAAAAAAATATTAAATCATTTCTCATCATGTCACTTTATCAATTTTATTACATTTTTTACCATTATTTAATTCATTATTCTACTTATTTCTCATTTCATAATCTACACCAATCATTATTCTACTTTATTTTACCCCATCAACTTTCTAATCATTACTTCAATCACTTTATCTAAAAAAAACTCCAACACAAAACAAACGGAGCCGAAGAGTCTCCATAATTGATCAAGCATATTGCAAACATTACATTGATTAAAGAAAAAATAAAATATAAAAAGAACGGATAATAATTTATCAATATTAATATATATACAAGATAATGGTTTAGTAAATATAATTATACAACAACATAAAGAGTCCCATTAAAAAAATGACATAAATAGTCACCGTTTTTTTAAAGTCATACTCCATCGCTTAAAATTAGTTAAATGAATTCAGATGCACTTAAGAAATTAACGAGTATCTGAAAACCACCTAAGGAATGTGTACGGCATAGTGAAAGATACTTCCAGATGTGTGATGTTTCATATGATCAGAGAAGAGACTTGGTAGCAATGCATTTTCGGGAAAAGCTAATGTGTGGTATGAAATCTGAGAATGAGTTTTCCAACAATTAATTGGGCATTATTGAGGGTAGAAGTTATGAAACGATTATGAGGTAGGCATATATATATATATATATATATATATATATATATATATATATATATATATATATATATCGAGTTTGAGAAATTAAGAAGCTTGCTGCAGTTACAACATCTTACGTTGATTGAGACTTACTTCATCAAATGTTTTATAAGAGACCTTAAAACTGAAATTAAGTCTATGGTGAGATTGATGAAGCCTGAGGACATTGATATTGTCATATGTCAGGAATCTATTACAATGGCATTGAATGACATGCACGTACATAAAAATTACTCTAACCATAGCCAATCTAGGTTCTCCATTCACCACTAAGGTGAATGATAAACTACCTGACGCTGATAATAAACCAGTGGTACATAAGACAATTACTCCTAAATAGTTGTAGGAAAAGAAGGCTATTGGGTTATGTTTTAGGTGTGATGAAAAATACACCCGTATCCAAGTGTGCAAGCAGATACACAATCACTTTTGGGTACGCAAGGATGATAGAGTTTGGGGAGAGATTACAATGTGATAAAACCAAATCACCCTATGTTAATCATAGTAGTAGATGGAAACAGAATGGTGAGTGAATTTAAGTGTCCTAAAATATGTGAGATTGATCAAGTTGAGAGGTTGTGCCATTATATTAGGAATGGATTGGATGATAAGGTCTTTGACTTCAACAAAACATAGGTGGTTTTCACTAACGAAGGAGAACAAATTAAGATGGGAAGTTACACAGAATCTCAACTTAAGATGACCAGTTGCAAAAGATTTACTAAGAAATTGAGAAATAGGGCCTATAGACTCTCAGGGAAACTCAATTTGATACATGAACATGCTCTGAATCATGTGCCCAGTAAACTGACTCATGTCCCATAAGAGTGCCATGAGGTGTTTGTAAATACCTAAGGATTGCCATAAATGAGGAGCTATGAGCATACCATAACTTTAAATGAAGGTGTTGAACCTATGAAACTAAAACCTTATAGGTATGCTCACCGTCAGAAGGATAAAATAGAGCAGTTGGTGGATAAAATGCTACAACGGGGAATTATCCAACCACAATAATAATCCATTTTCATTACCCTTGCTTCTTGTGAAAAAAATATGGAACCTAAAGATGTATGTGGATTACAAAAGGGTGAATGACTTGATTGTCAATGATATATACCATATTCCCTTAATTTATGAATTGCTTGATGAGTTTGGGAAAATAGATTTAAGGTGTGGATTCCATCAGATTACAATGAATGAGGATGATATCCAGAAGACTGTCATTGTGACTCATCATGACCAATTTGATTTCAATGTGATTCCATAGAAGTATGAATGAGATGCTGAGACCTTACTTGAGCAAGTTTGTGTTGATATTTTTTTGATGACATCTTAATCTTGAGCCCCTGACATGGATTCCCATATACATCATCTTAAAGTGGTTCTAAAAGTTATGAAGAAGAACCAATATTATGCTAAATTGTCCATATGTTTTTTTTGGACAAGCCATGGTGGAATACTTGATTCATATCATACATGAGGGTGAAGTGCATACTGGCCCAAGCAAGATTCAAGCCATGTTAGATTGGCCACAACCCTATAATGTGATTGTACCAAAAGGTTTTTTGGGCCTAACATGTTTCTACAGGAGTTTTGTGCTGATGAGAGTCAAATTGGCTATCATTTTATATGTAATTATACCCCGTTTATACCTCATTTTATATGTTTCCGGGGACATTTGGTTGTATTTTGATGTATTTACACCTTGGTTATCATTTCGGGACCTAGAACGTAAAGTCCGGGATTCTCGGTCTTTTTCGGTGTAATTTACTATACTCTCGGTCACCCTAGTGTCCTGTAGGGATTATGTGTGGTATTTGTTGTGATTTTGTACAGGACTTAGGTATTTGAGATGTACGGAAGGCGAGTTACGAGGATTGGAACGTGTGCCCGAAGCTTAAACGTTCAAACGGATCAAAACGCGGTGGTACTACAACCATACCTTCCACTGATCTGCATTTTGATCCACCTTAGAGGCATATTCTGGGCTGGACATCTTCATGAAAGTTGTAGACAATTGAATCATCTTTCCAACGCAACTTGAATCACTCGATTTGGAGGTCTACACGTAAAGTTATGACTGATTTACTGAAGGTGTGTCAGACAGGCGGGCGCCCGTGAATGCGTTTTTGGCTCAGAAAGTTGCTGATCGAATTTGTGAAGGAAATAATCTGACGGGCGGGCGCCCGTCACCACAGGCGGCCGCCCGCCGTCCAGATCTGAAAAAAAACACACTGTAAATACCCCCATTCGATCCAAAAAGGGGAGGCTTCTTCCCAACTCGTTTTCCCACCATTTTTCTGCGTTTTTCTTAGCTTAGATTAGGTTTGTAGATAGATTAGCTTAGTTTAGTTGTATATTGTTGTAATTTGAAGACTTATGTTGCTAGCTCTTGCAATTTCGATTTGGATTTCGTTTTTCTTCCGGTGTTCTTCGACTCCAGTTTCCGGTAATTTCAATTTCTTGCTTTCATCTTGATTCATGCTAGCTTTATTGTTGATTTCTTATATTTCATAACTAGAATGAGTAGCTAAGAGCTTTATAGCCGAGTCATGTGAAGATTGTTGAAATCGAACCCTAGTTTGGATCACGGAAGTATTCTCGATGTTTTGATAGTTAATTTTGATGTTGATTGTTGTCTTAGAACTTATGATTAACGACGGTTGTTAAATTCGCGACTTAATAATCGTATAACACGTATCGTCTTTACATATGTATTTTTGCGAGAGAGGTGCGGAAAAAAGGGTTCTAGGATTGCCGTGTAAAACCGATCGAGTTGTTTGATTCGGTTTCGTGTGTGAGGTTTATATCGTTGTTAACGAGCGTCTCATAGAGCGTAGACCGTGTCAGGTCAGTTAAATCCGGTCAGCGGACTGTTGAATTCGACATAGGAAACTAGGTTGTTGAAATTGGCGCTTAGTTTCGGAATTAGGAGATGACATCCTTCGATCATTATCAATTAGGTTTAGTAATCCGAATGCTTCTAGGAATAAACTAGGGTTTGAAAGTAAACAATCGGAACGTTTCTCGGCTATCTCTTTTATATAGTTTTAAATCTTTGTTTGTACATCATTGTTGTAGAATCGGTGATCTGACAAATCACCGTCCTTAGAATTTATGTACCGCACTTGTGTTGGCCTGAACTAGGAACGAGACCGACCCTGATACTTAACCAGATTCCCTGTGGGATACGACCTTGACTCACCAATTCTAGGCTGCAGTTGACCCGGTACACTGCCGGTGAGATTGGACACTTAGAAAAGGCCGATCATGTGCCTCACTATGGGATTATTGCTAAACACTTGAATGACTGTAACTCAAAAAAGATGTGTTTTGTCACAAAGTGCCTCGGAAGCATACTAGAAACTCAAGGAGGCCATGTGCAAATCATCAGTACTTGTCTTACCAGATTTTGGAATTCCATTTTGCATTGAAACATATGCATGTGCAAAGGATTAGGGGCTACCTTACAACAAAACAAGAAACATGTGCTTATCTAAGCAGGGCCTTCATCTCTACGGATATGGGATTGTTTCTCAATAAGAAGGAAAACCTATCAGTCATCAAGGCAGTAACCAAATGGAAGCCATATATTCAAGGCCGGGCCCTTTGTCATCAAAATTGATCAATAGAGTCTGAAATTCATTTTGGATCCGAGGACTACTACTAGATTCTGGATCAATAATATTTTGATGATGTTTTTTTAGGTTAGAAGAAACATAGGGTATATCTAAAGATACACCACATACTTGAGACAAATCTTCATTTGATACTCATAAATTACATGATTTTTTAACTAAAAAAGCTTATCATAATTAAGATAATGAAAATGTAACATGACGAGTTTGATTCAAGGCGTACGAGTAAGAGAACTAAATTAATCCTGCCAAACGTAAAATCATTTTGTAACAATTGTCATTCTACTCCTAATTATTTTATAAAATAAACAAATAGTCAAGAATATAAATGTAACATTAAAAAAAATTAGAAATAATAAATTAGTCTAACACGTGCGAAGCACGTGCATTTTGCTAGTAAACATATACATACCAATTACAAACTGAATTGTGTGGGATTGATGTCAAACACGAACTCAAATCGGTTGTCGAACCATATATCAAACGATATTGCTTTTATTAAATATACATATTACTCAAATTTTTTGCGTTTGTTATAGTTGCAGTAGTTTTATAAAAACACTTTTATGTGATTATCTCAGAAGTTACACAAGTTTTGTTGTTGAAGGTGTTATCAAACCCGTGTCACCCAATCATGTAATATGGGTTATAGGATCTAAACACTCTACCACCTCTAGATCTGGACCCCGATCCCTGCCGGTACACGATGCACAGTTCGTCCGGCTGTGCATCAAAACGATACTGTATCGACACCAAACGACGCCGTTTGGTTCCGACCTTAAAAAAAACACAGTCAAAACAGCGTCGTTTCGACCCGAAACGACGCCGCTTCGGGTGTACCGCACGGTACAGCTGGGGCTGTACCGTTGGGGATCTCGAGTCCTCTAGATCTTCCTCATTTGAAACATCGTCTACTTCTCTTCCCGAAGTCCAAGGGAAGGGCATGTTTCCAAATCCAAACCGGCCACCCTTAGCTTGCATTTGAGTGGAAAGATTAGCCGAGGTACCTAAGGATGTGGTGTCAAGCACTCGGTTAGGATTAAATCTGCCAACTCAAAGATCATACTCTAGCGGTTATGGTGACGAGTGATGATACATTCACTACACATTTATCCACAACATCTTCAACAACACTATCAAAATCAATGATTGTGTTGAAACCCGTAAGAATAAATGATCCATCATTTTAATCAATGAATATAAAACATACAGTGGAATTTGGAAATGGAACTACACAAGTGCACATACCATTTCCATGTGGTGACCATACCTGCCTTATACTATTTATCTAGAATGTCTTTATTTGCATCATACTCAATCTATTTGTGTATCACTCTATCTATGTATCACAGTAGAATCAACTTTGTCACTAATGAATATTCGGAAAATCAGTTATAGGTTTCATAATCGACTTTCATAAAATCGATTCTGTACACACACAGAATGATGCACACATAAATCAAAATCAAGTATTGTGCAAATAATGATGTCCTTCGTCTAACCTTCCCTCTTAAGACACAAGTATAAGCTCAGATTTTAAAATAGAGTACCCATCAACGGTCAAATTTAATTATATTATCAAAGTCTGAAAATAAATATGGATATTACAAATCTGTCGCACAATTAACAAAGAAGAGGTCAGTACAATAAGTTAATTAGAGGTGAATCAAAACTACCTTAAATCAGTTTTTTTTTTTTGGGTCGCGGGCTAGAAAGATAAAATAAGATACAAAATAGGAAAAAAGATAAGAAAAAAAAAACAGTGGTTGAGAAGGACAGAAACACGTCTATTACTACATGTGTTTCTACATGTTGTTACAACCACATGTAGTAACACATATAGTAACATGAGCGTTTTTGTTATTCTCAATCATTATTTTTTTTTTTCTTATTTTAGATTAAAAACAGTCAACCACAACCTTTAAACTATTTCCTTAACGGCTTTTTTATTTGAGTAGATGAAAACTGAAAAGTACCCTCTTTAGGGATATGTTAGATCTTTGGACCTTTTATTTATTTATTTATTTTTTTTTTTTGAAGGAGATCTTTGGATCTTAAAAATGGAAAATTGACTAGAGATGTTTAATAAAAGGGACAATTATCTAAAAGGACATATATTGGACTTAATTAAGCAAAAAGGACATTCAAAACAAACACTTAGTTATAAGGACAAAAAATAAGTAGATAGACCCAAATACCCTTAATGAAGAAAATACTAAAAAAAAAATAAGAGGGGACGCGGGAATGGGAGGGCTGCTGAATTTTTTTTTTTTTTTTTTTTTTTTTTTGTTTTGTATGAAGCGTTAGTTGTTGTTATGTTTTGCTCTTTTTTTTTATTATTATTTATTTATTTGTTTTCTGGACGATGAAGTGGTTTTTTTTTTTTTTTTAATTTTAATTATACTCCCTGGACGTTGATTTTTTTTTTTTTTTTTTTTTTTTTTCTGGATGGAATAAGTTGATTTATTCTTTTTTTAAATATTGACCACCGTGATGTATTGGCCACCGCGATACATTGATCACCGCGATGAAGTGACACCGTAATGCACTGACAACCGCGATGCAGTGACCACCACGATGCAGAGACACCGCGATGAAATGACACCGCGATGCATTGACTTCGGCAATCATATATGCGATGACATCAACATTTTATCGCGATGACATCGGCAATCATATATCGCGTGACATCAACATTTTATCGCGATGACATCAAGAATCAACATTTTATCGCGATGACATCATCGAATCATATATGAATGACATCGACAATTTATGTAGTGACATCGGCAATCATATATGCAGAGACATCGCGATGAAGTGACACTGCGATGGAGTGGCCACCTCCGATGCAGAGACACCGCGATGAAGTGGCCACCCCCGATGCAGAGACACCGCGATGTTGAGACCATCGAGATGCAGTGATCATCGGGATGCAGTGACATTTGATAAAGCAATACCGTGATGACATTTGATATTTTTACGACTTAATTTCATAAAATCGATTTCTTTTCTTCATAAAATCGACTTCAAATGGCTATATCTTTTGATATAAAACTACGATCAACATAAATCTTTCATCTTAATTCATATTTTTATGCAGTGACATCGGCAATCATATATGCAGTGATATCAACATTTTATGCAGTGACATCGACAATCATATATACGTGACATTAACAATTTATGCATTGACCACGCGTGATGCATTGACCTCTCGATCGAGAGAATCGCGATGCACTAACAACCGCTGTATTTGCATTGACCACCGTGATGCATTGACCTCCTCAATGCAGAGACACCGTGATGCACTGACAACCGCGCTGCATTGACCACCGCGATGCATTGACATTGACAATTATATATGCAGTGACATCGACAATCATATATGCGTGACATCGACAATTTATGCAATGACATCGCGATAAAGTGGCCACCCCTGATGCAGAGACACCGCGATGAAGTGGCTACTCCCGATGCAGAGACACCGCGATGAAGTGGCCACTCCCGATGCAGAGACACCGCGATGCAGAGACCATCGGCAATCAGATATGCAGTGACATCAACATTTTTTTTTATTATTTATTTATTTGTTTTCTGGACGATGAAGTGGTTTTTTTTATTTTTTTTTATTTTTTATTTTAATTATACTCCCTGGACGTTGATTGTGGGGTTTTTTTTTTCTTTTTTTTTTATGGACGGAATAAGTTGATTTATTCTTTTTTTAAACATTGACCACCGTGATGTATTGACCACCGCGATGAAGTGACAACGTAATGCACTGACAACCGCGATGCAGTGACCACCACGATGCAGAGACACCACGATGAAATGACACCGCGATGCATTGACATCGGCAATCATATATGCAGTGACATCAACATTTTATGCAGTGACATCGGCAATCATATATGCGTGACATCAACAATTTATGCAGTGACATCGGCAATCATATATGCAGTGACATCAACATTTTATGTAGTGACATCGGCAATCATATATGCAGAGACATCGCGATGAAGTGACACCGCGATGGAGTGGCCACCTCCGATGCAGAGACACCGCGATGAAGTGGCCACCCCCGATGCAGAGACACCGCGATGTTGAGACCATCGAGATGCAGTGATCATCGGGATGCAGTGACATTTGATAAAGCAATACCGTGATGACATTTGATATTTTTACGACTTAATTTCATAAAATCGATTTCTTTTCTTCATAAAATCGACTTCAAATGGCTATATCTTTTGATATAAAACTACGATCAACATAAATCTTTCATCTTAATTCATATTTTTATGCAGTGACATCGGCAATCATATATGCAGTGATATCAACATTTTATGCAGTGACATCGGCAATCATATATACGCGACATTAACAATTTATGCATTGACCACCGTGATGCATTGACCTCCTCGATGCAGAGAAACCGCGATGCACTAACAACTGCGCTGCATTGACCACCGTGATGCATTGACCTCCTCAATGCAGAGACACCGTGATGCACTGACAACCGCGCTGTATTGACCACCGCGATGCATTGACATTTACAATTATATATGCAGTGACATCGACAATCATATATGCGTGACATCGACAATTTATACAGTGACATCACGATAAAGTGGCCACCCCTGATCAGAGACACCGCGATGAAGTGGCCACTCCCGATGCAGAGACACCGCGATGAAGTGGCCACTCGATCAGAGAGATACGCGATGCAGAGACCATCGGGATGCATTGATCACCGGGATGCAGTGACATTTGATGAAGCAACACCATGATGACATTTGATATTTTTCCGACTTAATTTCATAAATTCGATTTCTTTTTTTCATAAAATCGATTTCAAATGGCTACATCTTTTGATATAAATCTACGATCAACATAAATCTTTCACCTTAATTCATATTTTTATGTAGTGACATTGGCAATCATATATGCAGTGATATCAACATTTTAAGCAGTGACATCGGCAATCATATATGCGTGACATCAACAATTTATCTGATGTGACACCGGCAATCGAAAAATGCTGATGACATCAACATTTTATGCAGTGACATCGGCAATTTATGCAGTGACATCGGTATTTTATGCAGTGACATCAACAATTTATGCAGTGACATCGGCAATTTATGTAGTGACATCGGCATTTTATGCAGTGACATCGAAAATAAATATGCGTGACATCAACAATTTATGCAGTGACATCGGCCAAGAGTTCGGTCACTATGAATGTGGTTTTTAACCCATTATGCATCGTAAGACAATAAATTCTACAGATTGCATGATGCCGTTGAATTTCAAGAATGTATACTCTATAAAGTGATTATACCTAAAGAAATGACAACTAAAGAAAAAGGCTTCAATGTAATAAACAACAACGCTAAGAAAAAAAAGATACACCGCGATGAAGTGGCCTCCCACGATGCAGAGACACCGCGATGCAGAGACCATCGAGATGCAATGATTACCGGGATGCAGTGACATTTGATAAAACAACACCGTGATAACATTTGATATTTTTCCGACTTAATTTCATAAAATCGATTTATTTTGTTCATAAAATCGACTTCAAATGGTTATATCTTTTGATATAAAATTACGATCAACATAAATCTTTCACCTTAATTCATATTTTTTATGCAGTTACATCGGCAATCATATATGCAGTGACATCAACATTTTATGCAGTGACATCGGCAATCATATATGCGTGACATCAACATTTTATGCAGTGACATCGGCAATTTATGCAGTGACATTGACATTTTATGCAGTGACATACACAATTTATGCAGTGACATTGGCATTTTATGCAGTGACATCGCCAAATCATACACAAACCCACCATCAACGTATATCATTGCTTTCTTTGTTTCAAGGTGATGCATGTTAAACTAATTGATCATTATTACATCATGATCAACGGTGTCGATACATGATGTGACACTCGTTGTTTCACAACGGTTGTGTCCGGATCATTACTCATTCTAAACTTTAGGTAATTCCTCAATTCCATAAAACTCAAAAGGGAAAACCACACAAGCACTAAATTCACTAGGGAAAGTTAGTTACACATAGTGAGCATATGATTTTAAGCAATTCTAGAGCTGAAACAGCAGCAAGGGAATCCATAGAAACTACAGGCCCCAAAAAAAATGTCATTAAACAATTCAAGAAATAGATACAATTCACTGAAATATGCTACTGATCAAGTGATCAAGGACCCACAAAGAGATGAAGCAACTGTTAGCCGCAATTGACCGAGGACAAAAATAAATGTAATTAATTTGTTTATTTATTTTTGAAGACAGAGTTTTGTATGAAATTTCAGTGAATGAAAAGTAGTAATCTATAAACAACAATCAAAATATAAACTTCAATCTAGAAAAAAAAAAAAATGAACAGAGATTTATTAATCCAATAATCAAGCACAAGCACAAGGACTATCAACAAGAACGGCATCTTCTTCTCCACTTCTAGACAACAAATACCCAACAGCAAGCCCCAATACAACTGCAACAAACACCCCCACCATTAAACGACATAATCGCCAACATCAATAGATACCCCAATCGCCGAATTGAGTCCAAATAGAACCGACCTGATTATTCTCGCACCAGTCCACTTCTTCCCTTTTCCTCCGCCCAGCAACGGAACGGCCGTGGAATCTATTCCGGCGCCTTGTGATTTGTGCAAAGATGAAATCAGCATGAAGCGAAGTGAAGACGACGGAAGATGAGGTGAATCCAATCGGGAAAATGAGGGGAAAGTGCAACGGTGTAAAACAGCAAGATAGAGGCGGATCTCTCAGAGTGTTTGTAACAAAGGGGGGTAATTTAGGAAAATTAGAAAAAATATGTCCTTATAAACGATGATCTTTTTTGGATGTCCTAAGTGTCTAATTAAGTCTCAAAATACGTCCTTATAAACAAATAACACTTAATAAAATTTGAATAGGTATAATCCAACATATTATTTGCGACCAACAAAAGCACAAGTATGAGTATCTGTGTCTTATGGTGCAAATAACATTCATTTATTTATGTAATTAACTAGCTACGTACAAGATGTTAATGTCCCGTTCTCTCGGTAATTGTCATGTTTTGATTTAAGAAGGTATAGTAGATTCATCATAATTTGGTGCATAAAAATAGCGTATAATTACCGAATGCTCATTGATATAACTAGGTATGTTGATATAATCTCTTATGTCACTTTTTCGGATATCGAGTTCTTATCTAGAAATTAAAGATTTGACACGTGATTTTTAGAGAAACTAAGAAATTTGTGGAAGAAGAAGAAAAAATACATACCGAGACTCATGAAATAGACTCTCAGAGTTATACTAAAATCATAAACAACTTAAACGAATGACAATACCATTATGATTTACAGATTCCACAGCAGGCAAGGATCATTATGATTGACCTATTAATTTATAATATAGGACTTAAATCAGTATGACTCTAAATGTATTATGTAAATACATATAGTCATTCTGTAAATTCTCATCTAATGGTGTACAAAAAGATAGTATAAAATTAACAAGAAAAGGAATATCTTTAAATTCCTATATACCTAACTAAATCTGGCCCGTAGCTACCACATTGCAAATTTCGCCAACATATTTCCAAAAAAATTGGAATCGTCCCATGTTACCCTTGGTCTACATTTCCAATACATGATATAATATCCATCTCTAATCCATGTCCTATTGTTCAAGAAAAGAGTGATTTGGTGCTCATGTTCTCTCGTTTTGTATCTCGGTAAATGGTTGCATGCTCTTATACACTACTTCCTTTTGTTCATGTAGGAGGAAGCTCTCAATGTACGCATCTGTCACTTGTATTATCCCAAATCTGGACGTTCAATCCAAAATTTCAGGACGTATCCTCTTTCATCTTTTGTGCTTCTAATTCTTCGCTCTTAGTGCTTTAAACAGAACTACTTTATAAGAATTTAGCATCCTAATAATGCACTAGCTAGCCCTCTCCTTAATTTCTTGTTTCTTAGATATTGTGGAGAAAGATAAAAAAACAAGTAGAAAAATTTGAACTGGACACCGAGACACAATCTTCGTTTCAGACTTGCAACAGTATCTGGAAAAGGATAAATATTTGATACTGTTATTATTGCTTTGAAGCCTAGATTAGACTACTGCTGACAAATGAATGTGTGCAATTATTTTTATTGATGGTGCTTAGAAGAAGGTGCATTACGAATTCTTTGCGCAAATCTTTACTGTATTGTATAGCAGCACAGCACACTCATAGAAAAAAAAATATGGATGGACATGAAGCATCCATTTGGTAAGAACTTGTTGCAGATATAATCAAGGATGCAAGGCAGATTCAAGAATAAAAGTTGGTTCAGGCATTTTATCAAACACCTAGTTCAAAAGTCGGTTACAAGTTGTTAGTTCAGTTAGAAGTAGTTGTAACTGATTGTAGTGAGTTAAGGCTGTTGTAAACCTCTATTTAAGTTAGAATCAAGTGTACAAACATCTCAATTTGGAAGTTTACAATCTGAATTAAAAGATCATTTCTTCTCCCTGTTTTCCCGCCTTTATGCGTTTTGAATTCTTCATGAACATTGAAGAATGTTCTTGATTTTTCTTCGTTTTTCAGTTTTAATTCCAGTTTAATTTTCATCATGGTATCAGAGCAATTCATCCGCTGTTCATTTGATTAAAGCACCTTCTAATCTTGCGGTGTGGAGCTGCAGATTTTCTTGGACTTGTAGTGTGGAGCTGCAAGTGATTTCTTGATAGTTTCTTGTTCGTTTTTCTGCATTTTCTTTTGTTCTTCAACAATGGCAGAAGCATCAGTTGTTAATCCCTACTTGATTCATCCTGGTGAGAATCCGTCGGCAGTTATTGTTCAGCCAGTGCTTAAAGGGGCAGAAAACTACCATTGCTGGAAGAGGGCAATCTCCATGGTGTTATCCATGAAAGGGAAGCTGAAATTTGTTGATGGTACCCTGCCTAAACCTCCAGAAGATCATAGAAATTATGAAATATGGTGTCAATGTAACGACATGGTCTCTACTTGGTTGATAAATTCTGTAGATTCATCTATTCATCAGAGTATTTTCTGGTTGTCCACAGCAAGAGATATCTGGGTGGATCTTGATCATAGATTTGGGACTGGAAATGCCTATCGTTTGTCCAATTTGCAGGAAGAGATTTATGCAACTAAACAAGGTACTATGACAGTTACCCAGTATTTTACAAAATTAAAAAGTTTGTGGGATCAATTCTTTGATTTTAAAGCTGTTGCTCCTCCTTGTACTTGTGATGCAATGCCAATCTATAGAGAGCAAAGTGACACTGATCAGGTCATTCGTTTTCTTAAAGGTTTAAATGATGTTTTTAGCAATGTTAGATCTCAGGCTTTGATGGCTAAACCTATCCCAGACATTGGTACTGTGATTAACATGGCATTGCAGCATGAGTCTCAGTTTGTTTATTCTGAAATAAACAATGACAAAACCATCTTGAATGCTCAAGTTTCTGGTTATGGCAAGGTTAGTCAAGATTCTGGCTCTTTTACAAATCAAGTGAGTGTTCCATATGGAAGAGGTGGAGGAAGAGGTAACAGCTATGGAAGAGGATATAGTGGAAATACAAAGAAACCACCACAGTGTACTTATTGTGGTAGAGAAGGACATACTGTAGATAAATGTTACAAAAAGTATGGACATCCAAATAGCAACAGAGGTAGAGGCAGGGGTCAAAGTTTAGCAAATCATGTTAGTTTTGATCAAGGTTTTGCTCTCTAGTACGAGAAAGCCTGAAGATATCCATCAAAGCAGTTTACGGTTCACTGACTTATACGAAGCAATCTGGTCAAATTCCAACACAATGTCTAAATCACAATATGAACAAATCATGGCTATACTCAAGAATGTACAGATTGCTGATTCTTGTGAAGCAGATCAGTCAGTAGCTCTCACTGCAAATGTTCAAGCCAGTACATCCTCAGGTAATATCTGTGATTGGTTAGTGGATTCAGGTGCCACAAATCATGTTATCTATTCACTATCTTTGATGATTAATGCTAAGCATGTATCTGGTTTGACTGTAACATTACCAAATGGAGAACACACCATCGTCACACACATTGGACAAGTACAAATTAATAAGAATCTGACTCTAGACAATGTCCTTTGTGTTCCCAAATTTACATATAATCTTATGTCAGTAAGAAGACTGACTGTTAATAACAAGTATTCATTGTTTTTTCGAGCTAACAGTTGTATTCTGCAGGAAAATGCTTTGAGGAAAATGATTGGTTTAGCTAATCTTGTTCAAGGCTTGTACATTCTGAGAGCTGATACATCTATCACTTCTAACTCACCAATTGCCTGCAATTATACAACTGTACCTGACTCTTTGTTGTGGCACTACAGGCTTGGACATCCTTATCAACAAAGATTGAGTATTTTACACAAATCTATACCTGCTGTTAAACCTTGTATAGATAGTAATTGTCATATTTGTCCTTTAGCTAAACAAAAGAGACAAAGTTTTCCTGTTAGTCAGTCCATTACTAGCAATGTTTTTGATTTGTTACATATAGATATATGGGGACCAAATAGACATTGTACTTACAATGGAGAATTTTACATTTTGACTATTGTAGATGATAAATCCAGATTTCTTTGGGTGCACTTAATGAAAAATAAATCTGAAACCAGATCTTTGATACAAAATTTTTGCAGCCTTGTTTTTACACAATTTAATGTAAATGTTAAAAAGATAAGAACAGATAATGGACTAGAGTTTCAAATGAATGCATTCTATGCCCAAAGAGGTATCATACATGAAACATCTTGTGTTCATACACCACAACAAAATGGTGTTGTGGAGAGAAAACATCAGCATTTGTTAAATGTTGCAAGGGCTCTTAGATTTCAATCTGGTTTACCTATGTCTTATTGGGGACTTTGTGTTAGACATGCCACTGTGTTAATTAATATCACTCCTACACCACTTTTGCAAGAACAGACACCCTATTTTCTCATGTATGGCAAACATCCTGTTTACACTGATTTAAAGGTCTTTGGTTGTTTAGCATATGCAAGCACCATATCCCAAGGAAGAGGGAAATTTGACAGTAGAAGCAGGAGATGTGTTTACATAGGGCATTCATCCACTACAAAGGGCTATAATCTGCTAGATCTACAAACCAGGGAGTTCCTTATCTCTAGAGATGTGATTTTTCATGAAAATTGTTTTCCTTTCTTGACTAATCAGCCATGGACTGATAATGCTGAGTCTGTATTACCTATTCCAACTTTTCTTAATGAAGAATGTGGTGTAATGCAACCAGATAATGAAGATACATCTTCCCATGTACCACCTGGAAATTCAGGAGATGCAGATTCTGACATGGTGGAAGAGATAGTGGAGAATAACACTAATCAACAACTCAGGAGATCAACAAGGGATAGAAGGTTACCTGTGCATTTACAGGATTATCAGACAAATCTGACAACTGTGGTCACTACACCTCACACTTTGGACAAAGTTCTAACCTATGATCATCTGTCAACCACCTACAAAGCCTTTGCTTGCAACATATCAAATGATACAGAACCTAAATCATATACTGAAGCTGCAAAAGATACAAACTGGAAAAAGGTTATGCAAGAAGAGTTAGAAGCTTTGCACAAAACAAACACTTGGATACTGGTTCCTTTGCCTAAAGGGAAGAAACCTATAGGGTGCAAGTGGGTTTACAGGATCAAAAGGAAAGCTGATGGCACTATAGACAGATATAAGGCAAGGCTTGTAGCAAAAGGTTTTACTCAAACAGAGGGGATAGATTTTTTGGATACATTCTCACCTGTAGCAAAATTGTCCACCATCAGACTGTTTTTAAGCTTGGCATCCATGAATCAATGGCACTTACATCAAATGGATGTAAATACAACTTTCTTACATGGAGATTTAGAGGAGGAGGTCTACATGAAACCACCTCCAGGACTTCCAACATCCAGCAACAGTCAAGTATGTAGACTAGTCAAATCCTTATATGGATTGAGGCAGGCAAGCAGACAGTGGAAGGCAAAACTTACTGAGGCCTTACTAGCAGCTGGTTATCACCAATCCAAGCATGATCATTGTCTTTTCACAAGAGGACAAGGCACCACCTTTATTGCCTTTCTAGTATATGTAGATGACATTGTTGTAGGGAGTTCAAACCTACAAGAAATTCAGGACCTCAAAGATCTTCTACACAAAGCTTTCACTATAAAGGATCTAGGAAAATTGAAATATTTTCTAGGGTATGAGATTGCAAGATCAGAAGATGGCATCCTAATGAATCAAAGGAAATACTGTCTTGATTTACTCCAAGAATTTGGTTACACTGGGGCTAAGCCTTCTGCTCTTCCTATGGATCCAAAGATCAAACTTGAACCTAAAGACTCTCCCTTTTTGACAGATAACAAGTATTACAGAAGTCTTGTGGGAAAACTTTTATATCTTAGCAATACAAGACCAGACATAGCATATCCTGTCCAACAACTTAGCCAATTTTTGGACTGTCCAACAGAAAATCACCTAGCTGCTGCACACAAACTTTTGAAGTTCCTCAAAACAGCACCAGGACAGGGTTTGTTCTTTCCTTCCAGTGGTAAACCTGTACTTAAAGCCTTCAGTGACTCAGATTGGGCAGGCTGTACAACTACAAGAAGGTCAATCACTGGATATACAGTGTTCCTAGGAGATTCTTTAATTTCATGGAAAAGCAAGAAGCAAACTACATCGTGACATTTCGAGAAAGTGTTGAATATAGGGCAATGGCTCTTACAGCATGTGAAATACAATGGCTTATATATCTACTCCAAGACTTTCAGATTCAGCATACACAGGTTGTACCCTTATTTTGTGATAACAAAAGTGCAACCTACATTGTGGAAAACCCTGTATTCCATGAAAGAACCAAACATATAGAAATAGATTGTCATTTTGTTCGAGAGAAATATCAGCAAAAGGTATTGGTGCCTCTACCAGTCAGGACACAAGATAATCTGGCAGATATTCTAACCAAACCTGTTGATAAGGCCACTTTCACAAGACTTGTTCCTAGATATCCATTGTACAACATTTATACAGATATAATCAAGGATGCAAAGCGATTCAAGTTTGTAGTTGTCTAACCCTTCAGCTTGAGGGGGCATGTTGCAGATATAATCAAGGATGCAAGGCAGATTCAAGAATAAAAGTTGGTTCAGGCATTTTATCAAACACCTAGTTCAAAAGTCGGTTACAAGTTGTTAGTTCAGTTAGAAGTAGTTGTAACTGATTGTAGTGAGTTAAGGCTGTTGTAAACCTCTATTTAAGTTAGAATCAAGTGTACAAACATCTCAATTTGGAAGTTTACAAGCTGAATTAAAAGATCATTTCTTCTCCCTGTTTTCCCGCCTTTATGCGTTTTGAATTCTTCATGAACATTGAAGAATGTTCTTGATTTTTCTTCGTTTTTCAGTTTTAATTCCAGTTTAATTTTCATCAGAACTTTCCTGTAACGACTGTATCTTAAAATTTTCTTTCTGAATTATTAATGCCAGATTATGAATCTGTCATATTTTGGGCATGTGTATTGGTGAGTATAGTTCTTGTATTCAACCATGCGTGTTTACCCGTCTTTCTTCTGAATTATCTGAATCTTTGTTGTATCAACAATTGTGTCAAAGGATCGACATTTTCAAAGTCGATTCTGATTCTCGACTCAAACATCGACTTTTTGAAGGTCTATTTGATGTTGGTGTATCAGTAGGTTGAGTTTGTTGTCCAGTAATTAGCTAGTCAATGTGACGAGGACAAATGACAATAAAGATGATAGAGTACGTGACCATTGGAATCTTGTCTTCTTTCATTTCTTTACCCAAGTCTTTTCATATTGTTTTTATCAGGTTGGCTTATGAAGGGAGAAGAAACCCTTTGTTTGACGGCTTCAGCCAAGCCGAAATAGATGGCTTTCATCTCGAAAGTTTCAACATCGAGGGGTTCTGGGGTATAGGCGGAAACAACACGCAAGAGGGTGCCATCATAATCACACAAAAAAAAACAGCACCAATGCTTAGTTAGCTAAATGATCAACACGAAATGCTTCCACGTTAGCATTTCACCACACCGGCCAGAGGATGGAGCCTAGTGGAACGATGATTATTATATTCATTTGTATGTCTATTGACTTGTTAAGCCGTGAGAATATTATATTAAATCGTTCAAGATGCAGGCGAGTTTGGCTGCAAATTTTTCAGTAAGGCAATTTTGCTAGGCAAATGAAAATTCTTTAACCCATGTTATATTTCTTTCTATTTTTTTGTTTTAAAGAAGATTCTTTCATGTTTTCCGATGGCAGGTTGCTTCAGTGAATGTTACATAAATTTAAGTGAAATAAGTTTCCTTTTGTAGTTTTCTAAGAGAGGATAAAATGATTCATCTTATTCAATAAGTGATCCCAAAACCAGAATAAATAGAGTACAATCAGAGGCCAAACGGCTAGAGACAATGAGATTAAATACAATTTGTATTTGTGTCTCCTAGAAACAACTAATATCTAATTAGCGGGGTTAATAATTAAACAAAGACGGAATAAATGTAAGACCTCTATGAAAGAGAAAATAAGCTAAGTAGTACATATATTATACTTATTATTATAAGATAATATAATATATGTACTATATACATAACAATACTCCCCCTCAAGCTGGTTTATAGATATTCAATAAACCAAGCTTGGAGATACAAAACTGAGATTGAGTCTTTGGAAGCCCCTTGGTAAATATATCAGCAACTTGAAGTTTGGTAGGAACATAGATTAGGCACATACTCCCATCTTCCAGCTTTTCTTTGATGAAATGTTTGTCAATCTCAACATGTTTAGTGCGGTCATGCTGGACTGGATTGTTGGCAATACTAATTGCAGATTTACTGTCACAGTAGAATCTTGTAGGACCAGTGATTGGCTGTTTAAGATCAGTAAGAACCCTCTTTATCCACATCAGCTCACATATGCCAAGAGCAACAGCTCTGAATTCAGCTTCTGCACTACTTCTTGCAACCACGGCCTGCTTTTTGCTTCTCCATGAAACCAGATTTCCACCTATGAACATGCACCAACCAGATGTAGACCTTCTATCCACCACAGAACTTGCCCAATCAGCATCTACAAATCCTTCAACAGTGAGACTTCCCCCCTTTTTGTATAGGATGCCAAGCCCAGGTTCATTCTTGAGATACTTTAGGATCCTTAGGGCAGCTTCTAGATGTATCCTTCTAGGCATATGCATAAACTGGCTGACCTGTCCGACAGCAAAGGAGATGTCAGGTCTAGTGTGAGTCAGATAAATTAGTCTGCCAACAAGCCTTTGATAAGCTTCTTGATTGACACATTCACTATTTGGATCATTGCTGAGTTTTTGATTATAGTCAACAGGGGTAGCAATAGGTTTACAGCCAAGAAGACCATAGTCCTTAAGGAGATCAAGAGTGTACTTCCTTTGTGACACAAGTATTCCAGAAGTGGATCGTTCCACTTCCATTCCAAGGAAGTACCTCAAGTTCCCTAAGTCCTTGATCTCAAATTCAGATTTCAGAAAGGCTTTTAGCCTTTTTATTTCAGCCTCATCATTCCCTGTTATGATCATATCATCAACATAAACAGCAAGGGCAGTAACTCCCCCTCCAGAGGTATGTTTGATGAATAAAGTGTGGTCAGAGTTGGCCTGTTTATAGCCTCCTCTTTGTATGACCTTAGAGAATTTTTCAAACCATGCTCTAGGGGATTGTTTGAGACCATACAGAGATTTCAAAAGTTTGCAAACTTGTCCTTTTCCAATCATGTTTTCAAAACCAGGAGGAGGGTACATGTAAACATCCTCTCTTAGATCACCATTAAGGAATGCATTCTTGACATCAAGTTGATGAAGAGGCCATTCCTTAATAGCAGCAAGAGATAGTAATATTCTGACAGTATTGAGCTTTGCCACAGGAGCAAAAGTCTCATGATAATTAACCCCATAGGTTTGAGAGAACCCTTTGGCAACTAAACGGGCTTTGTACCTTTCAATAGTGCCATCAGGGTTTTGTTTGATGTTAAAGACCCATTTACACCCAACTGGTCTGCTGTTTTGTGGTTTAATGACAGGAATCCAAGTCTTGTTAGACTGCAAGGCATTAATCTCAGTCATAACAGCAGCTTTCCAGTTAGGATTATTCATGGCTTCATGGATATTTTTTGGAATTTTAACATTATCAAGATTAGTAACAAAAGCCTTAAATTGATCAGACACTGATCCATAGGACACAAACCTCTGAATAGGGTGTTGAGTACAGAGTCTAGTACCTTTTCTTTGAGCTATAGGTCTTGAGTCAGGACTGATAATACCTGTTTGAAGGTTGGTTCCAGTGGAGTTATTAGTTTCACCTTCATTTGTTCTATCAGCTGGGATATCCTCAGCAGGGATATCCTCAGCAGGGCTGTTTTCAGCAGGGTTGTCCTCAGCAGGGTTGTCCACAGCAGAGTTGTCCTCAGTAGGGTTGTCCTCAGCAGGGATAGGTTTGGTGCATTTTGTTGCCACAGGAGCAGCACCTTTCTTTCTGGTGTAGATGATAATATTTTCTTCAGCCTCAGTGTTACCATGCTTCTTATTTGGTAAAGGACTCGTGCATTGTTGTTCCTCCTCTGGTGTGGAACTTTTGCATTGCTCCCCAGCAGTTTCTAGTATCCTGGGAAGAGGAATATCTTCACTAAAATCAACAAGGTCAGTACCTGAAACAGATGCTTTAGAATAGTAAGGCACATTCTCAAAAAAGGTAACATCATAGGTCACATACATCCTTTTCTTTAGAGGATCATAGCACTTATATCCTTTCTGGGTAGCAGAATACCCCACAAACACAGTCTTAACAGCTTTAGGTTCAAGTTTGTGCCTTAAATGGGCATGGACATGAACAAAAGTGGTGCAACCAAAGATTTTTAGGGGTAATTCAGTTATCAATCTGCTAGTGGGGTAACATTTAGTAAAAACATTAATGGGAGATTGATCTTGTAGGACCACAGAAGGCATTCTGTTAATTAAAAGGCAGCCGTGAGAACGACTTCACGAGTAAAAAATAGGCAAAGAAGTGGTAAACAAAAGGGCCCTTGCAATTTCCAGGAGATGTCTGTTCTTCCTCTCAGCAATGCCATTCTGCTGAGAGGTATTAGGACAAGATGATTGGTGAATAATTCCTCTTGGTGAGATAAGGTCCTAAGGTAGAGGTGAAATATTGATCCCATTATCGATCCTTATTATTTTAATAGAAGTCTGAAACTGAGTTTTAACCATATGATGAAAATTCTTAAAAGCAGAGCTAACATCGATTTGTTTTTAATAAATAGACCAAAGATGACTAGTATGGTCATCTATGAATGTCACAAACCACCTATTATTGGTGAGGTTAGGTATTCTAGATGGACCCCATACATCACTGTGTACAAGGGTAAAAGGAGAAGAAGCCTTATAAGGTTTAGCCTTAAAAGTACTTCTAGTTTGTTTAGCAAGAACACAAATCTGACATTGAAATAGAGAAGGTTTCTTATGCAAAACGACTTAGGAAACAACTTTTGTAAATAAAAGAAACTAGGGTGCCCTAGTCTACAATGCAATAATTGGACCTTCTCATCATTGTCCTCCACTTTAGTTAAGTTAAGGGCTTCTTCAACATGATCTTGAAGGTAATATAGTCCTCCCTCCATTCTAGCACTGCCGATCCTTCTCTCTGAATCCAGAGCTTGAAAAATACAATGGGAAGGGGAGAACTTAGCCACACACTTATTCTCATGGGTGAACTGACTAATAGAGAAAAGATTACAAGATAAGTTAGGTACATGAAGGACAGAATTAAGTTGTAGATCTTTAGATATAAAGATAGTGCCTTTTCCAGCAACAGTAGATAGAGACCCATCAGCTATACGTACCTTATGTTGCCCAGACGAAGGATAATATGTAGAGAACAATTTAAAATTACCTGTCATGTGACTGGAGGCTCCAGAGTCAACAATCCATGAGAGGTTACCTTCTTGGGCAGCTGAGGCAGTATTGAGAGCAGGGGTACCTTTGTTGGATGAGATAAGTTGTTTTAACATATCCATCTGCTCCTTGGAGAATGGCATTTTGGTTTTTACTGATTGTGGTGTTTGCCTCCTTCATTCATACCCTTTTTAGAATTCCTCTGATTATTCCCAGTATAGACATTCTGGGTAACCAAAGCAGATTGTTCAGACTGAACAAAAGAATTTGCAGTATTTTCAGCTCTACTCATTGTACTCCTTATGCTTTCTTCCTTCCCAACAGTGGCAAATGCCTCTTGTATAGGAGGTAGAAGCACTCGAGATAGAGCTCTTTCCTTTACAGCAGGTTCTTTAACAGCTTCCATTTTTCTTTTTTTAGTCACATCCATCTTAACTGATTGAGCCCATTGAATATAATTTGAGCAATTCAGTTTCATAGTAGTGATCTGAAGATTGGGATTGTCATTCCCATTGGTGGAAGAAATGATCGGGTTTGATTTAGAGGTAGCTCCAAATTTAGTCATTTTTTTTACGAGAGGGAAGATGAAGAGTCTCTCGAAAATTTGTTTCAAGATGGCTCCGATACCATGTAGTTTTCTAAGAGAGGATAAAATGATTCATCTTATTCAATAAGTGATCCCAAAACCAGAATAAATAGAGTACAATCAGAGGCCAAACGGCTAGAGACAACAGCATTAAATACAGCTGTATTTGTGTCTCCCTAAAGCGACTAATATCTAATTAATCGGGGTTAATAATTAAGCAAAGAGCGGAATAAATGTAAGACCTCTATGAAAGAGAAAATAAGCTAAGTAGTACATATATTATACTTATTATTATAAGATAATATAATATATGTACTATATACATAACAATACCTTTGTATGCATTAGCATGCTTGTATTCTATTGTAACCATGCTTTTGGGTGCACTTAACGGCACGACACCACACCGGAGGTGTGGGGTTTGACCTTTCAAAGGTCGATTGTCACATTCAACCTCTGAAGAAAGTCGAGAAAATCTCGTGTGTGAGGTTTGATTTTCCAACATCACTGTGGTAATGTCAATGAGAAAGGCCTAGTGTCGATTTATTCTTGTTTTTTAACTTAAGAATGTAGCGAAGAAGAGCAATTTCATTGTACAAATTACATCATAATCCTCTTATGTTCACCTGAGTGTTCAATTTGATTTGATAATATTTATGGATAAAACAAAATTCGAATACATTCGTGTTCAAATCAGATCCCCCTCCAACTAGATCCGCTCCTGAACATTATGATCATCGTTCAAATTAAAACTTACAGGTAAATGAAAAGGGGGTAAAAAGAAAAGTAAAAGTAAAAGTAAAGAAATTTTGGGCACTATCTTCAATCTTCAAGTTGAAGAATTGCATCAAATCTGAAATTTTCACCAGGTTCAAATACTGCTTCAACATCTTCAAAACTCTGTTCAACTTTCAAATCATTCTTCACCTTCAAACCTTCCTAATCAACCATACACACACACGCACACCAAAAAAAAAAAAAAACGCAGAAGGAAAAAAAGAGAGAGCACATTAAGAGAGCCATCAATTATAATTAGGACAGGGTGCAAATACGCGGGACTGAATGTAGATGCAGCAACCTAGACAATGGAACAAAGGGATCGAAAAGGCAATAACAAAGGACATGAGCACCCGCACTTGCATCGAATCTGTTCATATTTTGCTAGATTCGATCGAGCATGAATCGAAACCAGTTTCAAGGAAAATCAGAAGATATAGTGGATGAAAGACGGATTATAAAAACAAGAAACACCAGAAAATTTGTGAGGTCAAATATCCCAGGGACTTGAAACTTGTAAGGATATGTTCCTCAATATAGTCAAATTACATCCATACATTAGACTCCCATTTTCAAAAGAAAGTCTTTTTAAGCTTCAGAAAAGGATCCAAAAAGATGAATAAATACCAAAGCAAAAGACAAGCTCTTTAAAGGAGAGTAGCAAAAGAACACAAGTGTAAACGCTCTAAAAACGATTTGTCCATTTACACAGTAATGAATTTGATGAAGAGGGTAAAAAGCAGAATGTACCGTGTTAGAAACTTACATTCTTTATATACTCGGAGATGGTAGAGTTGATGACTTGCTTAATGACTTGCCTGTATACTCTTGAAGGTCCCAGGATTTCAAGGAGGACGTCTTTGGGTATCTGCCCGATACAGTAGAAAATAGTTCATAACTGCCAGTACTAATATAAAGTAAAAACGGAAACATCGCACAAGAGGGGGAAAAAAACTTACATCGGGTGTTTTTCCTGATAGTTGCAAAACGTTGATAGATAGAAGCAAAGCCAACAAATGATTAAAAAAGAAGTCAGATTTTTAATGTAAAAATGTAAGATGATTGGTTTGTATATATAACGCAGTACAAAATCACAGGCAAGTGAGAAGATGGAGGCGAACAATTAGTGTAGGGGCAACAGCTTCAAGCATGACTCACCTCCTTTGACTCTACGAAATCCCGGAATTGGTTGAGCATCAGCAACCATTTTAGAAAACACAACATCGAAAACCGCCTGTGTTCGGGTGCTAAATATGTCTACATTTATCTGCAATGAGTGTCGGTGTAAAGTTCACTGCACCAGTTAAAAAATACTGTTTGCTGCAATCAGAATAAAGCATATATTTCCACGTAAAAAACATTATTATCACGTGCTAATTCACGTCATTCTTCTCCACTTTCGCGGAGAACAGTATGTATTCTTTCGGTCAAAAACCGCAACCACATCAAAGCTGAAGCAATGATGTTTAAATTCGTCTTTGAACCCACCTTCAATTCATTAGGCTTGTCAGTACCGCTTGTAGTTACAGAAAATTCCTGGATTTCTGAGGGCAAAACTTGAGTATCTTCCAATGCTACATCAAGAACGCAGTCAATCAGATTCATCAACATGACACGTTAAATGGTTTTTTTATGCTATACTCTAGAAAGAAAACAAGCAAGATTAGCACCTGCTGATACTGCTTGACAAGAAAACGGTCGTTTATGTCTTGTCCAGGAAATTCCAAAAACAGGCCTAGTATGAAAATAACAAATACTCAGCTTTCTTAAACAAAGAACAACAATAAAAACACAGGCACAACATTGGCTTGGCTCAAATCGTATGACAAAAAGCTGATAATCCACAAATCGTATGACAAAAAGCTGCTTTACGCAATACTATCAAGATTTACAACAATAGCCGTACAAAGTGAATAGGATTACCCTTTCAAACTCACTCTGTGCTAAACACAAGAATCTCCTACAGTTCATCATAAATTAAAGCCAACCTGAAAGACACACACAAGGAACTTGCTAAAAACTATTTATATGCATAAGGAACAAACGAAACCTTTGATCGACCCGCTGGACAAACAAAACTGTGTCTGAACAACAGGTTTTTCTTGCAGGGACTCGGGATCGTAATGAGGGACTCTCGTACTGATTCCGGGCATAAGTAATCTGCAAAAGCAAACAACGTCAACTGTACGTGGTAACAAGAGGGGCCAGATGAACCATTTGATCTCAATAAAACTTTACATTTAGTTGATTATTTGCAAAACACAGTTAACTTGACTCACTTAAATATTATTCTCTAACTTGACTCACATAAATATTATTATCTAACCCCATTCAAAAGTAACATTTTAATCGATTTCACGTTTTTATGTGTTCTTCTTCTCAGTATGCTTGACCCCATTGCCCCTTTTTTCCTGAATCCCCACTGGAAGCAAAATATATCCATTCAATTATCTGTAAAGCTAATGCTATAGTTTCCAACTTCTCTTTTACCTGTAAAGCAAATGAAATCATAGTACTTTGTATAGTATTCTGCAAACACCAAAATTTAAACAAAACAAAGCTATAGGTTTACATCTTTCGTGAAATTTAACCAAAAGAGTCCGAGGAATGATAATGTAAGAAATCGATTCTACCTGAGAGCAGGGAACTGTACAACATGACAAGCAAGAAAAGAACAAGAGCGCAGTTACTTACCAATTCAATTCAAGCATATTAAAGCAGCCAAGAAATCGAAGTAGGAAAAAAAAAAGACCTACCTTTGAGCTCAAATGAAAGAAATGGGTGCGGGAGCAAACGGCTAACATTTCTTAAGCTTTCTATTCGGTGATGTTTTCTAGTTTCTACATTATATCTCAGCTTTCTCCATGGACGATATTATCCGATGAAGTTTGGGTATGTTATACGTACATTTGTGCAAATTGCTACAATAGTCCGGGAACAATCTCAGTATTACCATTTTAGTCCGTGAACTAAATTTAGAGGCTTTTAGTTCTACCACACTCAATCTACTCGTGTATCACTCTACACTCAATCTACTCGTGTATCACTCTACATGTGTAGTACAACTAGGGTCTAGAACTAACTTTTCGTAAGTGAAGGAACACAAACAAACTTTATCAAAGTCGGTCTTCATCAACGCCTGCTCTGAAAGTTCGATTTTACATCATTAGGAAATGCAACTTCCTCTTTATTCGGCAAAGGATACACAGCTTCAGAATATAATGCCCTCCAACATTCCACGGTGTAATGAGGGCTACAATGCTTTACCCATGACCTCCACTCGCCTTTATCGCAGCAATTGCATGTTTACATGGAAATAGATGTACCTGAAATTGCTTACATGTACATGTATTCTTTTTCAGGTCCACAATGTGGCATGTCACACCATCATGAACATCATACACAGGTGATGCAATTTCCTTAACTTCTATACCCAGAGAAGCATTGTATTTTTCCAACATTAACTTTTCCATTTGTGGAGGTAGGGGAGTCTTACATTTCATGGCTTCAGCATGTCTCTTAGCAAACCAATCTTGCATTATCTCACGAATGCGTTCGAGCATACCAACCACACATAATTCTCGAGTTTTTGAGAGCAGCACGTTGTTAAATGGCTCAAAGATCTGTTTGATGTCGTGATATTGTCACTCATACACTGAAAGTGTGTCTTTGCCCAATGGCAAAAAGATTCTTTATCCAAATATTTTCTAATCGTTTTCTTCTTTTTCCCCCTACTCGCTTCCACCTCCGTTTTGCTACATAATGCATTAAACAACGCTTCAAATTCATGTAACCTATATGCTTCGCAGTGGATGTGAACAAGCGTCCGCTATCAAATCGTGGAAATTTAGTGTTCAAATTCCTTCTTATGTGAAATATACAATATCCATGATGAAAGCGTTTAAACACTTTATTCACTCCGTGCTTTATGCTATCAAGACGATCGGAAACTATAATAAGCTCATTTGTGTCCCGGTGATTGATTTCAATCTGCTCAAAAACCAACTCCATGATTGATTATTTTCGGAATCGACAACTCCCCACGCAATAGGATATATTTGAGCATTTGCATCTTCACATGTCGCGTAGTAAGTAATACACCTTTGTAGGCCGAGCTCAAATGTGTTCCATCCACAACACGACGCAACAAAGAGGACTGAAATGCTTTTTAGTCTGTCCAAGGCAAATAAACAAATATTTGAATTCATCTTTTTTATCGGTGAAAATCTGCATCGCGCTTTGATTTTATAACTCCAACATATGACAATACTTGGGCAATTGGCCATAACTATCAGCTGGCTTTCCTACTACCATTTCCATTGCAAAGTTTTTAGCCATCCATGCCTTAGTAACATCCCAAAATATTGAGGTACATTATCGAGATATACCTTATCTTATTATTTGGGTTCATACTATTTTTAGCAGTGAATGTCATAAAATAAATAAATGGAAACTTATTATAATCTTATTTATATTATTATTATTATTATTGTGTTTTTTAATGACCATTATAAATAATATATATATATATATATATATATATATATATATATATATATATATATATATATATATATATATATATATATATATATATACACGTTTGTTTTTTTTTAACAAACATAATGATAAGGTTTGAAAAGGGATAAGGTTTAACCGCCGCATGTGGTGGTTGGGATTTTTTCCTTTTTGGAAATAATTTGTAACAAATTATGTGTTTAATTTAAGGATAAAGTGTAGGTTGTTACAAAAAAATCTGATATCTTAACAACTAATATCAAAATTAGGAGATAAGAGATAAGTTGTTTAAACAAAAAAAATTAAATTAGGCCTTATCTGTAGAGGTTTAGTAGTATAAATAGGGCATAAGACCTGACTTCAAGGCACACAAAAAAAACCAGCAGAAAGAAATTGAAATAGAGCATTACGGCTTAGCACTGTGAGTTCCATTTTATTTTTTAAACGTGTTTTTCTTTTTGGGCTATGTTATATTTCTCTTAATTTTTTTGGGTTCAGGTGTAGTGACTGCATCTATTCACATAAATATATACATATATGCTAAACCTCTAGCTTTTGTTTTGTCGTTCTATGAGTCTTTGAAGAACCAATGCGTGTTCTATTTTATTTATTTTTGCTTTAATGGTTTTCACAGAATATTGAGTTGGATATAGAGTGTTATATTTTTATAGGTAAAATTAACGGTTCATTTTTAACCTGTTAATATTATATGCAAGTTGATGGTATGAATATTAAGAGGAATTGTGCATTGTTATTTTAATATTTTGATCAAATGTCTTCAATGATGAGGATGCGTCATTTTGGTAAAAGAAAAGAACTAATGAACTGTGAGATACATTTTGATGCTGAGTGCTACGGTATTATTTTGATCAAATATTTGAAACAATATAAATAATCTGGTGAAAAGGTTGGTGAGTTTTATTTTCGATTTAAGTAAAAGTATGTTTTTTTTCTTATCGGTTAATTATTTTCAATACAGTACTTATATAGCTACACAATTGTTATTTCTATGAGTTCTATTATTTTATTTATATGTCTTTAAAGAACGCATATTAATAATGATAAATAGTCCAGTTATTTGCATACATTTGAGTTTTATCTTGTGTAAAATACATCTTCTATTTTGTCAAGTTATTACTTTTACAAAATTCTTTATTGGTATAATTTTGTCATTTTTGCTTAAATAAAGTCGTTAGTTTCCTTCTATATCATACAAGATTGCTATTTCAAATTCGTTTTATTATTATTGTTGTTGTTGTTTAACGTGCACGTAATGCAAGCAGTAGTTTCCATTGATTGCATAAAAATCATATTTATCTATATACTTTTGTAAACTTACCTAGGTAACGTATTTGCTTGAAAGAAACATTTGGTTATGTATCGTGATTTTAAAATGACTATCATAAGGCTTTATTTTGACACGCATCGATCATCCCATTCGCAATGAAAGATAAAAATATTCAAGTCTTGTTCCTGCTTGCTTGATTCCATTGCGTGTGCAATGCAAAACTCTAAGCGACTAGTTGAGTTGAGGTTATTGCACCGCAGAACGGCTAGTCACCGGTCTAGGGGCCTCTTGACCTTGGCTCATCGACAGTCCTAGAGTGATGGTACCAAAAGTTTTCCCAAATGTTCCATGTGCATGGCCGGGAAAGCAAGGGCCGACGGCTATGTCATGGTTCGAGAGGCGTGGGGTTGCATTTGGAGCCTTATGGGAGGTTCACTGGCGACGATCTGAATCTTTTCACGACAATCGGCGGAATTGTCGTCAATAATAGCTTGCTTGCTTGTGAAGTGCGGTAGAGAAACATCTTTGAGTTGGTTGGTAATGACTCATCGATCGAAGCCAAGTCGGTGTCAAACAATTAGTAGACTCAAATTCAAGAAAATTGCTTTATATTTTTGCAAATATCATATTTTTGTCATGTACTAACTACAATTAAGTGCAGGTAAGGAAAAAGCCTTTTGTTGTAACATTTTAACGGTTTTTGTAACTATTATTTTAGTATATATAAAAATTCACGGGCACACACGGAACTCACTTTCATTATTTTTAGCTCACACGTTTGTGAAATCTCTTTCTTAGGTATGGAAGAAGTACACTAGAGTAGTGAGGTAAGCGGGGTAACCTTGGAGGCTTTTGCTGGGAGAGGGCGTTGAAGAAGGGTTCAATGGTGACATGGCAGCTTAGTTGTCAAGTTTCGCTATCAGTTTGCTTTGAATTTTGAGTTGTTTCCATTGTAATAAGAATTTGACGATTTTCTTCCATTTTGGAGTCGTGACATTTTATTTTATTTCTGGATTTAGTAACATTTGAATAAAGATCTAGTTCCCTTAACCTTTTTCTTGAGAATTTAGCACTTGGGCGGTGGATCGCCGGCTTGTCCTTAACTGATTGAGTGGACCACAGGGGGTCGAGGATAGGCTTTCATTACACAATCTACTCGTGCATCACTCTACATGTACAACTAGGGTCTAGAACTGACTTTTCGGAACAAAAACAAACTTTATCAAAGCCGGTCTTCATCAATGCACCTACGAAAAACCGATTTTAGGTTCCAGAACCGGCTTTCATAAAGTTGATACACATGTAGAATGATGCACGAGTAAATTGGATATAATGCAAATAATAATGCACAAAATTCTATCACAAAAGAGTTTGAACCGTAAGACATCACCGTCCCACGTCTAATGAACTGTATTTAACTGGTATAGGATATTACTGTTAGATGAAGACAATTTTGTATTGTTTTAATTAATAAAATTATTTTGATGTCTCAATTTTTCTTGAAACAAATATATCTCCATTTCTAATCACATCTTATTTGCTCTATGTTGAACTAAACTTAACTTAGGACATGCTTTAGACCATTTTTATATCTATATTTATATTTCAGAGCATTTTACCCGCAATTGATTTATTACCCGACCCAGAACCCGGTTTCCCAGCTAACATATTCATTTTAAAAAAAAAGATTATCCATTCACGGAAAAAAAAAAAATTACCAGCTAACAAACCCACCCTATTAAAACTCCCTGTTATCTAAACATTATCAACAAACCCACGTTTGAATTATCTCACCCATTCTCTTCTTTTTCTCTATTGTAAAACTTCTGCAAAAAAAAAAAAAAAAAAAAAAAAAAAAAAAACCGACTCCTCCTCTCCAATTTTTCATTCATTTTTCTTCATTTTCATCTGACGCATCATTCTTCACTTGGCTACCTCTTCATTCACTAATCGCAGCACGATCTTCTCTGCTCGAAATCAGTTCCTACTTCACACACACACACACACAAAATCCGTTGAACCATTCCGGCGACTGGAGCTTCGCGTCGGAATTGCTTTCACCTCGGAAAGATGACGCTGTGCATATTTCCTATTGGAATCCAAGGTAATTAATAATTTATCCCTACTACTACGGTTATTAAATCAAAAAAACAAAAAAGTTGTTGAATTTTTAGTCATTTTTGTGACTAGGGGGGCCGTCAGAATTGCTTTCAGCTCGGAAAGATGACGCCGGGGCATATTTCCTATTGGAATCCATGGTAATTAATAATTTATCCCTACTTCACTTTTCTCTTATTCCCCAATGAATATTCTTCCTTCTGTCATTAAATCCAAAATCGATGTTGGCTGACATAAAGCATTCGGTGTTTTATGGTGTTTTAATATTGGAATTATTTTGGGTTTTTTTTTTGGATTCTCTGTTTTGATGAGGCTTATTATTTTCAAGACTTTTGTGAGCATTGTGTGTTTGGGAAACTTCATAGGAGCAAGTTCTCGAAAGGGGTACACAACACAAAGTCGTCATTTGATTACATTCATTCTGATTGTTGGGGGCCATCAAAGGTGGATTCATTGGGTGGTCACATATATTTTGTGTCCTTTATTGATGACTATTCAAGGATGACTTGGGTGGTGCTGATGAAACACAAAAGTGAGGCATTCAAGAGCTTCATGCAATTGAAGGCTCTAGTTGAGAATCAGCTGGGGAAGAAGATCAAGAGGCTTCGTGACAGAAAATGGTGCAGGAATTCGTTGGGTGAGTTTGATGAGTTGTGCGAGAAATGAGGGTATTGCCAAACATCATACGATCGAGGAATACTCCTCGACAAAATGGGTGTATTGAGAGAATGAATCAAACTCTTACGGAGAGAGCAAGATATATGCTTTCTCATCTTTGGTTTATCAAGGACATTTTGGGCGGAGAGGTTTGTAACCACGACTTGCTACTTAATTAATAGGAGTCCTCACACAGGATCGAGTCTCAAAACACCGGTTGAGATGTGGTTAGGCAAGCAGCCAGCATTATTTCAATTCGAGGGTATTTGGAAGCATAGTTTACTATCATGTCAGTGAAGGGAAACTGGAACCAAGGGCCGATAAAGGAGTGTTTGTGGGGTATGGTGATGGAGTAAAGGGGTACAAAATTTGGTCATCAGCAGAAAACAGAGTCATTCTCAACAGAGATACAGTTTTCGATGAAACTTCTATACTCGATTCATCGGTGGGAGGATAAGCAAATCGAAACCCGATCTTGGCGAGAAAAGCGATAGTAAGGTGGAGCTTCAGGTGAAGTGAGTTGGAATGCAACAATCAACTGATCCAAGTCAATTTTCATCGATACAGTGTTGAATCAAGCCGGTCGGTGAGCAAATGTTAGTTGAGCGTCAAACTGAGACGTGGGTCAGCAGAGTATAGTTGTCAGCAGAGCTAGAAGATCCAATGTTGGGATACCTCCTAGAAGGTATGGGTTTGATGATATGGTCGGATATGCACTTCAAGTTTCAGAAGAAGTGGATGGTTTTGAACCTTCTACTTACATGGAAGCAGTGACATGTTCTGAAGCATCTCAATGGCTTGCTGCCATGTGAGATGAAATGGAGTCATTACTGAAGAATCAGACTTGGGATCTTGTTAAACATCCAGCTGATGGAATAGTTGTTACTTGCAAATGGATTTTCAAGAAGAAGAAAAGGATAACTGAGGCAGAAGGAGTTAAGTATAAGGCACGTTTGGTTGTAAGAGGGTTCAGTCAGAAAGAAGGGGTGGACTTTGATGAGATATTCTCACCAGTAGTCAAACATACTTCAATCAGAGTGTTACTAGCAATGGTGGCATAGCAGGACTTAGAACTTGAGCAGTTAGATGTGAAGACGGCTTTTCTACATGGTGAGGTAAACAAAAAGATATACATGACTCAAACTTGAGAGGTTTCCAAGTTCTGGTAAGAAAGATCTTGTGTGTAAGTTGAAGAAGTCCTTGTATGGGTGAAGCAAGCTCTGAAACGATGTGGTATAAAAGGTTCGACAGATTATATGATCCAGTTGGAGTTCTGTTGAGAAGTCCTTATGATTGCTGTGTTTACAACTGTCAGTTGGAAGATGGATCAAACATCTATTGTTATATGTGGATGACATCTTTGATAATTTGCAAAGAAGAAGTCGATGTTCGAGTATTTAAAAGACCTTCTCGAGTCTTTGAGTTTGAAATGAAATATTTGGGTGCAAACCAAGAAAATTTTAGGGATGGAGATCGGAGAGATAGAAATGGGAAGAAACTATTTTTATCTCGGCGAGGCTATATCTGTAAGATTTTGTCAAAGTTTGGCATGATGTTGCTAAGCCAATAGATACTCCTATGGCATCAAATGTTCATTTGTCAATTTTTGCTTCACAGTCAGTAGAGGAGAAGGAGTATATGTCAAGAGTTCCCTATGCTAGTGCAGTTGGCAGTCTGATGTATGCCATGGTGTGCACTAGGCCTGATCTGGATTAGGCAGTCAGTGTTGTCAGCAGGTTTATGGCTCAACCTGGAAAGGAACACTGGAAAGCTGTGAAAAGAATGTTCAGGTACCTTAAAGGTACAGCTGATGTTGGTCTCATTTATGGAGGTGATACTCAGAAACTGATCACAGGATACTGTGATGCTGATTATGCAGATGATGTGGACAGTAGAAAATCTATGAATGGCTATGTTTTCACATTGAGAAATTTAGTTGTCAGCTGGAAAGTAACTCTTCAGGCAACAATGGCTTTATCAACTACTGAAGGTGAGTATATAGCTCTTATTGAAGCAACCAAGGAGGGTGTCTGGTTGAAGGGACTAGTCAGTGATTTGGGGCTACATCAGGATCAAGCTGAGATTTATTGTGACAGTTTAAGTGCAATTTGTCTAGCTAAGGATCAGTTTCATCATGAGAGAACTAAGCATATTGATGTGAGTTATCATTTTCTGAGAAATGAGAAGAGAGTTGTAGTAAAGAAGATCAGCACCAAAGAGAATCCTACTGATATGTTCACTAAACCAGTTTAGCAGAGCAAGTTTCAGTTGTGTCTGGACTTACTGAATATTCAAAGCTTGTAAACTGAAATCTGGATACTCAGTTGAGGGCAGATCAACTTGAGTGGATTCTGAGGAGAATTTTGGTACTGTACATCCTGGCATTGACGAATGCATCTGGTACAAGCACATCTGATTATGCAATCTGGTGACGTTGAATGAGAGTTCAAGTCAATGTGAAGATTTGTCGATTTTGGTGACTTGACCTCTAAACCGATAGATTGTCTGGTGGAACTATTTTGAGAAATCAAGAGGCGAGAAGGATGGTCGGTCTCGATTAAGTATATTCGATTCTGTGAAAGTCGGTTTGATGAAGTGCAAGCGAGTTTTTCTCAAGTCGTGATCGGTTACGGACTACCGAGTTTCTTGAGTATATTGAGTTCTACATCCCAAGCGATTGATTACAAGTGCAGGAAGTCGGTTTTGAGTCGAGAGTTTCATACAGTGGATAATAATTTGGGTCAGGTCCCCATCCAGGAGTATTTATGGTAGTTAGACAAAGATCTATGGTGGTTAGGGTTTGGGACTTGTGTCCATAAATACCGAAGTTGTAATCAATGCAATGTGTGTCTTTCAAAGTGTTATTCACACACTTGTGTAAACCTTGTAATTGCATGCGTAATAAATATCTCATTTTCTGTCCGTGGAGTAGTCGGCACAACGCCGGAAACCACGTTGAATCAATGTGTTCTTCTTGTTTCTGTCTTTTATCAATTCCGCCATTTTTTACGTTTGCATTGCTACTGTGTTTTGTTTCTTTCTTAAACTGCAAGCTTTTTGTTTGTGTTTATAACAATGGGACCTAGTAGCTCAGGGCTGAGGCTGCTTAATATATCCTCTTACCAAAAGGGGCCGGCCCTTTACGGGACTCGAATCCCCACCCTCCGGCTTTAGGAAACAGCTGGCACTACACCACCTCAACCGCTTACCACTAGGTCATATCAATGGGATTACTATTTTTTGTATTATTATTGGAAGAAGGACTCCTCGTAATAATGCTTAAAAAGTAGGGGGAGTGGTTAAAAAATGACAAAAACGAGAGAAAAAATAGGAATCAAGACAGTGTAAATATAAATTGGGGATAAGGACAAATCCACGAGTTCTAACCCCAAATCAATTATTTTGTTACCGTGGGCGATCTCAAATCCAACGTTTCATATTTCTTTGTTTATGTGTTTTTTAAAAGATGAGCTCGAAAATAACTTTAAAAAAATATCAAATGAGATGTTTAAATAAAAAGGACGAAAAAAAGGAAAAATGTGATGAAATAAATATCATCTTTCAAAATCGGATCAAAATATATATTCGTTTTATAGTTGAATACGAAAGAATTTACACCGTGAAATAAGGACATGTCTTTTTTACCCAAAAATATTTATTTGTCATCTTCTTTACATATTTCTAATATTTCTATGTTTTTAGGGACGTATTTTCATATTCAAATTGTTCTTTTAACAATAAACCCTGTAAATTATTGAAATGATAGCCTTGTTTTGTTTGGGAGGGTGATAGTCTGATACATCCACTACACACATTCTTGTTCATTCATCTTATATTGATAAACTTCAATCATTAACTATCCTTTATGTTGTGTATGCGCATTACACAATATGTGTAGTGCATATATAATTTTCCTAAAACATCACTCTTTGGTTTGATTATGATGTATTGGGAATCACAAAAAAAGAAGTCACATACATGTTTTTTTTAATGAAAGAAACCTTCTTTTTATAAGCCTTTTATTAGACAGAAATAGAAAAGGATCGTACAAAGTCGTATCATGACCATCCTTTTACATCAAATTACGTAGACGAAACATAGTTATGTCTACTTAAAACTATACGTAGCAAACTCGATATGAAAAAATCTCGTGCATAGAAAAGAGTACAACACCCTATGCGCGCTTCCAAAATAAGAAATAAAACCCCTTTGAATACAATGGGAATACAAAAAATGTCAAAAGAAACTCGGCTTGTACTTAGCATGTTCTGTCTTTAAAGAAAAGTTAGCTATCGTTGTGTCAGCGTCAAGGATGTTTGAAAAGAAAAGCTTTCAAGACGCCTCCAATGTCATATGATTCGTGCAAGGAAAAATTATCAGTCTCAAAATGGGTAAGAGGATCAATGTGCAATTGAAATGAAGATATGACACCTGGTTTGCACCCTTCGAAAGATTGAAGGGTGCTTCCAAAATATAATTCATCTTAAGTTTCATACAGATTAAAAAGATGGTTGAATGACATAGATTTAAAGGTTAAATGTCTATAATATATATTCTTTGACTATCATAAAAGCAATAGTTGTTTTGCTTTGATAATATATTATGAGTAAGATAAAGAAAACAGTAATACATGTTGAATGGTAATATCTGATGAAACATATTATGAGATGAAAGTTTAAAGATATATGATAAACTTATATTTTAGGATGAATAAAGTAATAATTACTTTATATGTTCTAAAATATAAATCACATTTCATCTTTGTGTTTGTCTTAAAATATAAGTTCTTTTATATTACTAATTAATATTTATTACATTATCTATCAAATTCCTTTATTATTAATTAAACCACTTTCATTATTTTATAACCATTTTATTAATAATTATCAAAAGATAGAAAAGTTTAAAGAAATTAAACTTATGATAAATTGAATTGTGGTTAATATATAAATAGCACAAGTTGCCACTCCAACCCACTTTGGCAGAAAGGAAGGACAAGAAAGCAAGTAGTTGTCTCTGGTTGTCAAACTGGTAGACCCTTTTTAACGGGAAATTTTTGTGTGCTGAGAAAATTTGAAATGAATTGACGGGTGAAATGATCAGAACCACATAGTTTAAATACATAATGAATTTATGTGGTGTATATAATACCACACGCTGTTTTTACATCTGTGGAAACACCACACAAAAACTTCCATTTTTAACAATATACTAATCGTTTTGATTCTTAGCTGTCTTCTGATAGTGAAATTGGCTTTTATTTAGATGTACTATGTTTTTATATCTTGCAACTTTAAATAAAATAAAATAAAAGGTTCGGCTAAAGTTCCTTCTTCTAATCATTATCTCCACCAACTTTAAGTTATAAAAATAATAAATTTATGATTCGCTGTATTTTGCTTGGAGTCAGATAAAAATGTCCTATTATTACAACTTTTCTTTCTTGGTATGCCCCACCTTACCAATAATCAAATCCTAAAAAGATGAGTAATCCGGAGATTCCTTCTTCGGTGGTAAAAGCCAGGTTATTACGATGCGAGGGAGGCGATAGAGAGAGGCTGCATCATTAAGCGGCATCCTGGATCACACACTTTCATCCTCGATAGGGAATTGCATACGTGGCGTGAAAGTGTGTGGTCACCCAGATGTTCACGCATGCAGCTTCTCTATTAGCTCCTCCTCAGATCGTAATAACTCTTGAAACCTTCATACTTCTATTATGTTTGGCAATCTACGTAGTACAGACACGGTCGCACCGCACGACATGGTGTAAACCCCAATTTCATGTGTGATATAATTTAAAGGTTTTATCGTCTTTTGGGATTATTTTATTTTCCTATAATATTTTATGTTTAATTAAGTTTCTTTTCCTTCAAGTCACATTAAAACTTATATAAGCTCAGGAGAACCTATAACAAGCCTCCAAATGGCCATAGACTTTAAAGAATTCGTATTTTTTCATATTTCAGTGATGATACGGAACCTGACACGGTCCCATTATTCCCGGTCAACTCGTCGGAGGGCATAAGTCAAACTCTTTCCCTGAACATGACCGCGCGACGTCGCCAACTCCTTGGCCATCCCGCCAGCATCTTCAGCATAAGGGGGCCGCCCCGCAGCACGGCGGACCCATTTATATGAGAAACTCCACCAGTTAATGGAAAGTTCATAAGCTTAGATAGAATGCGGGCCAATCGCCATCCGTCGGGCATCGACACCGCTAGCACAAGTAGTCTTTTTACGACTTTATCCTTTCCCTATAAATACCCCACTATGACATTAATGAAGATATAGAACAACTTTTGCGCATTTATTTCCATGAGCTTTGTTGCATCTATCTCTCTCATTTATTGCTTTCATATTACCACCGTGAGTCCGCCACCAACCTCGATAAACGCCACCGTCCGACGGCGATAACCTCATTGATCGGAACACCACGAAGAGGCGATATCCCACATCCAGGTTTGCCACCCGACTACTGGACGGAAGCGGACCCGTCAATTGGCTCCGTTACCGGGAAGCATTTCTTCAAAGGATTCAACACCTTCGTGCCCCTCTATAGTTGCTTAGCTCGTCCGATCTCCGTCTCCCTTGTATAATGAGTTTTTATTCCGATTTATCATCATCAAATCGGTTACCTTTGTCTTCACGATCCGTTGAAAAATAGCTCATATGTTTGTGTAGACTATCCCGATCTTGCGTTTGAAGATTCACCACTATTGGGATAATCTTATATGAACCGCTAAGAAAACGGCCGTGGTTAGCGTTTTTCGATTTGAATGTTGATCGGGACAGTGTGAACACCATAAAATTCAACTTGTAGCATATACATATCGGGAGCGATTGCTTGTGAGAGGATAAAAGGTTCATCGGATGTTGCGTACATAAAATCCGACAGCAGATCACATCCAGTCACGTCACCTTAACTACTCTTTGAAAAGGATATCAGAGTTGGCTTGTGTCAGAGGCAATAATCCCACTTCCTACCTTGGAAAGCTTGTTGTCAGACTTATAGCAGACCTCCCATCATGGCTAATCCTTCGCCTAACCCTGTCACACCCAACCCGGCAGAAAAGCAGTCGCGCCAGCCGAGTCGCGATGAGTGACCCGCCCGTGGAGCCGTCGATTTCCGCGAGTTCTTAGAATTGAGAAAGAAAACGCTCGGTGGAGGCGAGCTCGCCCAAGACAGATTAACACGAGGCCCGGACAAAGAGGCTCTCGCCTGGCCCGGGTTCTAGCGAGGCGATCTCGGCAAGAATAAAGAGTTATGGTGAGTACGCGGCAAAAATGAAAGCGACCAACGAGATTTTAATCTCCGCGGTCACCCGCACTAGCAATTGATCCTCCCCAACCATAGAGGGCATGAGCGCGGGCGTAACGTCATCGCCCCTCCGTGGAAAAGGCCAAGCATGGGGGAGACAACGCGAGCTCAGCGTCACGAGCATCGAGGGGAAAGTGTGTCCTCCTCTCGGCACGGTGAAGACAAACCAAACTAGAATATCGGCGCATGACCGCCTGGGAAAGCGTAGAGCTTTACCATCACCACCGAGAGATGAAGATAAAGGAACGCGAGGCAACGTCCAGACGAAAGGCCCGGGCCCTCGGTGAAAACCCGGGGCATTATCCTAAGAAGAAGAGCACGGGCCGAAACAGAAAGGCTCGATAGTGACGAGGACGACTCCCACTCTCAGGGCGCACCTCGGACCCAGACCAACCAACGATTTGAAGACCTGAGGATGATGGTTCTGGAGATGAAAAAGAGTAAGCGAGAAGAGGATAAGGAAACTAGCGGCTGCTATGGATGCGCTTTCGGACTTCGCTTCATAGCAAGCCTACCGCAACGCCGAATATCTAACGTCAATATAACAGATTATCGGGGTAAGTCGGACCCATACGAGTGGATAGCTTCATTCGAGAGTAAAATGATGCTCGCTACTCGCCATAGCTTGACCTGGTGCGTGGCTGGTGGTGGGTTGCATGAAGGATAGAGCTCTCTACATGGCCGCAAAGCGCCGCCCGGATCGTTTACTGGTGGGAGGACATGCGGACAAAGTTCTGGTGAATTCAAGGAGCGCATAGGCCTCACAAAACCACGATCGATCTGTTTTTGATAAAACAGAGGACTTTGGGAGTCCGCCCGGTCGTATACGAGAAATCGCCCAAGTTTACGATCAAACACGAGACGAGCCCGAACCCACGGTCATGATGGCATTTTTAATCTGGACTTGTGGGCGGCGAGCTTAAGACACATTTGACGATGCATCCGCCGACCAACTTCGAGGATATGTTGGAGCAGGCCCGGAAGTTTACTACCGTCGAGGTCATCCCCACGAAAACCGGGCCTTCAATCGATCCCACGGCCCCGCCCAACAAGGTTTCGAGGTCGATCCTCAAAGAAAGGGGAGGTCGTCAATCCGGCGCGAGAGAACGGACGACCGTGATTTCAAAAGGCCACAAAAGTTCGGCGTAAAGATTACATTCCGGCCGAATGCGCGACCGTCGGCAATCTGAGCGAAATCTCGAGAACACATCCGGAAGCCCCGCGACAATCGTAGCGAAAGACGAGTTCGTAAAAGCGGGCGAGAGCAAATTTCGTGAGTTTCATAATTATCACGGTCATAACACAGATGATTGTTTTTCCTCGATAAGGATCATAGACAACATGGCCCGGGAGGAAAACTAGATCGGTTCAAATTGGCGGCGGTGCCAACGAGAGGCTCGTCGCGGCCCAATATGAGCGCGAGCTTAATGTCATCCACGAAAGCCCGCCTAGCAACATGACGAGATAAAAGAACAGATCAACTCGATCAATGAATTTGGGCGTGGCGGCCTAGAACCTGCGACTGGATGAAGAGGCCACGACTTTTACAAAAGCGAGCTTAGCTTTGTTACGGGAGCAATGGAGATGCCCCTCATAATCAAAATTGGGATCGGAAAGTGCGGAGTTAATAGAGTCCTGGTGGATACAGGTGCCGCCAGAGACATCATCTATCTTGACTGCCTCAAAGGCTTGAACTTCACCGAGGCCAACCTAAAACCATACCTGGGCTCGCTTGAGGGTTTTACCAACCATGAGGTAAAGGTTAAAGGAATGATCGACCTGGAGGTCCGCATCAGAGACTTCGAGCCCTTCCGGATCGAAAAAATAGAATTCCTGGTGGTCGATCTGCCAGCTCGCTACCACATGATCTTGGGCATACCGGCGATGCGCAAGTTTCAAATGGTGTCTTCCATTCCGCATCAGAGGGTCAAATTTTATACAGAAAATGGCAAGATAGGACAGGCGATTAGCCGACCACAGACTTATCTTGACCACTTGGCGAAATCAAAGGCAGGATTGAAAAGGGCACGAGAGCCCGAACTCCAAGGTGTGCTGGGACAAGCTCATGCTACACCTCTCATCACACCAGCAGGGACTAATCCCATCACGAATTCAATAAATCTGTTGGAAGAAGCTCAGTGACGATCGGTGCGGTGAGATCCCAAACACGGCCGAGCAAGTCAACCCCGGATAAGCGAGTCCATGGCGAGTTAGAGGCGAGCGCTAATAAAAGCGCTGGAAGCCCATCTCGGCGGGGACAAGGCACGAACGACCCTCCGCCGCCTAAGAAACAAAGAAAAGAAAATTGTATCGACGACACACTGCAGAATCTGAGATGACCCGAGCATCGAGGCGAGAAGGAGCTTCGTCGAGGTAATCATCAATGAGAGATACCCGACCAAAAAATCAAAGTCGGGCGCATCTCGGCCGATGCCGACATGTCCGCTACCGATCAACGTCTTTGAAAGAGAACCTGGAGGCCTTTGCTTGGGAGGTCAGCGACATGCAAGGCGTCGACCCGAGGTCGCACTCCACCGTCTTAACGTGAATCCCCACTTCAAGCCAATCAAGACAGTGGGCTCGTAATTTTCAACGCGCAAAGGAAGAATTTTGTGAAAATTGAGATCGCAAAGCTACTTGCGCGGCGAGATATCATTGAAGAACTACAATATCCCACTTGGATGGCCAACGCCGTTATGGTCATGAACAAAGTGGCGAATGTGCGCGAGGACCGACTTGAACAAAGCCCGCTACCCCGCGTTAGTTACCCGAATGGTAGATCGGATAGCGGGTTTTGAAATCCTCGGTTTCGTCGGCGCCTATGCGGATACCATCAGTCCGTATGGCCGGGACGAAAGACAACATCTATCGCTTTCGTGAGTCGGGGCGGCATGTATTACTACAAAATGATGCCTTCGGCTGAAGAATGCGGGTTCAACATTTTGAGGATGATCAGCAGGGTTTTCCACACTCAAATCGGCCGCAATATGGAAGCTTACATAGATGACATGGTTATCAAATCCAGCAGATGCGACTTCATAGCGGATTTGAGAGAAACTTTCACGAACGTGCGAGAAAACAACATGAAGTTAAATCCAGTCAAATGCACGTTTGGGGTCAAAGCCTGGAAAATTCTTAGGCTTCATGGTCACACTGTGCGTATCAGCAAATCTGAGAAGATCGAGTCATTACGGACATGGCACCTCCAACGGCGTGAAGGAGGTCAGAGGTTGAATGGAAGAATAACCGCTCTGGGCGGTTCATTTCAAATCTCTGGGACCAGTGTCTCCTTTTATAAGATCTTGAAAGCGGCAAGGGGTTTGAATGGTGGAGAATGCACCGAAGCCTTTGAAGAGCTCAAGCGATACAGTCGACCCGCCTCTTTTAGTAAGTCCTATTATAGGCGATCGCTTTATTTATATTTGGCGGCCTCGAGATAGGAGTGTCATTGCAGTTCTTATAAAAGAAGAGGGACTCACGAGAAGCCCGTTCAAAAGCCCATTTACTATGTCTCGAAGGCTCTCGACCCTGTAGAAGGTCGATATTTTAATGCGAAAAATTGGCTTACTCTCTTGTTATAGCAACTAGAAAGCTCCGTGCATATTTTTCATCACACACGATCGTTATACTATCGGATAGTCCGGCTGCGTCGGAGTTTTACATAAGCACGAGACTCGCCGGTCGTCTCGAGAAATGGGCAATTGAGCTCACGGAATTCGACATCAAGTATGAGCCTCGAAGGGCAATCAAGCGCGCAGCCCTGGCCGAGTTCATTCTTGAAGCAAGCTTTGAGAGTCCTCGGTAACACAACCCGCTTCCCTTCGACCAACTCGCCCGACAAACCGGCCCTAGCGGCCCCACGAGGCCCAACCATTATTGGCGATTGTTCGTTGGTGGCGCAAGCGGTGGAGCTTGCGGAGCCGGAGTCGTCTTGCTCGAGCCTGGAGGCGTCGAAGAAATTGAAAGCGCGCCGCCGATTTCACGGCATCAAACAACCAAGTCGAATATGAGGCGATCATCGCAGGCCTTGAACTCGCTTCTGCAATGAGAGTTGAAAACATACACGTCTTTGTGACTCTGGCTGGTTGTCAATCAAGTGAATGGAGGTTATAAGATTTATTGCTCAAGATCTACGACAATACATCGACCTGGTCCAAAAGTTACGTCGTCGATTCGGATATTGCGAGCTCTCTTATATACCACGCACTTTCGAATTTGAGGGCGGACTATTTATCCAAGTTATCCGGCGCCGACGCGCGCTCGCTCCCGACATCCTCCGGAATACCTCGAGGAACCATCTATCAACAGATGTGAGATCATGGATATTCAACACTCCTCGCGTGGTTTGGATCGATGAGGTCAAGGATTATATCGAGCATGGAGTTTTGCCTTGAGACAAAATAGAGGCAAGAACCTTGGCTCGACGAGCGCCGAGATATGTCGTTCAAAATGGGATACTTTCTGAGCGCTCTTTCTCCAAACCTCTACTCCATTTGTGTCCGGCCGGAGCAAGTAGAGGTATCCTCCGTGAGCTTCATCAAGGAGTATGCGGTGGGCATCCCGCCTGTCGAACCCTCGCACAAAGGGCGATCACCGCAGGATACTACTGGCCTACCTTGTTGAGGGATGCGGATATATTTGTTAGGGAATGCGACCCTTGCCAAAGGTACGCGGATATACCCAGGTTACCCTCCGTAGAGCAGAGCATCGTCACCGCCTCATGGCCTTTCGAGATGTGGGGTATCGACCTCGTCGGTCCGATGCCTAAAGGGCATGGCGGATGCGAGTACATAGTAGTAGCGGCTGATTATTACACGAAATGGATAGAGGCCAAGCCCTCAAAGAGATCGCCACAACTCAGGTTATCTATTTTCTTATGGATTAAGTATGGACTCGTTTGGGATTCTCGCATCATCATATCCGACCATGGACGCAGATTCGTGAGCGGAATTCGACGAGTTTTGTAAAGAGCATGGCGTCATTCATGCGACGTCTTTGGTCACTATCCTCAAAGTAATGGTCAGCAGAGAACGCAAACAAACAAGTTCTCGTGAGTCCAAACGCACTTTATGCGGAAAAAAGCGAGATGGGTAGATGAGCCGCCCGCGATCTTATGGTCGCCCGGACCGCCAAAAAGTCTACCAGGAGAAACCCCATTCTCCACGACTTATGGTTTGAGGCGATGACACCGATGGAAATGACTCTACCTAGCATCGAGTATCGCATTTAATGAGGACACCAACGCTTCGATCACGTGAATTTGAGCTCGACATGCTCGAAGAAAAGAGATTGCAAGTCGCAACTCGATTGGCTAACTTCAAGATGGCGCCAAGCGACATCACGATAAGAAGATACGCCATCATATTTTCAAGGCAAGAGATTTCGTATTAATTAAATCGAAGCCGCCGGCCACAAACCAGAAAGTTAGGCGAAAGAATCGGGAGGGACCCTTCAGGTCTCTCGCGAGCTAAAGAAGGGGACATATTATCTCAAAACAGGAATGGCCGTGAATATGAGAATACTTGGCACGCCGACAACCTCAAGAGATATTACATGTAGTCCTCGTTTTCGGAACTTTTGGAAGTTGTAAGGGGATTGTGCCCGGCGCCGCCCGACCCTCGTCAGACAGCTTGCGTATTTTTGGGTTAGCAAAAACAAAAACAACTCAAAATACTAAAGTAGAGAACAAAGGCATAAAAGAAATGGCCATACAAGCGGCCCCAATATGTACGAAAGAAAAGGATCAAAGTTAACGAGGGTGGCGAGCCCCACATCACCGGAAACAAAAGTTAATATTACAAACCAACAACAAAGTTTGTCAATAATAACAAAAAGGAGTCAAACGCTTCGAAATCAAGGCCGACTTGCGAATCTCTGGTTGTGCGCCCCTCACCACCACAGGCGGCTGATCCCTCTCAGTATTGGCCCCATCCAAGATCGCTGCACAAGTGACCGCATGTTCTCTTCTCACGCCACTTTGGAAATACCGCCGCTGTAAACCATCCACCTACATTGCTCGCGGTACTCTGCGATCTCCTCCTCGGAGTAGGGAACCACGGGATGATATTGAATGAGCTCGCGCCGAAGGAATTCTCCCGAGTCCACGCCGCCATATCTTGTAAACCGGGGACCTCTGGCGATGCATCGACCTCTGAGACACACCGCGCCATATGATAGCGCAGCCTTGGTCATAATTGTCACCCAAATCTTTCCAATATTCGGCGTTTGTCTTTATACTCGGCCGACGGCGGCCTCAATTTTTGCTGGATATCCGAGGCAAGGTCCTCCGCCTTCTTGATAGCCTCCTCGCGCGCCGCCGTCTTTGGCGTCCTCGGCTTTCGAAGACGGCATCTCGATTTCCTTAGCAAGATCGGCCGGCGGCACCTCGGCCGGTTTTCAACTTTTGCTCACAGGCACCCAAGGCGGCGGCCGACCTTCTTGCGATGATTCTTCTCATGAGTAACTTGGCGCCCAACTCGGCTATCCTATCCGCCTGTGTGCTGCTTTAGCGGTATATAGGGCCTTGGCATCGCCAACTACGGCCTCGAGATCCTTCATTGTCTGCGCCAACTCCTGGTTCTCTGCGCGCTTCTTCACCGGCTTATCGTCGTCCGTTGTTCGCTCTCCACCAACTTCTCGACAGTATCCAAAGCGGCGAGCATGCAACGCGAGACCTAAGAAAGACACAGTAAGCACTTGGAAGGTAAAAGGAAATTCGCATGCGAAAAAAACATATTTACCTTATGCGCCGACATCCCATACTCGGCGACGGCGTACTCATAGCCTCGCGGGGATCAATAGAGCTGTTGCCGATGTTGGCAGGAGCAATCCTTTTTATCAGTCCGGTCCCCACGGATAGGCGAGCCTCAGCGCTCCATTTTCTGGTAAGTAAAGGAAGAGGAGGAACCGCTGACAGAGCTGACTCCATCATCACACCCCAGTCAGGCGACGATTGATCGGCGCAGAAAGCCTCGTCAAAGTATAGAGGAATGTCAGCGCTCGCCGAAGCTTCTTGCCGTGCGCGATCCTGCGGCACGAATCCATAGGCAGGGGTAAGGTTGAGAGGGAGAATCGAACCCCCTCAGGTCGACGACCTCAGACGGCACATCCACTCTTGGTCTTTTCCGGGAAAGGGGGACGTCTTCAAGAACATCTTCAGACTCTACTGGCTGCTTACCGAGGCGGTGGTCAGAGACTTCAGCTGGCGGGGGGCGGGCTTCTTCTGTAATCGCTCTGGCAATCGCAGCACCAGAGGAGGTCCCCGCCTCAGATGCTGTACCCGCCGCAGCAACGGTCACTACCTGGTTGATCCCCACATGAACAGTCGGTATGATCACGGGATCTGGCCTCGCTAACTCTTCCTCCCGCGTCTTCTCTCGCGGCATTAAGCGGCGTAGCACTCTGCAAGACCGGATGCCGGCACTCACCGAAAAAGAAAAAGCGAAGCAATCGGATGCGGCATCAAAAAAAAAAGAAAAAGAGGAAGCAATCAAAAAAAAAAAAAAAAAAACAAAAATAGAGAAGAAATGATTTTACCCTGGCGGCTCGACCAATCACCGCCACACTCTTCGCACTGCGTCGGAAAGGTCCTACCCAAGTGGCATTCGCCGACCCAGTCAGGATCACTAAGCTCCACACCTGGCGGGGGAATGTTCACGACAGCGTAATCCCCGGCACCAAAGCGGCCGGGATCCTCGCCATCCTCGCGCTACCCGACTTTACGTTCGTCAACATCCGGACGCGATCATGCGGACTGTGCAGATCGTCGCGGAGCTAATCAAGGCCACAATCGCCTCTACTTCTTTAGGGCTTGCGAAAGGAACCGCTCGTCTTTAAGCCACTTGGAGTCTAGTCGCGTGCGGCCCGGCTCCCAAAATGCGGGAATGGACATCCGACCCTGGATTGCACCCGCAATACTCTTTGACTCGATTATAGATTTTGTTGTCGGCCGAGGTAAAAGCGGCGAGGCTCTCCTCACACGCCTCACGCACACCGCCCGGAGTTTGGGTGCCGGCGAAATCATGGAACTCCCTAAAGCAGACCCAAGGAGGGCTCAATTCCATTAAGGCGACACGTCGCAATAAACGCCGCCAGGGTCTAACAAGATTAGGGTGAAAGTCCGCCGGCAAGGCTTCAAAGCAAATACATCACCTCCACCAAAAAAGGATCGAAAGGGCTCGAACCCCGCCAGAAATTGTCAAAAGAGCGCATACAACCGGTCTCTGGCGGGCGCCCGCAAGTATACTCATACTTGTCGATTGATCCATGCACGGGCAAAAATGATAGTCATCGGAATTTGGTATCGGGCGCGGATAGTGGTGTTAAAGTCGGGCGCCGCGATAACAAAGATCTCCATTCTGCATCGGCAGTGCGATGCATGGCCTTCGACTTGCCACCCTCTTCCAAAGACTCGCATGATGCAAGGCGATCTGGATTTTTTCCCTCGCAGGGCGGAGCTAGCAGTCCAGGTGCCCTACGGCCGTCCCCTTCTTTTTTGCGGCTCGGTCGACGCCGCTGAATCCTTTCACCGCGGTCTTAGAAATTCGCTCTCTGGGAGCTAAATCCGCAAGGATTGACGGTGAGTGCCCCTCGTTATAAGGAGCCTTTGGGCCTCGCCAGTCTCGAGGCGTGAGTCCTCTTCGTCAGAATGAGAAGGAGAAACCCCGCCGCCCGCCCCTTTCCTCGGCCCCGCCATCACCATAATTAAATTCTTCGTGATCATTTGTCGTCCCGGTATGCGACATGTCGTAAAATGAAGAGAGGTGGATCACGCGCCGATCAGTCGACACCGCCCCCCCATTTCCGCGCACACCAACAGCACAGGGGCAACGGAGTCATAAAGAAATACTACACATAAAAATTGAAAAATTGCTCCCTAATCCCTGAAGGCTTCAAGTTTACAAAAGAAGGGTTTAGGCATACGGATTCTGTCACCGGTTAAAGAACCTCAAAAATCCGAATATCTACGGGACGAAAAGGCGCATACTTATGATCTATACAGGCCGAGGAATCAACCACGAAATGATGATCAACAAAGAAAAACCCGGTGTTAGGTCGGATAAAGATGGTACCTTTATGATCCGGATGGCGTAAAATTGGGAAGACAAAGATGATCACTCCGATCATTTGTAAAAAGCTCACTCCGATGGAGTTCAAACACGACCTCGACCTCGAGTGCGGAAACTTGGTTCCAAATCACCACAAGATGCTCTTGATTTCGGCTTGGTAGAAAGGATTTTGATCGACTGAAAATTTTGGAAAAAGGTTTTCGTAAAAGTGGAAGAAGGAAGAAGGCAGCGCCCTTAAATAGACAAGCACTCAACCAACCAACGGTCGTGATTGTTTTCAACCAACGGTCGTGATTGTTTTTCATCCAACGGTTCGGGTTTGCGCGGGAAAGCAAAAAGTTTCGGAATTGGACACGACGCTTTGAAATTTGAAGTTTGCGTAAAAAACGAAACGCCATCATCACCAGCCATCACGACTCTACGGCGAACGTCACCTTGTCGAAGCGAAAGGACGCCACATTTAATGATACGCAGCTGGCGTTCTACGGCCCATTTATATTGCTCCACGTTGCACGCCGCCCGGTAATAGCTCGCTTGTCACAGCTTTTGCGCTTCGCCAACACAAATGACTTCGCCATCTCGCCTGGGATCGCGAAAATGATTAAATCCGAAACTCAACATGTCGACCTCGGTCGACCAACGAGCACGGACGATTTACATCGCAAGCTCTCAAGCGCGATCGCGCAATGACGAAACGACTCTCGCGCATATCGGATCGCTACATTTGTGCACTCAACATGTCGACCTCGGTCGGACTAACGAAAGCACGCACGATTTACATCGCAAGCTCAAAGCCGCGATCGCGGCTGACCGTAACGACTCTCGCGGCATATCTCGGAACGCTCTATGCTGTGCACCTCAACATGTCGACCTCGGTCATACCAACGAGCACGGACGATTTACATCGCAACCTCTCAAGCGCGATCGCGGCGAGCCGGAAACGACTCGCCGCGGCATATACGGATCGCTTCTATCTTTGTGCACCTCAACATGTCGACCTCGGTCGGACCAACGAGCACGGACGATTTACATCGCAAGCTCTCAAGCGCGATCGCGGCGATCGGAAACAGCCTCGCGGCATATACGGATCGCTACATCTTTGTGCACTCAAGTCGCCGTCCGCGGGTGTCATCACACCTCCCAGCTGCGTCCACAAACCGATGGTATCCCAAACGGATGGAGCGGTTCAAAAGCCATCATTGGTGGTCTTTCCGAGTCTTAGCCGCGTTTGATAGGGCTACTTTGACTAGGGACTATTCCGGACGAAAAATAGCCCATGATTACCCACCATAAATAACCGTCCCTTCGAATGCTCATAATGACGGTAAACCTCTCAGATAACCATCATTACGCCGGTCATTATGACTGTCTCTTCAGATAGCCGCCGCTCTGTCTGCCTACCATTATGGTAATCCATGCCAAACACGCCACCTCCCTCTATAAAAACCAGCCATGTTATTGCCTTCTCCACAAACGCTTACTCTCCCATTTGAGTCACTCGTTTCTTCCTTACAAAATTCCGGAAAAATAAGAATGTCTCGGTCGGATAATGATGAATACGAGTTTATGGAGGAATACAAAGGCAACGAGCATCTGGAATCCGGCTTGCATTTTCTCCACAACCCATCGGTGGGAGAACAACCCCAATCTCAATACCACGAGTAGAAGTGGAGCAGAATCTCGATACACGCCGCGCTTCCTCGCCGCCCGAGATTGCGGAGTTAGAGCATGAAGAGGAAGCGAGATAAGCGAATCCGAATCTTGCGAGCTCATAGGAGGATCGAGAGGTATTCATCGGCGATCGGATCCATGAGACGCCTGAGCGCACTATTCAAAAAATTCGTCGCCTAATCCGGAGTGGAAAGCGCCAGGGGCCATGGTCGGCGTATTTCAGGAAGAATGGCAAAGCGTCTTTCACGAGTAATTGGGCCCTTCAATCACCGAGTTCGCAAGCCGAGATCCAAGATGAGAGAAGATCGCTTCTATATGAGGAGGGACGACCTGGTAGGCCGTCGGATGAGAGAAGATCGCTTCTATATATCGAAAAAGGGCGGCCGGGTAGGTCGGTTCCCTTGTAAACTGCATCGACGCGAACTATCAAGCGCGATGCCGACTCAGATCACCACTAACGTGTACTAGGAGGAGGAAACCTATTTGGTAGTGATTAGGCAGGCCTTTCAGATAAGCGTCAACTTCACGATGCTTTCGCGGGTTATGTTGCATCAACTTCATGTCACAACCCGCGCCGCCTCGATGGAGCGGTCTTGAGATTTCGATACAAACAGAGAGTACTCTTTTCCACTTGCTTAAGATTTTTTCCCACCGGGTTTTTCTTAAGAGAGGTTTTGATGAGGCTCTACTAGCTTGTGTCCCTAATCATGAGTCCGCTCAATTTTTGTCTTCAAGAGTGTTCATCAACGAAGACTCCTCGACTGAATACTACTCTACGCGCAGCGATTTTCCGCCGCAGAGTAGGGGCCATTGATGATACGGAACGACACGGTCCCATTATTCCCGGTCAACTCGTCGGAGGGCATAAGTCAAACTCTTTTCCCCGAACATGACGCGCGATGTCGCCAACTCCTTGGCCATCCCGCCAAAGATCTTCAAGATAAGGGGCCGCCCGCGCAAAGACGGCGGATCCATTTATATGAGAAACTCCACCGGTTAATGGAAAGTTCATAAGCTTAGATAGAAACGGGGCCAAGCGCCATCGCCGGGCATCGACACCATTAGCACAAGTAGTCTTTTACGACTTTATCCTTTCCTATAAATACCCCCACTATGACATTAATGATAATAGAACAACTTTTGCGCATTTATTTCCGCGAGCTTTGTTGCATCTCTCTCTCTCATTTATTGCTTTCATATTACCACCGTGAGTCCGCCACCAACCTCGATAAACGCCACCGTCCGGACGGCGATAACCTCATTGATCGGAACACCACGAAGAGGCGGATATCCCACATCCAGGTTTGCCACCACGACTACCGGCGGAAACGGACCCGTCGATACCACGTTCTTCATAACGGCTCAGGACAATTTTTAAACCAACAGAAAAATTAAATCATTCACATCTATCCTATCGGTCGAGTCCACGATCAATCTAGGTCCATATAATCATATTATATCTACTATATCTAATCCATACAATAAAATCTTATGAAAAAGATAAAATTAAATTTTAACTACTTGCGTCTTAATTAATCAATTAACATTTAATCTATTAAATAATTTTATCCAATCAATTAACTAATTAACATTTAATTAATTAAATGATTTAATCGAAATAAAATTAACGATTAATTTTAAACGATTTTAATTTTAATTTTAATTAATTAGAACTATTCTAAAAATAAATCAAAATTAAAATTATTTCCTTTTTTTGTTTCTTTCCTTTTGATTCGTAATCAAAAGGGATGTCTTTGGTTTCCTAAAACAAATTTGGTTTAAGTATGGCCACTTTCCAAAATCAAAATTTTGGAAGTGGCTTTGCTCACGCCTTTTACAAATCAAATATTTGGAAAGAAGCTTGGCTTATTCCAAATCAAATATTTGGAAAGGCCAAATAATTTTAGTTTAGGCGCTACTTTTCAAAATCAAAATTTTGAAGTGCGCAAGCTAGCCTTTTCCAAATCAAATATTTGGAAATGCTTAGCAGGCTATTCCAAACAAAGTTTGGAAAGACCATTATTATTTTAATGCTTGTGTGGCATCGATCCCAAATTACCAAACTATTTGGTTCGTTAGCCACACGACACAACTAAACAAAGGAAATTAACAATCACAACTATGAACCATATTGAATCACAAAATACACAAAACAAAAATTTGGAGATCCGCCAAAGATTGACCGGTCAACCGACAACCGGCAAGGCGGCGCCTGCTCGCCGCCGCCGCCGACCGACCGCCGCCCGGTGGGGTGGTGCCGCCGCTTGATCGGCGAGCACCACCAAATCTCGCTTTTTTTTTCTTTCGTGTATCAAATCAAAATCTTTCATCTTTTAATTACGTGATTTAAACGATAAAATTAACTACGCAATATAACATGCTTATTGCTTAAGCTCAAAGCTCTCCGATACCACCGTTAGAAATCTACGCGAACGCAGGCGAATTCAAAAATTTATTTCCTATCGCCCCAAGATCGACTTCGTTTAAGCAATAAACAAATAAACTAAAGACGGTGGTTACCTTGGTTGATCTAAAAGATCGACGCTTTGACCGTCTAAGGAGAGTAGTTTCGCATAGAGCCGCCCAGTGTTCGGCCTCTACCGCTTGATCCACACGAACGACCACCGGAATCCCATCATGGATTGCTATTGGAAAACTCCGGTTGTTAGACCGGCCGCTTTCCCTCTCTCCAACTCTACATAGGATGCTCTATTTTACTCAAGAACTATTAGTTCTTGGAATTGTGATGTCTAAAAGAGCTTGACACCCACCTCTTATTTATAGTGGTTGGGCGCGCCTATCTAGTGTGGAGGAGAAGAAAACTTTTTCCAATAAAATAAGGAAAATATAATTGATTGATTTATCTCATTTATTATAATATCTCATATCAAATAAATCAGGATATTATCAATATCTTATATTGAATATTTCAAGATATCATCAATATCTAATATTGACTATATTTATCTTTTATTATATTACCATAAATCAATTTACACATGTGTATATATCGCATATATATAACACACATAAATCTATTAATATATATTATACATTGGTGCGCACATAAGCAAATCACTAATTTGCATTTAATGTGTACACACACACACGCATGTATGCATGATATATATATATATATATAATTTTATTTTATTAATATCTAATATTAATAATAGGTAATATCATTAATTAAATTGCACAATCTAAGTGTATCACATATACACATATGTAGCGCCACTCATCAATATAAGTGTATTTAATTAATCAACTTAATTAATATCTTGTATTTAATTTATTTATAATAAATAAATACCACCGTATTAATTTACCACTATAACCTTTATAGTCTCGAGATAAACTTTCCTTATTAGGTTATCATCTATAACCACATTTTAATCCGGCTAGATGTTCATATGTGTGTGACCCGATAGACTTCCGAATATGTTGGCCGTAGACACAAAGTGCAAATTACGAAAATGCCCTTCATGCCTAACGATCACGGGATGGCGTCAGCAACACACCGCGTGACCCCAATAATCGGAAGAGTCAAATGCAATGACTACTACCTTTCATGTGAAACGATTACCGTGTAACTTACAATCCTATCATTGTAATAATATCCATACGGTCGTTAGTCGAGTGTCAAAACATCAACGACCGTATCTTATAATCTGGATATCATGTTCTCTCGGAAGTAACACATTTACTCCCACTTTGCAAAGATTCACGAGAGTAAGACATTCTTATAAGAAGGCCATTCGGATATTCGATCCCAATCATAGGATACGCGATTCCCGGACGACCAATCATGTATACTCCGCGATGCTTGATATCACACCCAATCACTACCGCATGATCGCCCGTGGCTGTGGAAACCTCAATAGTGTCAAAGCATGACAATTCACACCGTGATGCCAAGAAGACTCGGTCCTAAGGATAATTACACAACCGCCACATAGTGTGACACTTATCCGTGTAAGTAGGTCATCTAACGTCGCATTTCTAATACACGTCCACACGCACGGTCAAGTGTCCTACACTTCGATAGGCGAGATCTATCCGCCTTAAAGAGCAGAAGACATCTAATACGTGCTAGTCTGTTTATACTATCAATGCCCTGTTTAATAGTACATCAGCCTAGAGACATTTAAGTATCAAACTTATTAAAGTGATTAGAGATCTCATCAACCATAATCGCCTATCATGGTTTCTATCACGATCTAATACTAAAGGCGTTATCATATAACAATTCACAATTGGTTCTTTAAAAGAACATATATATGACAACAGAAAAGCCATTTAATATATGTATAAACATAAAGAAATAGTAGAAATGATCCGACCCGGTCGGATCCGGTCCAACCCGATTGGGTTTAGGACACTATTTCAACAAATATCTCACGACTTATGAAGGAATGTTTGAAAGGCAAGATTGAGAGATATGGCTAAGAGCCATAATATCTGAATTAGATTCTATCAGTGACAACCAGGTTGTGAACCTAGTCTGTCTTACCTAGAAGGAATGTCCCTGAAAGGCTGACATGGATGGTAATAAGATTACCATAAGGCTATAGTGACGGCTGAAGGGTACAGGGTGTAAACCTTGTAATTTTCTTTATGCTGCCAGCTGAGCCCAGTTCTATTCGACGATGCTTGTTATAACTTGATATCATGGCTATAGGATAGTGTTGAAGACGTTGGGCAAACAGCTCGATGTTCATAGACGATAACATGATATGTGAGCCCACGAGATCCATTTATGGACTCAAACAAGTTTCTCTAGACGATTTCTTTGTTTGATAATCAAATGAGTTTGATTTAGTCGAAAGAAGGAGCAGCTGGTTCGAGGATCTGCAGATCAATCCAAGCCTGCAAGTATTGCCTTGCGTGTATGTCAGGCCAGTTTAGTTTTTTCAGCTTCAAAATTATTTGACTTTTCATCTATTATCATTAAAGGGAGAAAGGGTTGTGTTTGTTCTTTGTATAAGCAGAGGTTTTGAACAATCGTGTATGCCTTTGATCTTACGGTTGTCAATCATAATTCTTTGCCGATCGTTAAAAAGAAATCAAGCTCTAACATTCAAGACGGTAGATTTGTGAGTTCATGCTCCTTTGACTTTATTTTTTCAGGGGACTATCTTCTTTCTAGGTGGACAAAAGGCAGAGCAATAACACTTTTGACAAAAGTTATGTTGCTAGGAGAGTTCAGCGATGAATTGAGACGAAGAGGGATTGTACCACGGGACAATTACTTCAGAGGTAGATGTTCAGGTATAAAGGAATCGGTAATGCCATCGAATTACTTTTCCACTGTGTGATTTTCTCAGTTTAATGTTTTCTCACGGATGGGTCTCCTTTCGTTTGTATAATCATTCAATTCATTCGTGTCTAAGAAAATGTTATGGTCTATGATTTGTGGTAATAATCGGACATTCACTTCTCATACCCCTCCATAAGGAATTGAATGATTATAGAACATTCTCCCGTCCTTGGTCTATGATTTGTGGTAAGAATTGAACATTCACTACGTAAGAAGTGGAGTAATTGTTGCAATTAACTGTTTTTTATGTGGTGATGTGTATTTTCCTTAAATCTCTTCAGGAGACTCCTCTTTAGTTCATCAGTTGAATATCTTTTTGTATTTTTGTTTTTGGATTTTTTTTTATGCTTTTGGTATGCTAGCTTAATGGTTTCTTTGGGGGATTGAGTACTGGCCATTCCCGATATTAACTATTCTTCCGGTTGCGCATTTTTTTTTCATTAGCTTCTTGGTCAAACCCTTAAAATATTATTGTCAAGGGTAAATAGATGCATCTGAGGTCTACTGATTTTTCAGTATATTTTGACATCCAGTTATATTATGGAATGTTTGGTGATAAACTATTTCCAATATGTCACATGCCTTTTAATGTGATTTATGTCAATGATGTAGGTATTATATGTTCACTCTTATGTTTATTTGGATGCAGTGTTTCAGGCTTACCCTCTTTGCTATCATATGAGTTGTGAATATATTGCTTCTATTTGATCAGAGTACTTTTTTTTATAACTACGCATGTTAGGAATTCTCATATAAATGTCCTTTACCTAACAGATTGACGTTATACAAGTCTTATTGAAGCCGCAAGGTTTAGAAGCTTAAATTCCAACGTGATACAAAGTATCTCTTGAGCAAACATTGAACACCGGGAGGATTTCAACTATTGGATCGTGGAGGACATGAACTTTTGTTTCATCCGTTAAACTTTGTTGTAACCATTTTATCCAATGTATGGCTACGAATACAACTTTATTCAATAAAATCATGTTTTAAGATTTACCTTTCCAAATCTTCATTATCATTCTTCAACCAACTATTGTTTAATGTAACCCTTAACATAAAAAAAATGTTTAGTATTGTCCTTGCCCATGATCGGCTGTGTCATTGGATATGTGCATTTACTAATTACGTGCATATTGTCGTTTTTTTTTTACGACATATATGTTCTGTTATATATATAGACTGTTAAATCTATATTAAAAAAAAAAAAAAAAAAAAAAAAAAAAAAAAAAAAAAGAGGTTGGTTGTTTAATCCCAAATTTTGGCTTCTCCACTGTGTTGCTGTTCATTCTTTGGGTCTTTTTTGGTTGATATTTCCATATGTTTTAATGTTTTATATTTGTTGTGTGCAGCTCAATTCATGTTCAACTTGAAGTTTTGATCTGTCGGCTTCCATGTTGTATGATATAATTATTATTATCATTATCAATGAGATCTGTCCAGGGACGGATGCATGATCTCGGGTAGCTTTAACAATAAAAATTTAAAAGCGAAAAAAAAATTTAAGAAGTGAAACGATATACGCTTTATACATATATTAGTGTAATTTTTTAGAATCATTGGCTTTGTCAGATGTAAGCTCCGTGGCTGGATCTGTTCGGCTTCCATGTTGTATGATATGATTATTATATCATTATCAATGAGAGTTATAGTAATATCTTTTGGCTGATAATCTTCGCTGCTGTTTTTATTTCTTAAGCAAAAATAAGGCCTTGCAAGTTTATCTTTATTATCGGTTCTGAGTTAAAAAAAAGCAAAGCAAAAAAAAAAAAAAAAAAAAAAAAAAAAAAAAAAAAAACTCTCTTACCCCTTATTTCACGTGAAATACATGTGTGGTACATCTATACATGTGGAGTGATCGGTGGTTGTATTGGGACCATCAATTTTCAACTAGATTTAAACTGTCTGGTTCAAATCGTTTTATCTGTCACTTCACTCTAAAATACACTCACCACACAAGTATTTCCCTTATTTCTCTTTACCCTCTTTCACCACGTGAAGTTTTTGAATGCAAGTCTAAGTTTAATATGTCATTTCTCATGCTTTCATCTATAATGCAAAAGGAGGGGAGTTTTTTTTTATAGCTTTTTTCCTTAGAGGATTACAAATTTACAACTATTAAGTTATATTACAATGCATTTTGAAGGGTTTGTTTCACACATATTATTTGTGTAAACAAAAAAATCTCAAGATCATACACTGTCGTCGTGCAGACGGAGTTTAAACTAGTATATATATATATATATATATACTTTTAAAAGAAATAAAATTGTCTACTATTAGATTTTTTATAATATATTTATACTGAACATGTCTTTAAAAAATATGTTGTTCTTTAAATTAAATTATATATGTGCTTGTAGCTTGGATGGAGAAGTGTCTATACTTTTAATGCTCATGTGGCAATTTGTGCTGAGGTGGAAGGAATCTTAGTTGCGAGCTTGAATCCTTCCAATTGCAATATTTTATTCTTTGTAAGAAAAATGCTTATGTGGTGATTTGTCTTTGAGGTGGAAGGATGACGTGTGATGAAAAAATGCTTATGTGGCAATTTTTATTCTTTGCAAAAAAATGCTTATGGTGCTATCTGTGCTGAGGTGGAAGGATGACGTCTCAATTTGAGATGACATGACAATTTTTGGCGTAAATATGTAGACGGTCGGCATTTTGGTCTTGAACTATTTTGCAAAAAAACCACACATAAGACTAGGGTGGAATCGGTTCGGTCCCATCTCATAACCCTTCAACCCAATCCCAACCCGGTGAGATTTGGGAAACCATTTTGCTTCCCATTCCCAAACCCGATAGGTGTCGGACCCGACAATCGGGGCTCAGGATATTGAAGTCGGGTCAAGTAGGGATTAAATATCCCCGCAAAATGTTAGCTTTGCTTTTCATCATTTTTTTTGTAATTTCTCGTCTTCAAGTTCTTATTCATCATCACAATCAAACAAAAATATGCATTGTTTAACAATTTCATAAAGATAAATACACAAGTTCATAATGCAATATAATCATTCCAATGGTGACCGTAAACTTTATTATCGTGTAATCGTGACACACCAACATATTATTCATAATTCAAGAAAAGACTAAAACCAAAGTAGCGCTTTTATCGCTTGAATGCGCTTACCTCCAACTTAAAAAAATAAAAAGAGAAGAGAAGAGTCATATATAACTTCATCCATGAGATAACTGCAGAGACATCAAAATCACTAGAATTATGATCCAAGGAAGAGCCAACGCCTGCGGATGTAAGAAATTGAATCACTATCGCAAATTAAGGAAAATTTAAGACAAAAATCGAGCAAATTTTCTAAATTTTGCAATGAATGCGTATCAATACATAAATAAAGAATAAATGTTTTTTTAGGAGGAAATAATAAATAAATTAATTTGGTCGGGTCGGGATCGGGACCCGTCAGGATTCAAACATCATACCCGGATATATTCCCGTAATCGTTCGGGAAGGGAGAAAACCCGACAAATTCGGGTTGGAAAAAACACGGGTCGGGAAAAATCGGGTTGGGAAAGGGATAAGAACCGGGTAGGGACGGGTTTTAAGGGATTTTTGACCAGCCCTACATAAGACTGAAATTTTTGCCGGAGAAAAACCAGGATCAAGATTGCAAAACGTGTCCGAACAAAAAAAAAATTTAACCCTGCTCAACGCCGCAGACGACAGTCATGGTTATGTCTGCTAGAGGAGGCAGGGTTTTGTGAAAGATAGTTCTTTTCTTCTGCGATTGAAAGCTAATTGATTGTTTCTGTTTCTTCGTTCCTGATTTGTTCTAATATGAAAAGCTGCTTTCTTGACCAATCAATGTTACAGGTCGCGGTGGGGGTGGTGGGCGAGGTGGTGATGGAGTCAGAGGTGGAAGTAGAGGCGGTTTCAGAGGTGGACCTAGAGGAGGAAGTGCGATGAAGCGAGGTGGTGATAGAGGAGGCAGAAGAGGAGGAAGCAAAGTAGTGGTGGAACCTCATAGGCATAAAGGTGTGTTTGTAGCTAAAGGCAAAGAAGATGCTCTTGTCACAAGAATTTGGTACCTGGTGAAGCTGTTTACAATGAAAAGCGCATTTCTGTTCAGGTGACTTTTTATTATGCATTTATTCACTTTTAGTTCCCTCAGTACACATTGGATTAAGTTATAAATCAGCAATTTTTAGGCTGTGAACTTAGTTTTTGAAAGTAAAAATGTCAAGCCTGGAGTAATTTGGGACATTTCTGTATCATGTTGTGCTGTTTATACTCGTTTTCTGTGTACATATTGGATTGTTTAGTGAAACTTTATTTAGTTTATTTGCAATTGATTAATTACTGGTTTTGAGACTTGCGAGCATAGAAGAATAACTGCACTTTTAATCACCTTGTTGTATTTACATTCTAGAATGTGGATGGAACAAAGGTTGAATACAGAGTGTGGAATCCATTCCGTTCGAAACTAGCAGCTGCCATTCTTGGTGGGGTTGATGACATTTGGATTGTAAGTCGATGAGTATATCATTATTCTCAATTCATTATAGTTTTTTATCTGCATCAATGGTTGGGTAAGGTTTAATTGTATGATGGCTGTTTTATATTTCGTAGAAACCTGGTGCCCGTGTTCTTTACCTAGGAGCTGCTTCAGGAACAACTGTTTCTCATGTGTCTGATCTTGTTGGTCCGGTAAGTGACAAACATAATGATATTTACAAGTTCTTTTTGCCCATTGTCTTATAGTTTTCTCCTTATTTGTTTGCATATTAGACTGGAATGGTATATGCTGTGGAGTTCTCTCATAGGAGTGGTAGGGACTTGGTAAACATGGCTAAAAAGAGAACCAATGTTATTCCAATTATTGAAGATGCTAGGCATCCATCAAAGTATAGAATGCTTGTTGGCATGGTCGATGTGGTATTTTCTGATGTTGCTCAGCCAGATCAGGTTTGTTTTCTGTGCAGACATTCTTATTATGTGGCTTTTCCCTACTTTTTTCATCTTTTTTTCCCTTTAAGACTGCAAGAGTGTAGCTACTTTCTTGCAACTTTCATCATATTCTATGGTTATTATCAGCAGATGACGAGTTACTCGGATTCCCCTTCAATACATCAAGGGTGATGAAAATCGAGTTTTCTGATGCTATTTTGAGTATTTGTTTTTAATTTGATAGCTTTATTTCCTTCTTTTTTGTGTTCATGTTGTTCCCCACTGCCCTGTCTACCACATTTACTGTATTGTTTTTTCATGTTTTATGGTTGTTATTATATAACTGCATATGACGAGATACTCGGATTCCCCTTCAATACATCATGGGTGATGAAAATCGAGTTTTCTGATGCTATTTTCCGTTATACTTCCGTTTTTTATGTGTTGATATGTTTTTACTGGTTTGTCCAATTTGTATCCAACAAGACTTTGTATTTTCTGGGGCAAATCGGTTTCATATTTTCAGAATTCGTCTAACACCAAATAATCTCTATATTTTCAAGCTAATCTTCATTGTGTTTTTTCAGTTAAACGTATTCGTCACGAGATTATTGCTAGATTCACTACGATTTCATCCTTTATTTAGTTTTTTTTTCTTCCTGATGTTCTTTCATATAGGCAAGAATTATGGCACTGAATGCATCATACTTCTTGAAAGCTGGAGGCCACTTTATGATCTCTATTAAGGTATGTTACAACCTTTTCATCACATCCTAAATTGAATCATTATGCTGTGTATAATAACCCGGTGTCGTTGTTATCGTACTTTTAAAGGCAAACTGCATAGATTCAACTGCCCCTGCTGAAGCCGTATTTGCTGCTGAAGTAAAGAAATTACAACAAGAACAGTTCAAGCCGATTGAGCAAGTTACACTCGAGCCCTTTGAACGAGATCATGCTTGTGTCGTTGGTGCCTATCGTGTGCCCAAGAAACAAAAGGGGGCTGCTTAGAAGTCACTTGTGGGTTGTTTTTATGGGCAATAAGGACCCTATAGAAAGTAGTATTTGTGAGACTTTGTTAGTTATGTCTTGTTTTAAATTATGTTTTTTGGGATTTTGGATGTGGACCTGGTTTGAATTCTTGATGGATGTATGTGGTTGAATGTTTCTTTATTTCTTTCTATTCATATCGTGAGCAAATTTTTTTTAGCATAGCACACCATTTCAACCGAATGACAGTCATAATGATAAATAGATTTTACAGATACAACTGTCAGATGTATCTTACGCATTATGGCCTATGTATTTCTACTCTTTCAACATACACACCTCTAGTATGTGTAGGCCGAGTAGTCATGCATGAATATAATGCATACCACTTTCATTATTTGAGTTAGCTTGAGATGTTATATGTGTTACTCCAATACTGGTCATAGATTACATTTGGCAGAAAGTAACAGAAACCGTCTTGATTGAGGAGCTTTTGTGAGAACTTATCTACAGTATGATTGAGACTTTGTAAGCACGATATAGGTGCCAAACTCGGATTAGTTGGATAGGTTGGTCCAGGATATCGGGAGCTTTAAGGGAAAAAAAAAAAGAAGTAACAAAAACCATGCTTGACCAAGTTGTAAAGCTGAAATCATGAAAAACAAAAGGAAAAAAAGGGCATGAAATTGAGATATCTAAAAGAAAATGTAATTGAATTCTAAAGAACCCCATATAATATTGAGATAGAATGACCGAACCCTATACCCTTGAACCCCTGAACCCTAATGAACTGTAAATCCTGAACCGGGTCCAAGCCGGCGGGTTGGAAGGAAAAAACAACTTCGCTTGGCGGCAGTCACGGGCTCATCCAGGTTTGTAACCCATCGGGTTTTGTCGATCACGGTTTTTATACTATTTTTGTCGATCGGGTTTTTAATATATATTGGATTAGTTTGTCGGCGGTGGTTAATAAGTATACTCTGTCCGTTTTTTTTAATCTGTCGCAGAGAGAAGAATCACACAGATTAAAAAAATAATTAATGTGTCTAAAATATAGTATAAAATGACTAAGTTGTCCTTTGATTTTTTTGAATAGAGTGGGTCAAATTGACTTTTGAAGTTTTTAGTATTGAAAATGTAAAATGACACATAAATAAAAAGAGAACAAACTAAATGTGACAGATAAAAAAAAAGGGGAGGGAGTAGGATTTATGTAAAGTTAGTTTGTTGATATGTGAATTTCCGGTATTGATGATTCGTAGGGACCAAGTATTGCGTGAGCTCAACAAATTAAGCAATTTTTATTCGCCTGATGATTTCTTGATTCATATCTTGGTTAGATTTACAATGAATCTCGAGAAATTCAGTGCAGGCCGACATTGGGTGTGTTTGATAACGGTTGCCTAGTTTTTATCAAAAGGTTGGGAGATCATATAGATATGTGGGTATTGAAAGACTACGACGATAAGGATTCATTGATAAGGATTGCTATACGTGATACTCTAATACTTGACGGTTCTTCATATACACCCGTGACTCTTTTGGAGGATAATAAAACAATATTGTTCGTTTACAATTGCACCGCTGGAGCAGTGCTATTACTGTATGATTTTGTTACCCATCAAAAGCTGAAGCGTACATTCATTTCATTTCCCTACGTCGCTCTTCTTTTTACCATCCTTTCGTTGGCAGTCTCATTAACCCTTCTTTTTTGGGTAAAAGAAAATGTATTGAAGATTATGAAGAAATAGAAGGGTGAAGTTAGATTTGGACAAGTATCGATAGGTTTCTTATAAGTTTATTGTGGCCAAGAAATACAAGTGTCTCAATCCACTTTTATCTTTTTTTAATATGTAGGCTTTATTATATTAATTTCAATGTCCACTTAATTTTTTTTGTTTCTAGTATTTAGAATCTATATAAATGGCTTTACATTATTATTTTGTTGGTTTTTTTCTAGTATTTGTGGCCAGGCATTATTATTATGTGTGTGTCAGTGTGTGGCCTTGAAGGTTTCAGTATACCTATACAGGGACCTCCCTCTAGGTACCATAACCAAGGATATAAAGAGTGATGCTACATTCATTCATTTATTCATTACGGTTGTGGCGTAACGGGCGACACAACACACCTTTACGTCATTGATTATAGCAGGTCTACACCACAATCAATAAGTTAAGTTGTACATAATAATCAAGGATGGCGTGTGTTGTATCATTTCGTTTGCCGCAGTACAACCGGATTGTCATTAGCATTTCTCAGTTTTACAAAAGTGAAGTGTGTCGTGTCAATCGTTATGTCACAACCGTTGTGGTTGTAGCATGGAGAAAAAAAAGGTGCAGCATTCAGCAACAACATAATAAGGAGTCAATGAAGGGATATCGAAATGCATAGCATTGTAGTACATCAACCGGCACAATATCATAATAATAAAAATGCTCCACATCTATTACAAACCAGTAAAATGTCAATACTCAAGCAAAATATAGGCTTTCATCTTTTCGCAAAATATAGTCTTTCATCTTCGCAAAATACAGTCTTCATCTTCATCATTGCTCCTGTTGGGACTCAAAAGAAATCGACTTACGACTCGAACATGCCTGAAGGACAACCATCAAGAAATAAAATGCTTAAATATTGGACAAAATTGATTTCAAAAAAACAATAAGACAATGTCAATGTGACAAATTTCTTTTTTAATTAGAATGCTCAAACCAAGTGAAAATATTATATATGACCACTAATTTCTATTGTCACTTACAAGTTACAAACATGAAAGAGGGTATAAATAAACCAACACGATACATTAACTTAGTATCATGAAAAAAAAAAATCATACAATATAATCATCGACACATGTACAATACATGTATGGAAAGCAGCCATCTAAAACCGATAAAAAAAAGGGCTCTTGAAGGAAACTATCATTCATAGAAGAAAAAAGTATATAAAAAATTCTCAGAATTATGGAAGTATGCACGGTCATAAATTCTTCAATTGCCTATTGCACATCAGCAAATCAAATTAAGGATCTGGAATGTTAGCATGTAATGTGCCATCTTTTTTAATGCATTTGAAGCCCAAAATGTCCTACACCTACATACCTCATTGAAGCCACAACACTTACCCCCTAGCAAATGATTAGTGCATCATCATCATCACATTGTCATTTAACATTTAACACTATTATTAAGACAACCGCATCGACATAGGCTGAAAATTTACACATATGCGAGTAGTCATAATTTCACAACTCTTTTTTATTTGTTGTCAAACTCTTTCCCATACACATTTCAACTTTACCATCAAAATTTCACCAAAACATATCACTCCCATCATCACTTACAAAATGCACAACACACTTTTTGTCATTGATTATGATGCCAGATCTCTTGATTTATAGAGGTCCAATTGTATAAGTGTGTTGTGGCACTTTGTTGTGCCGCCACAAACATTTCTCACTTCAATAAATGTACCTGCACCAAAAAGCAGCCCATGTCCTCACCCGTGCCCTTGCCATCAATCATCATGAGTAAAAAAATCGCTTGCACTTTGAGTGTTCACACAAACACTCCTTCCTCCTAATGCCTGCCTGATCGGATGCAAATGAAACCGTACCGTAGTCAAATGTGATCTCTTGCGGTGGGGAATATGCCGTATGGGAAAAATAGCAATATACATATTGGCGTCACGTAACCAATACCCAAAATGCATTTGGGGAGCAACTGTGGTTCATAAAACGAGCCACGTTCCCACTCTTTTTGGAGCTGATGACAAGATTAAAAGGAATTCCCGCAGCATCATCATGAGTCACATGTAAAGGTGACTGAAATGTACGACTAGCATCAAACAGGTAGCCATCTTCAGGTTCACTACTTGCTTCATCAACAACCTCTCCCGCGTACTCACATATAAAAGATCCCGGGCGGATAGGATCCAAAGACCTAAGCCCCCAGCCTGTTTTCTTACCTTGGACCTGCATTAGACCAACGATTCTGGCAACTATTAGAGCATGAACAGGCAAGGCCGCACTCATGTATTACAGCTTTATAGCTCATTAGAACTCCCAATGAGCTGTATGGAGAGAACACCACCATTTTTCTGAATGCATCAGCAGTTCAAGTCGCCACTTCTACAATTACCCTTACAGCGACATCCTGAGGTAAGATTTTGAGCATTGGAAGGTCCTGCAGCGACATATTTCAGACCTTTAATGTAAGTATAATCTGAAGGCTTGGTTTCATCGAAACCATTGAGAAGTGAAACATGAAGGGTTTCACATCCTAATGTCATATCAGGCATAATAACACCGGCCCGAGGAATAGCTGCATCCCTGTCTTGCTGCAGTGATTTCCATGTGGGATACGGTGAGTGCTCGCCTTCTAAACGCTTCAATTTGAAGCTATGGACTCGGGAGCCATGCTCATTTTTGTCATCGGTTGAATCCGTCACTGTATAGAGCCCGTCATACACATAATTTGCCCCTACGAACATCCCTAAAGCCCCGGACGACTCTTACAGCATTCCCTCGAAGAAAGCCATTAAGATTCCCCTCTAAGAGAACCTTACCTCAGGATGTCGCTGTAAGGGTAATTGTAGAAGTGGCGGCTTGAACTGTTGTTGCATTCAGAAAAACGGTGGTCTTCTCCCATACAGCTCATTGGGAGCTTTAATGAGCTATAAAGCTGTAATACATGAGCGCGGCCTTGCCTGCTCTAATAGTTACCAGAATCGTTGGTCTAAAGCAGGTCCAAGGTTTCGTCTCGAAGTCTTTAAAACAGAGACAGAGAAAACAGGCTGGGGGCTTAGGTCTTCGGATCCTATCCGCGCGGGATCTTTTATCTTTTATATGTGAGTACGCGGGAGAGGTTGTTGATGAAGCAAGTAGTGAACCTGAAGATGGCTATATGTTTGATGCTAGTCGTACATTTCAGCCACCTTTACATGTGACTCATGATGATCTTCTTGGGAATTCCTTTTAATCTTGTCATCGCCCAAAAAGAGTGGGAACGTGGCTCGTTTTATGAACCAGAGTTGCTCCCCAAATGCATTTTGGGTACCGGTTACGTGACGCCAATATGTATATTGCTATTTTTGCCATACGGCATATTCCCCCACTGCCATACGCCAAATGCATGAGGTTGCTGTGGGAATTCCTTTTAATCTTGTAACTATGATCTGAAGGCTTGGTTTCATCAAAACCATTGATAAGTGAAACATGAAGGGTTTCACATCCTAATGTCATATCAGGCATAATAACACCGGCCCGGGGAATAGCTGCATCCCCGCCTTGCTGCAGTGATTTCCATGTGGGATACGGTGAGTGCTCGTCTTCTAAACGCTTCAATTTGAAGCTATGGACTCAGGAGCCATGCTCATTTTTGTCATCGGTTGAAACCGTCACTGTATAGAGCCCGTCATACACATACACTTTGCCCCTATGAACATCCCTAAAGCCCCGGATGACTCTTACAGCATTTCTTCGAAGAAAGCCATTATGCAAAGCAAGATTCCCCTCGAAGAAAGCCATTATGCAAAGCAAGATTCCCCTCTAAGGGGCTGATTTTTTTCTTGTTTTCACTTTTCCCCCGGAACCATTGAAAATCAACACGTTATCATGACTACCATCATCGTCACGGACGGACGACACAATGCTCACAAACTACTTTATCCTTATCCTTGTTAACCTCCAAAAAAATCGATCCGGACACCTCCTCCAAAAAATCGATCCCGGACACCTCCAAAAATCGATCCCGAAATGCTTTGAAAATGTAATCCGATCAAACGCAACTCTATCCGGTAAAAAATATATCTCCAATCTCCACACCAGGCACAACACCAACACCAATTCTTTTTGAGGAGTTTGTTCGAACCCCGATTTTATTCATCAACACTCTACTAGAAAACAAATCAGGCCGTCTTTTCAACCCAGCTGATTCAATCTTCCTCCGTAGTACATCGTAAACCACCAACATTCCAAAAATATCTGTGAGGTTGAAAGAGGTAAGCAAGTTTCTGGCCTCAGCCACCAATACATCCCTTGCTTGTTCTTCTTCATCATCGTTATCAACAGAGGAAGGAATTTACAGAGTCATCGGTGATTTGGAAGAGGTAAACAAGTTTCGGCCTCAAGCCACTAATACATCCCTTTGCTCGTTCTTCTTCATCATCATCAACATCATTGCCGCCGCCGTCATCATCGTCATCATCATACATTTGAAGCAGACTCAATGAGGAATATCTGCTAAGAAAAATGACTCATAAAAATAGAGAAACTACCCCATCAACACTGAAGTATACTCACACACCTTTAAGATATCATGAAGCAAGAGACCCCAAAAAAAAAACATGTTCAAAAAAAAAAACCATGTTGGAAAGATCCATGTTTTGAAACTATACATACTCTCTGATAGGAGATCCTTGATGCAACATTTAGGGACGCAAAAAAGCTGGTGGCCTTGTATTTAATTACATACACGACAATATCACGCCAGCAGACCATTAAATAGGATAAAGCGAAATTAAATTCAAACAAGGAAACTCTATTTCAAACAGAGCAATTGATTCACTTAGGGATAAAGCCAAATTAAAGTCAAACAAGGGAAACTCTATTTCAAACAGAGCAATTGATTCACTTATGATTTTTAAATACACGACTATCACACCAGTACGACATTCAGCAATCTATTAAATCAGATTAAACCAAATTAAACCTCTTAGGCATTTTATCGAACAGCATATCTACGGCAAGTTTTAAGCATATATCTATAGAAAATTTATTAAAACATTATCTGTAAATTCAAAGCAGTTGTAAGACTTTACTACTCTACTAGGGCTTAATATAAATATAAAGCAGATGCTGAATGTTCCATGGAAAACAAAAATATTCAATAAAAGATTAGTTTATACCCTTGCTTAGACGGTGACCTGTGTAGGGGGTTCTTGGAATTTCCCGGCAGCGGAGAAGGGGATAATAATGGATTCACGGAATCCAAAGTAGCAGAATCTTGGGAGACACCTGGAGAGCATGCAATGCCGGAGGGGCCGCGACTGAGAGTAACCTTATTCCGTGGTGTATGCTTTTTCCGCTCAACAGAACTGTGTAGGGTAACCTTGTGATTCTAACCTTGTGAGTAACCTTGTGATTCCAACCTTTTTATAGTTCATGGACAAGACAAAAGCAACTAACAACTAAAAGACTCGTTTGAATACCCCTTTACCTCAATTTCTTGGAAAAAATGTTGAGATTCAAAACAAATCTTCAAAAACCTCCAAAAATACCACTTGAATCTTGAAGAAATCCTAGATCCACAAGCAAAAAACTTCAAAAATCGAAACAACTCATTTCGAATCTACAACCAAAACGAAGTTCTACGATTAGTATAATTTTTAAAACATTATTTAGCTAAGAAAAAACTCAAGAACATTTCTAGATCTTGAAAATAGGTTTCAAATCTCTTACCCAGTCTGAGGAAAACTATATAAAAAAGAAGCTCTCTTCATGATAATCATTTTGGTGTGATTCGTTTGTGATTTCAACGCCGAATTGATCAGAAAGTGAAAGATTCCCTCACTTTTATTTTCTTTTTCCTTTCCTCTCCATTTTTTCTCACAGCCGAGCTTTCTCTTGGGTGGGGAAATGAAAGGGTTTTGGGATTAATTGGGTATAAATATGAGTCGATAAATTTCCCGTTTTCCCCTTCTTAAATACCGTACTTAAAAGTTACATCTTTAAAATTCCGTAAATATCCTTTAGCATTTCTAAGATACAAAAATATTTTGTCACAACCGTTGTGTGGTTGTAGCACATGAAAGGAAAAAAAAAAAGAGTCTCCACACTGAAGTGGTAACCCTACTTTTGATCACAAAGAAAAAGGTAAAACAATGTTTTTGCATACCAACGCAAAGGCAACGATGTTTGGCAAAAACATTTAATAAAAGAATCCTCTGCATTTTGAGTGTTCACACAAACACTCCTCCACTAAAAGCTGTCTGGTCAGTAGTCGAATGTTATCTCTTGCAACGGGGGAATATGCCGTATGGCAACATGCAGATTCAACTTGCTGTGGCGAATGCATTTGGGCAACAAGCGTGGTTCAAGAATCGAACTACGTCCCAAACTTTTTGAGTTAATGATGGGAGGAAAGGGAATTCTCAGAAAGATCGGCGGTCACATGTAAAGGTGATCGAAATGTCTGGCTGACATCAAACAGGTAGCCATCTTCAAGTTCACTACTTGCTTCAACAACCTCTCCGGCCTACTCACATATACTCACATATATAAAAGATCCCGGGCGGATAGGATCCAAAGACCTAAGCCCGACTGTTTTCTCTCTTTTAAACACACAACCTCTCCGGCCTACTCACATATATAAAAGATCCCGGGCGGATAGGATCCAAAGACCTAAGCCTCACTGTTTCTCTCTTTTAAACACTTCAAGACGAAACTATTGTGAGCATGAACAAGGAAGGATTAGAACATGAACATGCAAGGCTGCACTTATGTATTACAACAGTTTTGTAGGTCATTAGAACTCCCAATGAGCTATATGGAAGAAGACCACCGTTTTTCTGAATGCAACACTTCAAGTCGCCACAACTACCAGTGCAGCGACATCCTGGGGTAAGATTTTGAGCATGCGGCATAATTCACACCTCAAATGTAAGTATAATCTGAAGGGCTAGTTTGATTATCGACGTCATTGAAAAGTGAAACATGACGGGTTTCAGATCCTGATTCATATCAAGCATAATAACACCGGCCCTGGAAGTAGCTGCATTCCCCCTTGCTGAAGTGATTTCCATGTCGTATATGGTGAGTGTTGGCCTTCTAAACGGTGCAATCTGAACTTATAGACCCGGGAGTCATGCTCGTTTTTATATTCTGTTGAATGCGTCACATTATAGAGTCCATCGTACACATACACCATGTCCAACCTATAAAGAACATCCCTGAAGCCTGGATGACTCTTACAGCAATCCTTTGACGAAAGCTATTGTGCAAAGCAAGATTTCCCCGCTCTTTTTTCACTTTCTCCCAAAACCACCGTAAGTCAACACGTTATCATCGTCATATTATCCGGACAGGACAATGCGCGACTACGTTATCATTGTTAGACATCAAAAAAATCGATCCGGACATGATTGGAATAT